>VYXH01002484.1:269-15701 GCA_013397275.1 Burhinus bistriatus | reverse complement strand
AGCGGGGGGGGGAAGGGCGTGTTTTAAATAAAAAATAATTAAAAAAAAAAAACAACGCAACAAAAACATAAGCACAGAACAAGTGGAGATAATAAATTGCCAGAGCAGAGATCCATTAGTTTTCACATTTCCAGAAGTAAGTTTCATAATTCTGATATTTCCCTTTAGAAAAGCATGCAATTCAGCATTCCAATAATTAAATCCAGTTGAGGGAATTATTTAATGAAAGTTAAAACTCAACATGAGTAGAGTAGGTATTTTCAGTCTCTCAGACATCTGCTCCTGATGTCCTGACACCATTTCAAATAAGCAATCTGAGAAACTGCGCTGTATTTTTTCCTATACCAGCTGCTTTCTCTATTACTACTGACAGTTCCAGCTCCCTCAGTTGAGACACCTATTCCACGCCTCTTGTGTTCAATCTGTTCAAATGTCACTTCTGAAAAATCAATTTTTTAAGCTCAAGGGGAACAAAACCCAAAAAGGCTTCATGTCATTAGGCTCCTGTCTGGAACCTGAGGTCACAGCTCATCCATCTCTAATTTTTAGCACATGTAACATTTTCATATCTGATCTCTGTACTTTCAAATGTTTTCTTCTCTTCAGTCCATCTCCTACAGCTCTACTGCCCCTACACTTGCTATCACGGTATCAAAAGCAAGATCAAATAAATAGCAAAGGAGATCCTTAGAACATGGGAAGGAGAACAGGTGGATTCATACCATTTATCTGATCCTACAGAAAAGCTTCATATTCAACTGCTAACCTGTTTGTTCGGCGCAAGAAGCAGCAAGACTAAATCTGGCATCTGTTCAGCCCTTCTCCTCAAGACTTTAATCCTTCTATTCAAAAACTAGCATATAGAAAAGGTAAGAACATAAGTTATGAGGCTAACAGTTGTAAGCAGCTACGGTCTGCTTAGAAGGTCCAGCTATTTCCTGCAGCTCATCCCTCAGCTCAGAGATTCCCACCAGAACCTCTGTGCCCAAGAAGTGCCCACCTAAGCCTTCTACCAGCTTTCATAGTCATTTGACCCCTCTACAAAAGGTCAGGCACAGGGAGACACTTCCAATACTTTTCCCACACTGAGAGGAACACAGTGTGCTATGGGGAGCCTGCAGCTCTGTCTAGGTTTGAACGATCTGCCAGCCTTCAGTCCACAGCATAGCAAAAATACAATTATGTATTACAGGATTTCTTTTGGCCAACAACACCACACCGAATGAAGTAAGCTATGCCATACCTACAACCTACCCTTTGCTGTTGGGCCCAGGGGCTGTGAATTAATTCAGTATAGCTCGGCAACTAACACCAGTCTGAGCTCACAGGCACAGATGAACTCCAGGCCAGGTTGCGCTGAGCACACCAAAGTAGGGCTCCGGGCAGCCATCGATGCCAGCCATCAGAAACCACTGCAACAAAACACCCCAGTGTCCCAAAACGCAAGTATGCCTGCCTACACCCTGTAAGCAGCACAGGGTGCACGAGGACATAAAGGATGGA
Organism: Burhinus bistriatus; assembly: GCA_013397275.1. Classification (NCBI taxonomy): domain Eukaryota; kingdom Metazoa; phylum Chordata; class Aves; order Charadriiformes; family Burhinidae; genus Burhinus; species Burhinus bistriatus. The sequence goes on along the minus strand of VYXH01002484.1, from coordinate 14,198 downwards.
AAAGCATTGGATTACCAGAAAGCTGCAGAACGAAACTTGCAATTTGAACCTCTGACCCCTTGGGAAGGGCAGAGCAGCTGAACGAGGCTGTCATAACCGACAGGTTATCAGTTGCTTACTGTCTGCAACTGATTCTCACGTTTCTACTCTCATCTGAGAGCTTTGCTTCCAGATACTGGCTGTCCTCATAGCTCCTTATGACTATCAAGTCTAAGTTAGTATCTTAATTAAAAAAGAAGAAGAGTACCGATGAAGTCATAACTTTCCAGCATAATTACATTTTCACTAGGGTTTTACTATCAAAATATAACAACTGGGACAAAAACTAGCAGTCTTGTTAGCAAGTTATTTAATGACAGAAGAAAACCGAGGAATTAGAAGTTTCAGCTTTTCCAGTCTCTGGCTGTGTTTTTCTCATCCAGTTGGACAGAACCACCCCCAGGTTCAGCTTTCACTTCTGAGGAAAATTACCAGCCTTCCCCTAACCAGTCCATTTTGGGACTTGGGAGAAGAGGATATTCTGAAATAAGCCTCAAGAGCATGTTTAGATTGAAGTGCCTTCCCAGAGAGAAAGAGAGAGAGAGAAAAGAAGAAAAATATGAACCACATATTTTATCAGTAACCTCCGGATCCCTTGCATTTCACTATCTCCCTGATGATGAATTTACTTGGCACACTAAACTGCATTCCTTACTGGACGTGGAACAATTGCAGACATACTGTGTGATGCGTGGTAAGAATTAAATAAAATGTATACATAGACTTAATTGGACAGGACTTGCATCAATTATAGCTGTAGTTTTTACAAACAGAATACAGAATTACAGAAATGCCTTAGGATGTCCAAAAAAGCTTGAACAAATCAAAGAGCACAGAGGCACTGGCAATGGAGGGGTGGAGATGGAAGGGAAGTAAAGCATGATTGTACAGTCAATTTAAAATAAATCCATGGAATTTTTAAACAGAGATCTCCCACAACAGGAAGTAACTGTATTAGTGAAGATTACCGTACTATGTAAGAAAATTTTTTTCTTGGTAAACATTATATTGAGGACTGGCCAGTAGAAGTAGTTCATATTATCATTATATGTTTAAAAAATGGCAGAAAAAGTTTCAAGTATATCCAAAACTACTACTAGTTTATTTTTAGATCAACTAGATTTCAAGCTGACATCTTTTCAATATTCAGAAGCTATTTTGTTGAAGCCAACTTTTTAAGAACAAGAACATATCAAGAGAAAGATACTGACTGTACTGTATTACAATAATGCAATCCAGTGAGGTTCAAAGCATAACCACATGCCATCAATGGATATTATAGCATAAATTTTCAATTAGCTGCCTTGAGTCAGCAAAGTTTTATAGAGGTTGTACCACAGTTCACTGACTTCTCTGCCAGACCTTCATAGCTCATCCTTGTTTTGCAATGCCCTGTCATCAGCAAGAATCATTGCCAGGAGCCAGCAACTCTTCAGCACTATTTTCTAGTCCGCAGCTAAAAACATCAAGGAATAAGAAACCTCAAGATATAATAACCTTCCTGTAATCTGAAAGATTAACATTTAGATTTGAAAATCGCCTTGTAATCAATGAAAGCCACTTGCAGATCTCAGTTTTACACCAAGAAAAAAATATATATATTGCACCTGGTGATGATTTAACGAGGAAAGACATGCTTAGAGATCAAGCACCTCTAACCTGATTAAGTGTAAGCATCACTTCTGAGGCTTGCTCAAATTTTGTGAAGTACCTATGGCATTCTCAGATAAAAAATAATTTTTTTTTTTTTAAAGAAAACACTATCACCATAAAATACGGTGTTAAAAGTTTAAAAAAGAACAGCTGTGCTACAACTTAGTTTTAGTAAGTATTCTATTCTTACTGAGTAATGTATTGCAATACTGACAAGCATGCAAGCTCACTGATGGCTTTTTTTTCTGTAATATATTATGATGTGTTCAAAGTATCAATCACATTTCTAACACAACAGACAAGTAAAACAGTTTGAAACACCGTTTCAGCTGAAGTGTGCTTGTCTTCATCAATCTAGGTCATCAGAGTTATAATGCAAACATAAAGCTTCTGTATTCAAGAATGCAGCTTCCTGATTTTTTCTGGTAACTGCCTCACGTTCATCTGGCTATTTTTGGCTTGTGTATGTATGTACTTTATCATATAATTCATGTGGAAGAAACACACAATAACAAGAGCTGATTAACACCTGCAAAAGCAACACGAAAATTTTAAAGGTAGAGAAATACATATACATGACACCAGGAGACAGCAGTCCTCAAACCAATTCTTCATTCCTCCCTCATTCCACACTGTACTTCTTTTGTAATTCACTGAGGGTATATTCTCTATAGCTGTCCTAGATGCAAATTATTGTGATATCCTCTAAGTGAATACATGGACTACTGGATACTTTCTAGCAGACAAGTGCTTTCTCAACACATCTGTTTGGACAGTAATTTTTGTGCAAGTTGATGGAATAAAACATCTGTTTTTAAATTTGTTCTGTGTTTTTATTGTAGCATTTATAGCAGCCGTTATTTTTCACTTTCAAGATGCAGATAATCTATCATGTAGGTTCTCAAAATTGAACCACATGAATGTTGGCATTTCTCCCAGCTGCAACTTTCATTTAAAATATTATTTCACTGACAGAACCTGTTCAACAAGTAATATTCATTCCATTCTCATATACAAGGGGCTGAGAACTCACCTATGTTACACTAATACCATTTTTTGTGAGCTGCATATATTTTTTATATATATTCACATCAAAAAAAAAATGCAAAAGGCAAGTTAAGATCTTGCTTTGAGAATTTCTGAAGTTCTCAATTTTATGTCTTCCTTTCTGCTCGTCCTTCCTAGCTTTTGAATTTTTTATTTTTTTTTTTTAATCCATAAGCCTAGAAGTTCCCGGATGGAAAGAATGAATATGTCCAAGACCATGTATTTTCTTTACGCAACATACAGAAGAAAATACAATATACAAAGTAAGGAACTTGCTTGCAAGATCAGCATGCTGGCTCATGTCCATCTCTTCTCCACCCCAGCTAGTTCAAAAAAAAAACTTTGCATAAACCAGACCTTTCTTACATGCTGCATCACCTTAGGATAGTTGGAATTTTTCAGCTCTCCATGTCAATACTCTGCAGTTCAACAGGGTTTGCCTTGCCTTTACTCTTAGGACTATCAACTCATTGACTGAAATAAGAAATTTAAGTTTCTATGTTTGGTCTTTATCCTGACAGTTGATATGCAGCCATCTTCACAACAGAGTATCTTGTCAACACTGTTTCTTAGAAACATATGTATAGAGTCCACAGAGTCCATGAGAGGGTGGTTTCATCAATATGTTGTGAGATATGCAGCGTATTAGCCATGATCCTTCTGAAGAAAGCGTATTTAGATTTGTGAGCAACAATTACTTCCAAAGAGCTTTAAGCATTATGTTGCTGCTTTTTATATATATATTTCGAAAAAAAAAGTTCTACAAAAATCCTCATTGTTTTAATCAAAAATGAAGAAACGATACTTATAACATTTAACAGAAAGACAGTTTCATTATCACATATGCTTGAATTCCCACATAAACAATATTCTGTTTAAAAGGGCAAAGGTAAGTCTGGCACGTTAATATATATCCAGGTGGACGCTGTCAGTAGCTTCCTCTGGCTGCTATTCACATCAGTCATCTACTAGCCTGAAATGAGTTCTGCTACAGAAGGTGGCAGAGGGAAGAAAGCAAAACTAGAAAAATCCTCACTGCACTACACATTCTGCAATTTAGAAAATAGTAATTTCCTCTCTACTTCTTGTGTGTCATTCTTAATGGCAGTATTAACATTAATATATAAGAGCAAATTATCTCACTTGGGTTTCCAAGACTTCATTCTGAATTCACGTTATATGATTTCCAGACTTTATTTTTTTTTTTTTTTTAAAAGGTGATAAAGGTCTATCCTGTACTGTCTTCAGTTCAGTATCTACTTCTTTCTCTCCCCTGTTTCTTCCCTTTCCATGGCTCCCTTTCCTACCATCAGTCCTCCTCCAGAGGCTTTAACTCTTTTTCTAAACTTCTCCCAGCATTCTACATCTCTTCTTTCCTCCCTTGTTCTATTGCCAAACTACCCTTTCCTTGCACTTGCATAATAAAAGGAAGATCAAGTTTGACACATGAACCCAACAGTCACAAAATCAAAGCCTACTAACTAGGCAAGATAAAACACAGGCAACAGAAGAAAAAGAAAAAAAGAAAAGTGAGGAGAGAAAAAAAAAAAAAAAACACCAAAACCACAAAGCCCACACTACACTTTATGGTGTGGAAGGCAAATCTTCCACCTAAGAAAAACCAAACAAAACAAAAAGAAAAAAACAGAGAGAGAAAGAAATCTCTTTATTCTGTTGTCAAGAGCAAGAGCTTCTATAAAAAGCTTACTGTGACAGGGCATCCAAAAAAAAAAAAAAGCCACACCTTCAGGAGCGGGTTTTGTGCCACTGCAAAATCCCCAATGGCTTGCAGCAATGTAGAATACATTTTTTGCTTCTCCATCTTGCCTATACTTCGGTATCTTTTTCATGATCAAGTTCATTATCTTCCTCCTATTGCCATGATAAAAGCAGTATGGAGAAACCCAATACAACCCTTCTTCAATTCCCCGCCAGCTCCAAACAACAGCAACAGACAAGAAACTGGCCATTTTCCCTCTTCCCTCATTTTTTTTTTTAATTTTATAAATTTAAGGAGCAGAAGCTTTATCAACACAGAGTCCCAACTTATATTTATGCACTTCCTCTAACTTTTAAATATACTGTTGAATGACCTAGACAAGTTGTCCCGTCACAATTCTTAACTGTGTTCCAAGTCCACTCATTTATAGAAAAATCTTGGGAACCTGACGAAAGGCACACTATATAAGGTGCAACTCTTAATACCGCACCAGGTAATCTCTAAAAGGCTGTGCAGTTGAAGCAAAGCCATTTCCCAGGTCAATGAGAAATAGGTACTTCATATATGAACTTGTAGTAGTAACTTATTCAAAACCACAGAAAAATATTAATTTAGGCACTTCAACTTACAACCATCCAACTGACAGACTAAGGTCTTTTCAAATACTTTAAGGCATCTGCTGCACAACACTCTTGACTGGGTGCACTGGACTAAGAGATAAATAGCAAGTGCACGTAGCCTGTGCAAGGGCCCTGAAACAAGCACCAAGCACCCAGCAATTAATACCACGTATCACTACAGTCCAGTCTTTTATTTTGAAGAACAGTACACCAAATTTTAAAGTGTAATTTTATCAGAAAGATATTACCAACAAAACTGTTAGGTTTCACCAAACATATACTGAATGATTCAAAACCAAGTTCATCTTGGTGCATCCAGCTCCTTTCCACCAAAACCAATGGGAAAGTTCCCGAACGGAAGGAAACTACACTGTGCAAACATTTTAAAAAGTATAAATGCCAGAGCCTAGTTAATTGCATAGGCCTCTCAGCCCATCCACTGCTCAATAAAATAACACAACAGCTAAAACAGTACATTTTTAAACAAACAAAAGTTATTTAAAGCAAGATAAGTAACACCAATCAGTATGCATTTACTAAAAACACATTTCCTCCAGAAAACCTCCAGGTTTCTGATATCACAAGTTTGCTTCATAATATTAACAGCATGAAGCAATGTTCTAATGCAGGCAGCACCAGGTTTTAAGTACAATAAAAAAAATGAACAAGACACATTAAATGCATTGAAAAACAGTTAAAAGACAGAGCCAGCCTCAAACTATAACTAAATGAGGATATCTGAGTGAATGCATTTCTGAGAGGGTTTCTTGGCAATCAGTTCTTGGCTTTGGGGTGTTTAGCAATGACCTAGATGGAAAAAAAATTCCATAAAGATTGCTGATGACATGAAAACAAGTTATCATCAGCAGACAACGTGCGTTCCAATACTGTCAAAACAAAATCATACATCTAGTGACAAAAAACTCATAATTACAAGATAGAGGATTTACCTGGAAAAGCACTGACTCATAGAAATTCAGGGTAAGGAAAAATCTACTGATTATTTTGTCCAAGTAATTCTTCCAGCCAATAATCAGTTTCCTCAACTATATTTTATTATTTGTCTTCTGTAAACAAATAATTAACTACTACTCTTACCCCCTCAAAAATAGGGCATGCACAGACCATAGGAATGCCCAAGAAGTATCCCTGGGTACATGCAAAAACATGCTAACCATGGAGAGAGCGTACTGCAGGGAGACAGCTCCCACAGCAGTCCTTTTCATCACCTTCCCATCCAAAAATGGACAGTTAAGTTTCGTTTTGACACTGCTAGCACTCATTTTGGTTGCTCTGCGTCACGTGTTACTGGATCAAGAAGTATACCGGGTATCAGGAGTAAACAGCATAACAAGCACCAGGGTGTTGCGCCACTGACAGCTTACCTAAAGCAAGCAGCAAATAACAAGAGCGTGGGTACGAAGATACCTGTCTGGAGAACCCAGGCAGCACCAGGGAACACGAGGTCCCAGTGTCACGTGTAATTAGACTAATAGTTAAACTTAGGAGGCAAAATTAACAACCTAGTTTTCAAAAAATAATGATGGAGACCTAAATAGCTAACGGTCTTTGAACTTTTTGAGCAGGGAATATTGAGTTGGAGGAAATGGGATGCGTTACCCCTGTATTTGATCCCCACTGCAACCACAACTGAAAGCGTACACACTTCTGTCTGCATGTCAAGAAAAACATTGAAATACCAAATAATAATCAGAACTATGATAAATCGTTAAAATTACTGGGAAATCTGACTTGGGGCAAGAAAACTCCATTGGTCTAGATATTCCAAATACACACAAAAGGTAACTTAGCCTGTCCAAAAAGACTGCACACAGAAATTAAATTTGGTAAGAGGTATCTTCAGTCCCATACACACGCAGCATAATGAGATTCAGTGAAAAGTCAAATGCTGACATATATTATGAACAACAGGAAAATTTTTAAGTAGTAATTAAAGCTGGGCAAATTGTTCCCATAGCTATGGTGAAGAATCTTCTCTCAGTGGAAGAACAACTCTCAGACAGACATCCAAAGAGAAACACAAGTCTCGGTGGAACGGAAACCACAACAAATTCTATGGGTAGTTAAGGACCCACATTCTTCAACCTTGAATTACCTACTAATTATATGCCATCCTGGAAAGAGAAGTGTAGTAGCATTTAAACAGCTTTTACTGAAACATTTTTATATGCAACATTTAAATACTAAGAAAACTTTGCCTCCCTGGATTAGGTTCCAAAAAGTAAGCAAGTATCTCAATAAGATATTCACAAAAGCCTACAAGATATAAAGCACAATGCCAACATACTTGAAAATAAAGTCGTGGAAGTGTATTAGGATCAAAGAACAAACTCAGCATTTTTAGTTGAACCAAATTCAATACTTTTTGTTTCATCATTCACTATAATACGGATTTAACAAATACAATTTTACATTAAAAACCAACAGTTATGGCAATTTTTAGCGTCCTTTTCACTTAGAAGGTTCAGTCTTTTAAATACATCATAAAGGACAAAATAAGCATTTTAGGATTACTTTGCCAAGGAGAAGCTAAAGCCCAAATAAATTCTTCTCATTGAACAACTGTTTTTAAATATAAAATGACTGGGGAAATCTTTCAAATACTTTTCCTACATGCTCACAGAAAGACCCCAGGCATATTATTTAAACAACTTACTGTCACTTCTCCTACATGAACAAAATCCATATTCATAAACTGGTTGTTTTTTTTCAAATGAGCCAGCAAGTGCATGTGTGCTCCCTCTAACCACATTTATCACTGCACTGGAAAGCACAGAAATCACCATTCAAAAAGCTAGTAGCGAGATGAGCTAGTAATAACAAAACCCAGATAAGGGTAAGTGCTTCAGTGTTAGTGCCAACTGCCACTTCTTTTCACTGTCTGAAAGCTACGTGTGACATCTGGGAGAAAGGAAGACCGCGCTCTATTTTGCCTGTCACTTCATTCCCTCTGGGACAAGACTGCTGCTCAGCTCTGAAGCGCACTTGCAAATTCCAAATTGGGTGAAAATGCCCGAATCTCACTTGCTTTGAACAGATTTTTCCTACATAATCATCAAGCATCTTACGCATTAGATTATTATGCATTATATGTATTTATCCTCTGCATAGGCATAAGCAGCCCTGACACCACGTGACACAAGCGGCTGAGGAACAAAGAGCTCGGGTTACCTGCCTGGGGACAAGAGAAATGTCCATGGCAGTTCTCCAACCAGAACCCACATCTCCACAGTGGAAACCAATTCCTTAACCACAAGACCATCCTTTTCAATTTCAGCATGAGGTTCAAAGTTGTGTTCTTCCAAATGTTTTTTGTAAGCATCACTGAAGGGCAGAGAATGATGGATTTCTCAGCCTCCCTCTTACCTTGTTGAAATTCTTTCTTTGACTTCATTCTACCAGTTGAACAGCCTTCTCCATTCTCCCAACCCAGCTACTTTAGAGGCAACAGCAAAAGCTATTCAAACTAAATCAACCAGCTCATGATTAAAACAGTTAGGTTTAATCAACCACTAACTAAACAAAGACAAAGGGCATCTTAACTGAAAGTTTCAATTTTCCTACAAAGAAATTAGGGATACACAATTAAAGAGGTGACTTTTTTCTTTCTTTTTTTTTTTTTTCCTTTTAAGGAAAAAGCTTCAGTGAGTATTAACGATAAATATTTATGGGGAAAAGGTTTCAACAGCAAAAAATGAAGGAAGGGAAAGAGGAAAAAAAGAAAGCTTACATTTGAACGCAATTGCTTTTGCTACACAGATTTCAGGATTAAGAAAAAAAGATTAGTGCCTTAATCCAAAACAGAACTTACTAGTAACTGATTTTTTGACATTTTAAATTCCAAGTTTATTTGAAACTAATGACATAGATCTTAATTTCAGTAACATAAGGTATGCAGCTCCTGAGTGTTCAGCATGGAAAACATCCTGTTCATTTGTTCAACAGAACTAAAACACATTGCTTTTAAGTAGTTTTCTTCCTTTCCACGCTGCCCCCTACTACTAACAGAATCTATATGCGAAGGGACAACACAGTTTCCAGTAAAATCTATTTTGCAAGTAAAATATTTAATAGAATGTTAGCCAATATTATCAAAATGTCTTGAAAATTTGAAGTATTTCCACAATTCCTAACAAATTATAATCCAGTTTCCAAAATTTAAGGAGCAGACTTCCAACAACAGAAGAAAGAGAGATAGTTGCATCTCCAGCTCCTTGAAATAGTCTCCCCCTTCCCAAACTCTGCAAATAAATTCTGGAAGGTATTACAACACTACACAAAGCCCCATTATAGATATGTCAGAAACACACTAAGACTAAAAAAATACGCAGTTGAGGGGTTGGTGTTAATCTGATTCAAGTAGAGAACACAAAAAATTCCCATTTCAGCAAACTTCACAAACATTAAGTAAGGACATGGTTATTTTCTCCTTCTCAGATACTATCTACTGTTAGAATCCTGACAGTATGGTTTATTTTATATTAAAAAAACAGTTTATTTCTCTAGGACAGAACTCCCTCCCAGCAGCTATATTGGTATACCTATACAACTACAGCCATATAGTTTGTTCAGTAATCATCTGCTCATTTCTTACACTGGTAAAAGGCCACAATTCAGTGCTAGAACCACTTGACTGGTATCACTGAAAATTCAGCAACTACTACAGGTGTTAATTACCCCAAAGCTCCACAAGCAGTGTGTCAATCCCAAACTTCTGCAAAAGATGGACTAGCTAATAAGGGGGGAGAAGGGGATTATTACTGCGTTTGAAGTATCTTCATCAATTCCCTAAGAGGCCTGTATCTCTTTCTCCAGAATATATATAATTTAAAAAATAATAATAATAATAAAAAAAATTACACACAGATTTTTATAGGTACTATAGCACTATAGCACAAAATATTGTTGACATATTTTGTCGACATACTTAGAAAACAACCCTCCCATTAACAGCTACGGTCAGAGCAGCATAACCTCTGGGAGCCAAAGAAGTCATCCCCTAAAGTAGCACTGAAGTCTGCTGGTTTTCTGGTGGTATCCTAGCTGCTGTTTGGGACACTGGAAATAAGGAACGGTCTTTCTGTGGTGGCAGCAGTCAGATTGCAACTGTTCCCTGCAACTACAGAAGCAAATAGACCACACTACAGTATTACGAAACCCAGTCAAGAGATCAAGCGCAAAAAATCCCCAAATTGTACCAAAGTACACTTTTTGGTGACATCCAAGGAATGCAGCTAACTCCCAGAAGTGTCCAAGCACAAGAAGTACACTGGACACAATTCATGCAGACTGGTAACACAAGATATTTCTCAACTGAGAGAGGAAACAGGAATAGCCCAAAGTAATGCTTCAGAAAACACCTGGGCTATAGAATAATTCACACCGAGCAGTTCAGCTCAGAAAAGCAACAACATCCATCAGCTGGGGCTCCATTTGTTGTTGTTACAAATCCAAATTTAAGCCGCAGCCCAAATGGAGATGATCCAGGGGCTTATACACGCTTGCAGGACAAAACCCTGCAAGCACAAGTACTAAAAACATTCTCAAGAAAAAAGTGAGGAGAGGGAGGCAGACCACATGTGAATTTCACACTACCTTGGGCAAATGAGTTTTAAAACTTTTTACAACATTTTACCGATCTATTCAAAAAGAGGATAATAATGCCACAGGCCATAACTATTTCATTAATATCAAATTAACTCATGCAAAATCAGTTTTGCATGACATGAGACTATCCTACAGAGACGTATTTGTCCATCAAACCCACATAACTCCCATTTAACACACAAGCTACTACTTTCCCATACACGTAGAACAAGTAAATCCCCATAGAAATGCTTTGTAACAGTCCTTCAATTCTGAGAACATAATTATTTGTAATTTCATAGTAAAGGCAATCAGATGCCCCGATGTCTCAGACCAGACACAAGTGTTCTCATCTCAAAGTGTCCGTGTTTTAGATTAAGTTCCACTCTCTGCATTCATACCTGTGTAAATCCAGAGAAAGTTACAGACTTTAGTGGAGATTCTGGAGATGCCCATCCCCCTTCACACCTTTATCACACAACAAACTCTCTCAAAACACCCAAACAAAAAAAGCAGTGTTTCCTTCTGCTTGTTATAAAGGTGAAGAAGAACTTCACTCATTTCCAGATCAGGTTGTTCCTGACCTGCTAGAGCAGAACAAATAGATTTCTTTATTAATAAACAACAAACCCTCCAAAATTCTTAAAATATGAAATAATGCAACTTTCCAGATTGACTGAATTTGAGGTGCCTTCAATTGCTTCAGTTAATGCTTATAAATGCAGTATTATGTTTCAGTACTCATACTCAGTTGCCTCATCCAAAATAAGACTATTTTGCATACACCTGTTAAAGGACAATCGATAAAACATTGACACTAATTTATTGTACTTCAAATGAAAATAATTTCTTTAGACTTGTAAAGGCTACTCTGCACAGTAAGTGTTGGATAACCCACAAAAGCCTTTCAACTTTAATACCACGTGGCATAAGCTAACATTAAATACATTTAAATTATTTAGGCTAATGGACAAGGAGCTTTAAAGAAGAACATTCCAAATCCATGATCACTGAACTCTGCCAGTTTTCACTCTATTTTTCCATTTTATTTATATTCACACCATCTGGCTGTATTGATCATACCGTTAAACAATCTTGTATTTTTTCAGAGGAAGTAAATTTAAAACTAATTTGTATGATTTGTATGTAACATATACACTCTTAATAGATTTGCAGGTGCCAGCTATTAAGTCACTTACCAAATCTTACAGGGTTCCGATTCACAGAAAACATACTCTATGATAAGTCTTCAGAAGGTCAAATGGACAACCACACTCAAACCCACGGATCACTATTCATTTACTGAGCTTTGTAAGAAGACCAACTTTGGTAAGCCTCACATTTAGACTGTTCTGTTTATAATCGGTGTTAGATCCACCATCCCAAACAACTGATACGTACATCGACAGAATGGAATAACTGAACAAACTAAAGTTACTGAGCCTAAAAGCTCTATGTCATCATACACCACTGGCTCAAACAGCCAGATTTACAGAAAATAAATGTAGCAACTGACAAAGCATGATAAAGCAGCGTTAGAAAAGACTGCTAAAAGTAAATGGACATTGATTTCCAAGTGCTACGGTAGAATTGTTTAAATGACATTTATCTTTTTTCCATGATGTTTTCAGATAAATTCCTTGGGCACACACAGATTATACATGCTACTTCAAGCCGTCAGCCTTATCAGTGCCCAAATACAACAAACAGGCAGTTCTAGACCCAAAGGCTTATGAGCAAAGACCTCTATTCTGGAATTTTATCAGATTACATGAAAGTGACCCTTAAAATCACTCATGTGATTAGTAAAAGAGTTACCATTTCTGCAAAAAGAGAGGGACATGTTAGGGAAAAAACAAAATAAAAAAAAAATAAAAAAAAAAAGGAGGAGGCTGTGTTTTTAATTTTTAGTCCTGCATTTGAGTCCTACATTTTAGGTATCAAAATGTGTTTATTTGGTTTTTAAACAAAACTACAGAATAAATCAATAAACAGATACAAGTCTAATGTAAATCTAGCACAGAATTGCAGTAATCAAATGATAGACAAGGGCCTTCTCTACGCCTACACTGAAGCAGTTTACCTTTATGAAAATGAGTGTGTACCCAAATTGTACCAGACATATTCATAAGCACTCCTTGCTGGCATACCTATGCATGCCCTCCAGAATTAGACCAGCTCCTGAAACTTTTCAGGAAGTGTCACTACAGTACTTCTACCATTGATTTAGCCTCATGTGAGTTAGCATCATAGCATCATCAGCATTTGTGCCATTTTACTCTGTCACCTACAAATGCTTTAATATTACTGTCAGAACATCGAGGACCTAGCCATTCCCGTGTTCTTACTGCTTGGGATCACTTAATATAAGCAACAGCAGGTTTTGGTAGGTTTGGGGGCTGTTTTTTTTAAAGGTTTTTGTGGAGACTTGTAACTAGTCCTGTAAATGTTCTCTCTGTAGCATTTGCTTCTCCTCAAAACCATCACTGTGATGCCCTGTGTTAAAAAAGTTGAGGTTTAGATACTCATCTTCATCTGTCTACTAAGAGGACAAAGTTTAATAAAAAAAAGTAAAACACTAATAAGAAATCTTCTCTCTTGATTTCAACAGATCCCAATACAGCATTATTAATTCCACAGTCTGGCTCCAACTCTGTAAAAAATTTTGCAGTGAGACACTAGATTCAAAACCAGACCTTCCCTGGGACTTCCACAGATGCACATCAGCCTGTCCACACCCAAAAAATTGCAGGACCAGGGCCTGTCACTGTATCAACATAAATTAGGACTTGTCAAACAGGAAGGACATAGCAACAGAAGAGATCTTATTAAACACACAGGTAACTGTTTCCACTGTCCCACCCCGTAGCAAAAAAAAAAAAAANNNTGCCCCCCCCAGAAAAAAAAAAAAAAAAAAAAATAGTAATCATCTCAAGCATGGCATTTTCCCCATTTATTTTGGGAGGCTCTCACCCAGTTCTTCACTCTTTAGTTATCCAAGATAACTTCACGGAAGGAGGAGACTAACGTGACAGAAAAGGAGCTTAAAAACAGAACACTGCCGGGAGAACAGCATGTGCAGCACTAACCCTGCCCTGCCCCCCAGCCCGTACCTGCGGCGGCAGCGCTGGGGGCCACCGCTCCGGCCGCGCTGCCCTGCGCCCACCCCGCACCCCCCGCCCCGGCCCTACGCCCAACTGCTCCTTCGACTGGGAAAACAAACAAGTAAAACAAAATGAAGGA
>VYXH01002483.1:15811-34702 GCA_013397275.1 Burhinus bistriatus | reverse complement strand
AAAAAAAAAGAAAAGAGGAGGGGGGGGGGGGGGAAGGAAAGGTTTCTAAGCTGACATTCCCCAAGTATAAATTAAAAATACATACCCCAGCACCTTCAAAAAAGGCACTGGCTGCATCTCCTGTGTTGTCCAGGAGATCATCACTGTCAATCTGTAATTAAAAAGATTTTATTTACTTTCCTTAGATATAGTATGTGGGGTAAAAAAAAGGGGGGGGGAAAATTAAAAATGAGTGTGGTGCTGACGGGCAGCCCCTGGAAAGTGCCGAGCTCTCCCCCGCGGCAGCGGTGGGGCAGCGGTGGGGCAGCGTCCCTCCCCGTCCCCTGCTGGCAGGCACCCCGTTTTGGCTCAAAGTGCCCCAAAACCCCAGCTGGCTGCTCCTGATGGGCAGCTGGTCTGAGAGCTGCCCGGTTGCGCTTGGCCGGGGTCCTAAAAAGTCCTAAAAACTAAAAAGGATCCTGAACTTGGGGTTTTCTTTCTTTAGAAAAACTCATTGTTTTAATTTAAAACAACAACAAAAAACCCAACAACAAACCAAGGAAGTTTGCGTTGAAGCTTTCGGTGAATAGAAACAAATCGTTGCTCACCTTTTCGGATCCATGTAAAAAATCGTTCAAGGCCTGAGGATCGCTGCAAAACAACACAGGGAAGCGTTTAGGGATGCAACACGTGACCCGCGGCCAGTTGGGAGCCAAACGCGTGTTTCTAATTAACGCACCGACCTCCCTTTGAACGCTCGTAAGCGCAGTAACTAACGACGTAGGGCGATTTATACTTCAATGGCGATGCGTTATTACAGGTGTAACAACGTACAGGGGCTCCAAGAAGGTAAAAATTCTCCTCTCGGGTGACTAACGCTGCCTTACTCCCCTTCCCCTGTTAATTCTGCCAAACCCCCACCGCCAACAGTTTCATAATCACAATTTTATTGGAAAATTAGCCCGCCTGGGCTGTCGACAGGCATTTTGTCAAAAAAAAAAAAAAATCGTTTGGGCAACCCGCTAACGAGCATCCCCAGCCCCGTGCTGCTGACGGCCAGCGAGGGTTGCAGCACAAAAATCCTAAAGTCGTAGTTGTGGGCAAAAAACCAGCAGGACGGGATTTATTCATGTTGTCAGCGGGACAAGGGAATGGACGAGGCTGTTCTTTCCTCGCGTCGAGTTGTGTAAAACCTCCTCCGGCACAGGCCTGGAGAACCCCAGAGCGCTCCGAGCTCCACGGAGGAACCAAACCCATACATCGGGAAGGGTTCGGAAGCCTGCAGCCCCTTTGGAGCACCTCTCGGATGATTTTTGGCTCTGGGAGATGCAGCCCGGTGCTGGAGAAGCTGCTGTGACCGATGGGGACGTGCTGACGGAGGGTGGCAGAAAGCCCCTTCCCACCCCTCCACCTTCCCCGGAACAGTAGGAGGGACGACGGCCCGCCGCGGCGTTCAGCTCACTTACCAAATTACATCTAGCAGGCACCGGCCGTCTTCATCATCCATGTCAACTGCAAAGAGCGGAGAGAGACCACATTACCGTCGGGAGAGCAGAGGGGTTGGGAGCTGCTCCTCGCTCCCTCCATCCCAACCACCGCGCATCGCTTTGCCTCCCCGTCCCCAGCGATGATGATGATGAGGAGGAGGAGGAGGAGGATGCCCTGCTGCTACCTGATGGTGGGGGACAGGGGACCGGAGCAGAGGACACCCCAACAGGAGGGTCCACCACTCCAGACGCCCCATGAAGCTCAAGAAGGCGCTGCAGGTGGAAAGGGTTGATCCCAAGGGGCCACCAGCCTAGAGAGCAGCTTTGCAGAAGAGGACCCCAGTTCAATGTTGGCCAGCGACGTGCCCTGTGGCCAACCGAGGCCAGAGGAAGGTCGCCCAGATGGACTGGAGCATCGAGCACTGCCAGGTCATGGCCAGCAGCAGGAAAACCATCACCTCCTCCACTATCATTCCCTGCTGGAGATGCTGATGGTGGTCAAGCCACCCATCTCCACCATTGTTCCTTGAGCAGCAGCTATGGGTGAGACAACTGGGAAACCAAAAGTGTGGTCAGCTGAGCCTGTGACCAGCAGCTGAGGGACCTGCTTGCCATTCCACCACGCTCAGCCCTCCATCGTGGCTGCCCATCCCTCCACCATGCCCATCCTTCCACTGTGTTCAGCCCTCCGTCGTGGTTGCCCATCCCTCCACCACGCTCAGCTCTCCATTGTGGTTGCCCAGCCCTCCATCACCCCCATGCTTCCACCACGCTCAGCCCTCCATCGTGGTTGCCCATCCCTCCCCCCCGCTCAGCCCTCCGTCACCCCCATGCTTCCACCACGCTCAGCCCTCCATCGTGGCTGCCCATCCCTCCACCACGCTCAGCCCTCCGTCACCCCCATGCTTCCACAACGCTCAGCCCTCCATCATGGTTGCCCACCCCTCCACCACGCTCGCTTGTCCCTCCACCAGATAGATTTCACTGGTAGTTCTCCCAACCAGGCATCAGGTTTCACTCTGAAACCCAAACCGGCAGGTTTTTGGTCTGTTTTCACCCCACCAAGGGGGACCGGTGACCCCAGCCAGCTGTGCCTGGTGTAGGACAGTCCAGGACCCTCAGCACTGGGAGGTGGCGCGAGCCAGATGCATGGCATGAATTGGCAATAACTTGTAATTAAAACAAAACAAACAAACAAACAAAATTTTGCACATTTAGGCATTTTTATCCCTAAATTTTCACTGTGACAAAACATGTTGAGCGGCGTTTGCTTCAGAAGGTGGAATTGAGGATTTTCCGCCCATAACCTGAGATCTGGCACCAGGCTCCCTCCTCGCAAACCCCTTTTTATGACTAGGTCTGGAACAGGGTGGGGGTTTGGGAGTTTTTTTTGGTGTTTCCCCTCTTTTCCTCAGATATGCTCCACAGCTGCGGCTGGGCAGGGTTGGGAGGTGCGGTGGTATGAAACTCCCTAATGAGACTCAGCTAATAAAAATCAAGGAGACAGAGAGGAAAAAAAAGTAGTCAGCTACCTCAGTATAAAGAAAAAAAAACGGGGAAACCAACTGCAGAATAAACACGCCTTTAATGGGCTGAAGTTCACGGTTTTGAACAATCTGACTTCAATAGGTGTCTGTCGGCTGTAATTATTTTCAGGACCAGCAAGTGAATAATCTAAATACACTCAACTAATTACTCTGGAGAACACCGTCACCTGAAGAGCATGCACCGCTCCGCGTACAGAACAGTATAAGACTGTGTACTTTAATTTTTCCGCTATTTCAGACATTCTGGGGAGTGCTCAGGAGTAACGACGCGACCACAGAAACGCCGAACGGAGAGGATTTTCTCCAAATTCCAGCAGAAATCTTCCCCTACCTGGCGGGCACCCACAACACCGCGTCTCCCCAGGGTGGCAGAGCAGCCGTCTGAATTCTCACCCCAATAGGTGATACTCCTTAGAAATACGCAATAAAACCGCTGACTTTTATCGCTATGGGCCAGGCAAAGGGCGCTCGGGAGGAGCCGAGGGCGAGACCACCCCGGCTGTGCTTGAGGGCAACACTCTTTTGCTATCGAAAGGGAATGAGTGTGATGTCACACACAGCGAGCTGCATCATCACTGCGGGGCAGGGCCAGGAAGTTATGATGTCAGCTGGTATGAAGTCAACCGAAAAAGAGAGGAATAACAGATTTCCTAGCAGAGGAGTAACAGATTTCCTAAAGGATTCGTTTCGCTGCGGGATTTGACGTAGCTTCCTTCTTGCTGGGGTAGAACGAAACCAAAATATGCCGGTAACACCAAAGAGGTGATTAATGGGGGACCCAAAATGACCCATTTTACCCCTTTTTAAGCCACAAAGTAACACTCCTAGGTTGGTTTCATTCGGAATAGCAACTCCCTCTGTCTCCAGCAAGCATCCCTCTTTACTGCGTCCTCTCTCTGCCTCCAGCACAGGCTCGTGCGCTTGGTATATATAATTTTTCATTTATTTTTACCGCCAAAAATACACTTACCTACAGCAGAGGAGTTTTACGACTGTGCAAGTGTTTAAAGCTCTTTTGGGCTGGGAAGCAGAGGAAAAGCGTTCTGAGCCTCGCGGGTGTGACAGGAGGCGGTGTGGTCAATGGCAAGCAGAGACAGGAGAGCATCTATAGCCGGGAAATCGTATTTGAGGCTCTTCAATGACAAAAACCAGGGTGTCCTCGACATCATGGCCGACAAGCCTTCCAGGCAATTCAGTTTCCTACGCAGGCACAGCAAGCTTTGCGTCATTTTATTTGTAAAGAGCCAGGCTTTGCACCTTTAAGATATAAAATACCCTGTTGCTACTTCAATTCCGAAGAGCTGGGTGAAACGGCTTTTCTTACAAAAGTGCACATTTTCTTGTGCAAACTTCTAGAATTTATTTTTCTCCCTGTCGCTTTTGGCATCTTCCACTTAAGAAAGGAAGGATTTCGCCAAGGCTGTCGCCAGCAGTGACCAGCCCACACACTCCGCAGAGGACTTTAAATCTCAGGAACACTTTCATCCTTGCATCGCCCCGCGAGGAGCACTGCACAGCCGAAAACCTGCAAGCTGAGAGAAGCTTTAAATACTTTAAAAAATAAATAATAAAAGTCAACGTAAGTACTTACTGACATCATTTCATGTCCAAGTCATGCTCGTAACGCTACTGTCAAGGCGGAAAGTTGATTCCCACCGCCGTTAAATGCATATAAAATACTACGGCACTGTTTAATTAATCTGAAAATTGCAACAGACGGAGTTCCGAGTATTTTCCAAGACGCGCTCCTCTTCTGAACCCAGCCAACCCGACGGGGTGTTTCCAGCAAACCCTGCCACGATTCTCTTCCCCCGGAGTTATTTTAAGTGTTTGATCCCATCTCATCACCGCAATCAAACGGTTCTGGTGTCACCCCTGGCAGATTTCGGCTATTCCGTGCACGTATGTCGTTACAACTCCGCTTACTCACACTTTGTTAAGTAAATTTGAAAAAGGGAGCTGGTAAGACGTGGCGTTTTCACTGAAGTCATCTTCGGTGAAGCATTTTTCTTTCCGAGTAAAGGACTGTCAAACGACAGGGGAAAACAGTGCTCGCATCCCACGTTCATTTTAATCTTCAACATTCAAAACTGTCTCGGCCCAGAAATTAACTGAATAGGGAGGGGGGAAAAGAGGCAGCCGGGAATCGCCGCTCTCTTGGCAGCAGGATGCCTGCCAAGCAGTGGAAAACCACGGCGGAAGGCAACGAGGAAACTTTCTAAGGCACGAAGATGTTTTGCAGCCCCATTTTGCTTTCAGGCTGGATGGTGGGTTTTCCCCATTTTGTTTATGGGAACACAGGAGAACAGATTTTTGGCAAAAGCCATGTTTAAGTGTTTCGGTCACAGCTGCGCTCTGCATGCCGAACCGATGGCAACAACATCAGACGCTGCAGCCTCTTCTGCAGCTCCTCACTCCGCTCCGCGCAGGGGATGCTTCGTGCCAACAGTAGTTCTGACTTGATTTTATTATACGATAACGCTCCGTGTCAGCCTATTTTTAGATCTCGCCCGCACGCCACACGCTCGCGAAGCTGGGAAGAGCAGCGCGATGGAAGGAAAAGCCTTTCGCCAGGAAGGAAAACACCGAACTTTACATCCTGGTGAGCTCTTGAAAAAAAAGAGACAGAAAAAATACCACTTTGGAGAGATTACAGGCAGTTTTCCTTCTGCCACAGCAGAGGGAAACCGCATCCCTAATTCCTAGATTATGCCGGTGAGGAAAAGAAACCCCCCTTGTCAAATCCCACAGAGATGACGGCACGGACCCAGCAGGACCTGCGGAGCAAGGGCACCAGAAAGGGAACAAGGTTTAGTATTTCCCGCCTGCTGTTTGCAAACAGGAAAGAACCTCTGTTGTCTCTAAAGCACAATTTCCTCCTCCTATGTGCCCAAACTTTGGGCGTTTGGTGGTAAAAACTGCCTGGGGTCACCATGGAGCTGGGTTTCGCTTTCGGTCTGACCAGCCTTGTCCTGGCCGGAGTTGGAGCCAGGACAGCTTGTCCCTGGAGGGTCGGAGGGACTCGGCAGAGGAAGGGAGCGGGAGGGTGGCCGGCACGGTTTCACTGACGCTGCCCTGTGCCCGAGGGAGGCGACAGCCGGCAGCAGTGGGGCAGGAATCAAACGTGACCGTGGAAATCCGGGCCCTTTAGAGTCCTATCTGCAGCCTGCTTCCTTAATTGTTAATTATTCTTTGTTTTATCATATTTAAGACACTACAATCATTATTCCTCTGTGGTTTAGCTTCCCTTTGTAATTAAAGATAATGATTAGAATGTATTTTGTATTACACCAGGAACATTTGAGATAACTCTCTGGACACCCCCAACTGCCCCAAGACAAGGAGCTGAAGGAGGCTCCGGCTGCCAGCCCTGCCGTGGCACGGGTAAATCACCGGGGCTGGCACCAAAACGGAGCCGCTGCCACCGCCTTCAAGCCACAAACCACCTTTGCAAGAGCTGGGGAAAACGGGCTCCCGAGCCCAGGAGTGATTCAATATCAGGGTGAGAAAAGGTCTCATCCTCCAAAGGAGAAGCAGTGGTTTTTAGAAGCAGATATAAATGGCATCGCAAATTGTGAAAGAACCAACAAGGACAGGTAAGCGACCGACTCCTAGCCACGTCGTTAGGAAACCATCCTACAGACGATGGTAATTAAACCCACCGGCTGGCCGCCGCTCCGCTCCAGCGGTGCTCTGGCAAGACCAGAGCCCGGCATTGCTTCATTCAAACTGCTGCAGAGCTGAGGTTGAAAACGGTTGACAAAATAACCGGCAACCCCTTTTCCTCCTGGCCTTCCCAGCCAAAAATTAACAGACTATCCAGCAGGAAGCCTTTTCCCTTCTTCTTCTGTAACAGTCTCACCAGCAGCTGAAAGAAGCCCCCAAAAAAGCTGGGATACCCACGGGCTGGACCGAGACGGCAGAACATCCTCCAGAGGGGCTGGAGCCGGTGTTTCCAGTCCGGCCCTATCGGCAATTCTGCCCCTTCGCTTCAAAACCAAGGGGTATTACAAGGGCACGGCGCCGCACGTTCTCCATGCGAAAGCAGGAACGCTTCCAGGTTGGGAGGATTTTGCTTCGCTGTGCTGGGAGAGAATAAGCGCTCCATGTCTGCCGACACTCGCA
This sequence comes from Burhinus bistriatus, assembly GCA_013397275.1. Lineage (NCBI taxonomy): Eukaryota > Metazoa > Chordata > Aves > Charadriiformes > Burhinidae > Burhinus > Burhinus bistriatus. The sequence goes on along the minus strand of VYXH01002483.1, from coordinate 27,564 downwards.
ATATCACAGTGACGGATACGGAAAAGCTCAAGCTCGAAGCAGCTCCGTGCGACTTCCCCCCCTTCCCCGACATTAACTATGACCTTGAAAACAGGAGTCGTAGCCATGTCGGTGCCGGTGTTTTTTGGGGTTTGAACAAAGATACAGCGAATCTCCATACAGAACGCATGGAGTTTTGTTGGAGTCAGGATGCCTGAGCAATCCGGCCGCTTTTGGTTAAATTACTGCTTCTTAGGATGAGCGCAGCGTTCGCGGGGAGAGGCTGGGACAGGAGACTTCCCCGGCTGCTTGCGGCCTGCCGTTAGCCGGCGCGATGCTGAGGCACTGTCAGCCTGCACGAGCCGTTGTATTTCATAGTCCCTTTGGGTCTGGGGAAAAAAGGCCTTGTTCACAAGCTAACAGAGATAAGTCACAATTTAAGGACAGATAAGGTAAAACACGGAAACATTTTGGTGAAATTCAGTTTCCGCAAGCTTCGCTGAAGCTCTGCAAGCTGGATGGAGCTTTTCTCCTCCAGCTTTCTGAAACGAGTCAATGATTAAGTTTCTCCTGCGAAGCTCATTGCCTTTCTCACAAGGGAAACGTCACTTTGTCCCCAACGTCACTTCGCCCCCAACGCCATGGGGAAAGACCACCAGGGAGCACAAGGGGTAGGTGGAACCAGAACATGAGTAAGGAATCGCGCTAAAGTAATCACCAGAGGCTCCAACCCTCCCTTGTCTCCAACTCCGTGCAGTCTTTTACAGCAGGGCGAGGTGTGAACCTTCCTAAACCACACCTACGAAGCAGCAGGTAGTATTTACGTCTCATTTGCACAGCCACTAATGAGCTCGCCACCCCAGGACCATGGGAAACAGAGGAATCCCGGGGTCGTTACAGCCTCGGCCTTGACAGGTCATCATTGTCTTCTACGGCTAAGGGATCGCTCCGTGACAGCAGGCAGAGCCCAGCTGAAAAAGCAGTCCCAGATGTCCCTCCACTGCCAACGAGAAACACCCCTTCCCCTCCCTGGCATCTTTGACGAGCTTTTATTAATTACCGACAGCAGCAGCCTCCTCTGGGAGCGCTCTGCTAACATGCAGTCGCCTTGCTGGGTGTTTGGTAGTCGCCTTGCTGGGCGTTCCACCCCACCCATACTCTTAAGACAAAACAAATACGATTTTAAAACACACGCACGTGACTTAGAAGCCTTTAAAACCGACTCGCGAGGGGACCTGGCTGTGCTGAGAAATGCCATTTTCAGAAGCTACTTCAGGCACGCAGTTGCTCCAGAAAGTTTTACTCATATTGAGCAAATGCTTCTTCCTTCCAGACAGAATGCCTTTTATTCTCTCCACGTTTCGTGCTCTTACCGCAGAGCAAGCTCAAATTACACCTAGCGCACCAAGTTTATATCCCCAACACCAATTAAATGTTTTCTTTTCGGTTTTTAGGTTTTACTGAAGTTTACTTTTATTCCTGCGATTTTCTCAGGCTTCCTCTTACCAAGGCCATTGATAAAAAGCCGCTGAAGACCAGGGTCTGCTAAAAACATCAGCCATGCTTTAAAACATGACTTTTTTTTTTTGAGCGAGGAAACCCAAACTGAAAAAGGATCGGGGCAGAGCAAGCAGAGGATATCCAAACCCACTCGCAAGCAAATTTACGTGAAACAAAGGCAGCGAGGGAAGTACCAAATATTTCCTCAGCACCCTCTTTCACGGCATCAATAGTTAATTTATCACCCACCTCCCGAGAGAGCAGCACAAGAAAGCGACGGGGAAAATAACCGGCTAAAACCAAGAGAAGTTGCTCGTTCCCAGAATCGGTTGTTTTGTAAGGTTTTGTTTGTCTCTGGCTTCAATGGCCAAATTATCCCCGTGACCCTTGGAAAACCTCTACGATAATCACCACCGATTTGAACAGTTCCTCCCGCCGAGGGATGATATACTCGGGCCTGGACCGAAAGGGAGAGATTTCCATTTATACCAGGACAAACTCCAGAAACGGAGGTAAACCATAAAACCAAAATTCGATCAGCAACACACAGGTGCCGCGCTTTCAGACATCCTAAGATGGGCTGGGTTACTGTCACCCGGGCCCCTCCTGGTGGAAACCCCCATTTGTCTTTAGATCCCCATTAACTGAACTTTTGGACTTTTTCCAGGTTTCAGGACAGGCAGCTTATACTCCAGAAGCGGGGAGGGAATTTAAAAGACCCATTTTTTGACAGCTGAAGGCGCACTCGTAAATCATATTAGCCACAACAGGAATTACAAGCACACCTATGGAAAAGGAAACAGCCCCTATTTCCCCGGTATCATCCTCTTTTCCCAGCGTCCCGGCAGATTTATCTCCTACACCAAAAAAAGGTGTGCTGGGTGGGAGAGAAGGGCAAACCTCGCAACAACAAAAGCATCTTCCGGGGGAAGAAAGCTGGAAATTATCATTTCCCCACAGGGCCTGCATTGAGGGATCTGCCGAGTCTGCACGAATCCTGCCGGGAATCGAGGAAATCTCCATTTCAATGCAGGCTCTGCAGGAATGCCGCGTCCTCTCCCAGCTGCTTTCGATGGGATTTAAGGAAAGGATTCCTCCAGAAATCCATCCGGTGCTCATGTTTCTAAGCAAACAAACCCCCAAAACAGGAACTAAAAAAACACATATGTTTTATTTTCGCGGTACTAATAAATATTTGAAATATAAACAGTTACGGGTGGGTTTTTTTTTTTTTCTCCTAGCAGAAACTTAAAAAAGGAAACAGCCCAGATTCTGAACATACCAACGAAAACATCTATTTTTAACAGCTAAACTCCGAATTAGCCTTCCCACAGTTTGCCACTCTCCAAATCATTCCTTAATCCGAGGCGTTTTATTTTCGCCATTTGGTTCAGGTCTTCCACTGACCTGATCCAGCCAACGCCATAAATCCTTCTCCGACCATAATTATAAGGCAGCCGTCACCGCGTTAGAGGATAAGGTTATAGAAGAAAGTCCCCTCAAGTAGTGAAAACTGTTGGGAATAGTTTTGGAGATGATGCCTAACAAGCAGCTTGACGTAATGAGGGAAACAGTCAACGAGGTCCAACTTACACCCCAGCACAATCATCGTAATTAGGGCTCAAGACGCAATTAAAACACCATTTTGACCCACAACAGAAACAAAATCCGCTGCTCCGGGTTGGGATTTTTATTAAACAAATTCCTTAGCAAAAAAAATACTAAAAAGGCTCCGGACCTACCTGGCAGCAGCCCTGGAATTCCCTGGGGTTTTCCATCCCATCCCGCTACCCTACTCTGAGGGATAACCTTCCCGCCGCGTGGCTGTGGCCTCCCAGGGACCCGGCTGGGGCGAGGGACAGCAGGAGAGCCGCTTCTGTTTTACTAACCTCTTGTTTTTAGCAACACTGTGCCAATTATGGATGGGAGATGAGATACTGAACATATTTGCTTTATGCAGTCATACTGTAAAGGAAAAAAAAATAGAGAAGAACTATTACACCAATTACCCTGATAACCTAAAAAAAACCCCCAAACACGGGGCTTTTAACAGCAACGGGTCAATTTTAAGGGCTAAGGAACGAGTTCGGAAAGCCAAGACGGAATTCAATCAGGAACCAGAAATCCAGGCGCTCCAGTGCCGCTGTCGATCAGCCCTGTTCAAAACCAACACCCGAAATGGAGCATTCCCAGATTCCTTAAACCCCCTCGATGCCGCGATCATGCTATTCCCCTCCACGTTAAATCTCCGTTCGTTAAGAGGCGCGAGTGAATTAACCCAGGCTGCCAGCACGGGGGCTGCAGCACGCTGTCACAGATACAGGGCTGGCGGGATGCGGAGCCGACCCCCTCGCCGAGCCCAAATCTCCCTCCTCCCACACCCCCGCCAACCATGCATTTAAACATTCCCGTACCATTAATAACGGGAAATAAGCAGGTAAAGACGGAGCGGCGCCAGCCTTGTTTTTGCTCGGAAGCTCCAGCAAGGAGAGAGCAGGAACGGATTGCTTGCCGCTCCTCAGCACCAAAAGGGATCCTGCGCCCAGCACCCGCCACCAACTGGGATTACTGGAAGTTCAAAGCAATAAACGAGCTCTGCATGCGCCCAAATACACAGAACACGAGCATCTCTGACTGCTTTCCGACAGGTTATGGGCTGCGCCCGTTGGACCTGCTGCCGATCACCCAAAGCCACGGGGCGAGCCTGGGATTTTACGTTTCTTTAATCATTTACCAGATTGCCGCCCGTGCTGATCGTCTCCTGCGAGATTTCTTCTCAAATCGTTGTGCGCGTCACCGTTCTGGGTGACATCAAAACCAACCTGCGCTGTCTGAACACATTTGCCGGTCTTTTCCCAGGAGAACCTCAAATTTTCCCCTCTCGGGGAAAACTGGCAACACGAGGATGGGAAATGTGCTTATTTTCAATTAAAGCGTTAAGACAGGAATTCCCTGCAATAAAACTTGCTACCCGTAAGGAAAAGCAGCGCGGCCAAGAGAGTTTAAACGCCTCGAGCACCTGATCGTACAAGACCTAGAGGGACAGAGAAGGAGATGTAGGATTTTCCAGAAAGGGACCGAGTCGGCATCTCTCTTCGAAAGCCAACCAGCTCGGTCTGTGCCGAGTGACCGCAGGCGGCCCCAAACGCCAGCGAGGAGTTCTCAGGAGAGGGGCTGGAGGTATCAGCTCCCCCCCACAGATTCAGTCACACTGAAAAGGGTCCCAGGACCCTTTTCTGCCCTTCCTGTAACAAAAAAACCCCACACCACACCACACCACACCCTCCCCAGTTTGCATATTCTGGAAATCGGTGCTTGGCCCGAATAACTGCGCTGATGATTCTGGCGGTTCTGTTATCGGTTATGGCAGCCGATCGTTGAAGCGCAAGTTTTCTGACGCATCGGTTTATAAACGTTCCGTTCCAGCTGACTATCTAGAAATATAAACCCAGGAGTATAATAAACAAGTTATAATTGTCTTTGCCTGCCATCATTTTCCTCTAATCTCGAAGTTAGCAAAAAATTTAAAAAGCAATTGCTCCCTGTGACAAATGCCACGGAAATATAAAGCATTAAAGAGCCTGCGGCATTTTGCGGTGAATTAGACCCAAATTCCTCCCGCGCCGTGAAGTGCACCAGTAATATTATACCCATTTTAGAGATTATAGCACTTTTCAAATTCCAGCCAGAAGGAATTTAGGTTCCCAGCTTCCTCCGAAATCGGAGTGCCCCATTTCCACCGAAAGCAGACGGGAAGAAAACCCCTCTTTTATTACATGAGGGGTGACACTTGCATTTTTGAACAGACTCCAGGAGTTCCGATCCCACGAATCTCGAGTAGACAAGTCAAATTTGAGGTGCCCGAGGTTCCTTTTTTTTTTTTTTTTTTACACTCGGTATTCTCGGAAGGAACTCTGGAGACGCTTGTCCCTTTCTGCACCGTAGAATTCCTTCTTGTACGCATCTCCGCGACACTCAGCATTCGTGTATCACTTATTTCTAACTCTTTCAGCAGACCTTCGTGAGCGGCGCAAGCAAGAGACTCCTAAACGAGGACTCCCTGCTTCCCCCCCGCCCCTGAGACTGCCCGGGGAATGGCAGAAAGAGGAGAAAAAGCTCGATTTTGGCTCCCTCGAGTCGCAAACAGGCGGCAGCTGCAGGTGAGGGCTGCTCCTGGACAACCTTGGACGCTTCTTCCTACAGGAGCACCGGGAAAAACAACGGAAAAATATTTCTGTGTGGTTTTCTAGGTTAACTATTACTCAAAAAATTATTAAATCCATCAAAGTAAGTTCTCCTCCTATCTCGCATCACTGTAACTCATTCATTATTGATCTTTATTTACTTTTTTTTTTTTACAACTCCTCCCTTCACACAGGTGGGAACGCCACACCGAGGACACTGCCCCATCCCGAGATGAAGTGTCCCATTTTTGGGTCACGGACCCGTTTTCCTGGCAGTGGCAGGGACTCGCCCTCCCCTCCCCCTGTGCAGGATCAACGCAGAGCTTTTTTTCCTTTTTTCTTTCCCCCTCAAAATCATTTCCAGACTCGCATTCCCTCGACCGCAGTGGGAGGAGGAGGAGGAGGAGGAGGAGGAATACAATGGGAGGCAAAGTGCTTGGTTTTCGGGGAAGGAGGGGGAAATTTTCCAGGGAGAGAAGAGGATGCGGGGATGGAGCTCGGCACTGTGCGGAGGAGAAATGCCGCTCCCAATTTACCTAGCCAAGGAGCAGCCGTGGCAGGTTGTTTCGGCCTGTTTTTGGGTCAAACTTACAGATATCGCTCATGGTTTTGCTGTCCGGTGTATCCTAAAGGTGTTTTTCCCGCTAGGGAAAGGTGTGACAGCCCTCGGAGTCTGCGGAAGAGGGAAACAGGAGACGAAGGCAGGTCCTCTCCCCCCTCCGACAGCATGGATTTACGAGTCCCACGCACAAAACCAGGCCCACTAAGATGAGAGTGGGGTGCTGGCTGGTGGGGTTGTTTTTTCAGGGGGAGCAAATTTCAGAAAGAAATAAGAGAAAAAGGAGAAATACACTCTAGTACGCACAGTCCTATCAGGAAAGAGGTCTGAACCCGGAACATCTCCCCAGAGGCTGGCTGAAAGGCCCTCAGTGGCAACCACTTTTCATGACAACCGATAAAAAAAAAAAAAAAAAAAAAATTAAATGCTGACAGTTTGCTGAAGTTCTCCAACAATTTCACAGCATTCTCTTTGCAAAACGCCCGAGAAATACTTGTCTGAGTAAAAAATAAAAAAGCTTTTTGCAGGTGAATGCCTCCTCATGCGCAGACCTATGACCTTTTCGTCAAAACCACGATGAATGTTTCAACTACTTATGGTAGCAGAAACAACTTCCAAACACGCACTGAATGTAAACTAAAGTATTTTTGCCCTCTGCCTGCAGCCAGCCCGGCCTACGGCCTCCCGTCAGCCCCAGGAGAGTCTTGTTTTTGCGGCTGATTTTCAGTTCTCTCCAGAGAAAATGACAAAAGTCAGATCGATTTGCTGCCAGAGAAGAAGCGAGGGGGGCAGAGGAGCCAGGGCTCAAAGGGAAAATGTTGGGAATTTCACAGGGGAAATTTTGGATTCATCCGGAGCCAGCCACCGTGCTGTTATTAATCTCCGGTTTTTATATCGCACAGGGAATATGGCTAGGGGGAGGGCAAAGGTTTCTTTCACCCAAATAAACTCAGGCCCATGGGAAAGAGGTAACCGAATTTTTTGAGCTTTGTCAAGTCCTTGCCCAGCCACCGCTGGCCGGAAGGATAAGAGAGCAGGCGACTCCTCCGGCTTTAACACCCCGTTTGAGGATTTTGAAATATTACAGCAATATTCCAAGACAAATCCATACCATAACGGAGCCCAACAACTCCACGCTACATATAAAAACCCAAGTGCCATGAAGAAATTTTGGGTCACGGCTTCTTTGCTAAACTGGAGGGATATTTTGGGGTTTGCCGGGGTGCCGGGAGATCCGGCCAGCGAGGGTTTCTTCCCACCATCTGGGCCAACCCAAAATGCCCATAGGTGGGAAGCGCAGCTCTCGCCTGGGCTATGCTGCCTTCCCTCCATCCCAGAGAAGGCAGCAGCTCCGGAGGAAGGCTGTGGAGACGGGATGGAACCCACTACGGATCTCCGAAGCCCCTACAGGAGCTCCTGCCCGAGTCCCCAGGGACGGCCGGCAGGGTTTAGAGACGTGCAAGCCTGGCTCAGTGTCGGGAGCAGAGCTCCTCATACCTCCGCCTAGTTCGTTAGCACCTTGACGAGACAGGCCCGCTCCTCTCCATTAAAAGCTCCTACAGGGAATCCCGAAGTGGGGTGAGTGCCACAGCCACGAGAGACACAACATGGTCCTGAGGCTGAACGGGCAACCTAGGGCTGTCAGACACTGAATATTACTCGAGAAAAGGCAAAAAAAAAAAAATAACACTTCTGCGGCGCTGGCCTGCGGATGCTAACAGAGAGCCAACACGTTTGCCTCCGTACCCCGGCAGCGCCTCCGAAAAGGGCTTTTCTGTGGCCCAAACGAACTCCAAACGAACACGAGCAGGGCAAATCGCACACCAATGGGTGAAGGGAAGACTCGCTCCTTTTATTATGGAATGGGGAAAGATGCAGTCTCACCCGCTGATTTCTGACAACGCTCTCTACCAGAACAGAAACGCAATTCCCCAATTACTTGAAGAAACGAAAGGCAGGTGGCAAAGCGAGGGGAAAGCGAGGGAGCCGTGTTTGGGGTCTGCTTACGCCGGGATGGGCGAGGGATGCGTGTCCGACAGCTCCGGGTGCCCTTTATTGATGGAGCAGGTAGGAAACAGGCAAGAAGAACAAAAGCTTTCCCCGCTCGGCTTCGCCAACAGGCCTGGGCTGGAAGGACCACCTCAAGAGATGAAACGATAGCTCAGTCTCCATAGCAATCCCTGGCTCTGCCGATACCACCAATAAGATTACCGACACGCGGCCGCCGGCCTTGCCATGGGGACAGCTCCAGCCCGGCTCGCACTGGAGGTTCTTGGTACGCATCGCTATTTTGCCAGTGAATTCTGGCAGAAAACATCAAAAACCTCCCCTCTTCTCCATGCCTCAAGCAGGTTTGAAACCATTTCTAACCCTGCTGAGGATCGATGTGGCATTTATTCTTAGCCTACGCTAACTTTTAGCATCACGGGGCTGTTAATCGAGAAGAAGTCCTGGTAAACTCAACTACGGCAACGCAATTAGCCGGCCACGGTCTCACAGCTCGTCTCCCCGAAGCCCCCGGGACCTGGCAATTAAGGGACAAGTTTCCAGCCATGTTGTTTTAGTACCCAAATTATGGTCAAAGAGGTAAAAGGCAAGCATAACGGGACCGAGACTGAACACGAAGCTGCTCACAGGCTAACAGCTGTATTTTAAAGCCGTGTGTTTTGACAGTAATATATCCATTCTGACGAGACAGCAGGAAAAGGATGTTAAAATGTACAAATAGAGACAGCGGAAGAGCAAACACTCAATGCTCACCGGTTCATAGGGAAACATCAAGCTCGGCACCAAAATACCTGTAAAAAGCCAGAGTGCAAGAGCAGAGCGGTTCACGCCTGTGACGGCAATCTGCCCATTTCGGAAAGCCAAAATTCCACTCCACTACAGGATGAAATTTAGCCACCACGGAGAAAAACCCTACTCTGCTAACGTGAGGGGTTTCGAATGTTTCTCTTTCCTATAGCGACTTAAATTTAGCTTTCAGTCTCTCGCATCGTGAAAAACCAAGTGGAAAGAAACGCCGAGTCACAAACCATTCCCCTCCATTTATTTTTTTTTTCTTTCACTTGGGAAAGTGCTCCAAAAGTCCAGCTACAGCCACGCAATGGGAAACACAAGATAACCGGCATGAAGCCCCCACAAAAGTGCCACGTAAAACACTGCCGCTGTCTCTAAGCTCCCCCAGACTTACAGAAATAGTCTCTTTCTACTCAAAAAAAGACTTCATGAGATACCAAAGGCCTAAATCCCTGCGGGAAGCGGTATTATTTAGGGTTTCCCTGCCACGGGAGACACAGAAGGGAATCCTTTTCGTCCGCAGAGATTCCCGGGAAAGCCGAGGAGTCTCGGGGAGAACGCGGCACTGCAGGAATGAGGCAGCAGCTCGCCGGCACCGAGGAGGTTTGCTTTATTTCTCACCAAAATGTTTTCTGGTGCAAAGTTATTTCTTGGACCCTGGAGATGATGTTCTCTCTAAAGCGACGGGAAGAAAGGGCTCAGTCAAAAGCAGTTCTCTGCATTTCTCCCCCAATATCTAAATGGCTGAGTATTTTGGAAGAGAGAAGCGTGAACCTGTACAAACAGTGTTTTCTAGGGAAAAGCTCCAGCTCTGTAAAAAAATGTATGTACCTGCAGCAGACTTTACTTCCAGCCTCCCCACTCTTACCCCGGGGATCCCAGCCAGGCTGTGCAGGGGACAGGGAGAGATCAGACAAGCGCATCGCTTAAAATTTCACCTCTTAACGCTCTGAAATAAAGAGCATGTTTGGCTTTAAGACAGGGGATGCCGCAATAACTCATATCCTTATAAAATAAGGAGGCTACCACATTTTAGCGGCGATTCGGCCTAGCTGCCCGCAAGGAGAAATCCGTCGCCAACAGAAAAAGCAGCAGTGAACTTCCAGCTCCCAGCTGGCACAAGGTGGCGGATCAGCACCAAAGCAGCAAAATAGTATTTGGCAAAAGGGATCAAGTCCTCTCCTCTTTCTGGCCCCAGAGTGCTGCTTCCCCTCCTCATCCCCACTACTCCTGCTAAAAAAGAAGGGAGAAACCAAGGATGGAGAGACAGCAACTGAAAGCCGACCGATTCCCGCAGGCGCATCGGTCTGGGTTGTAAAGGGACGAGTTGCGGCAGCGGGAGCGCAGAGACTGCTGGGACTCGATAGTATAGGATGCGATTTGTAAAAATCAACAGATTCCATACTGCGAAATACCGGCTGCCCGCGCCCTTTGAGAGAGATCGTTCACCTGCCTGTTATCCTGAAGTTAAACAACAAATGGTGTTGGATAACAACTGGGGTAAAGGTGCCCCTATTGCCTTGTCCTCTCCCTCTAGAAATAATAATAATAATAATAATCATCATCATCATCATCATAAAATCAAAGAGCAGCACAATTAAGTTTACTTGTCAAAGAGCTGACAGCAAAAACGCTAAGTATTTTATAGTCTTCAGATGTAAACACAAAGTGCCACCACAGACAGCAGGGGATGAGGAAACAGCACAACAATGACATCGTTACATCAAATCCTCCTCCCGAGCCCAGCACAGCCCTTCGGCACAGCACCCCGGCAGGGCACAGGCAGCTCCCGCGGGTGCCATAGCCACAGCAATACTGCTGGAAAGCAGGATTTTGGCCACAGCCTGTCACACGGGACGAACCCACGCTTGGTATTGAGTCCTGCTGCACCTGAACTTGGGGGCAAAGACAAACCCCAAAGCCCCCTCCCCCATGCCTCAGTTTCCTTTTGGGTCAAATACACCTTCAACTGCTGTGCTTCGGCGAAACACACAAAAAGTTTTGATGGTGAACAGGATGTCCAGGCATCCAGAGACTGAAACGGCACCAGAAATCCACCAGAAATGAAGAATTACTGAAAACAGAGGGAAAATCCACCCTGGAAAGAGAGCCGCTGTGCTGTGTTTGAGTATCAAGAAAGCTAAGGAGCCCACAGAAATCAAATCCAGGACCACACGCCCGGAATCAGCCACGCAAAAAGGCAAAGCCAAACCACTATATAAATGGTAAATACATTTTGAAATTAAGCTGCGAGCGGCAGACAAATGAAAACTAGAAGAGAATTTGAAAAGCAACGCACTGTAGTTTATTCAGCTAATGTATTTTTAATGCACTGAGGACAAACTTGGGAGCTGGAACGCGCCGTGAGGTGCCCATTTGATACCAAAAGCCACATATAGTTACTTTTCCCAGCAAAACAGCCCCCCGTGCTGTGTTTTCCCCTCAACAGGGATGAACTCTGGTTCGCAGCGGCCCAAGTTTACGATTCCCCAAGAAGGATGGTGCTGCCGGCGGGTCTGGGCTCAGCGAGCTGCGGGGCTGGCGGTCGCGACAGCGGCGATGGGAGGTTTTTTAATCCCGACATTGCAAACCCTCCGCTTCCAGACCCATCCCTGCCTCTTCCCCGGGAGGAGGAGGAAAGAGAGGAAGGGAGGGGGGGAACGGACACGACACACCAGCTCCGCAACCGAGACAGCAACACAGAACCGGCGGCCTCTCCCCGAGCGCCCCCC
>VYXH01002483.1:1031-11848 GCA_013397275.1 Burhinus bistriatus | reverse complement strand
CTCACTAACACCCATTCCCCTTGCCCTGACGCCCATTCCCCTCCCTCTCCCCTCGTGCCGACACCCATTCCCCTCACTAACACCCATTCCTCTCCCACTGACGCCCATTCCCCTCACTCTCCCCTCGCACTGACGCCCGCTCCCCTCACTCCCCCCTTGCATTAACACCCATGACCTGCGCCATTCCTCCCCCCCTCTTTCCTCTTACTTTTTCTCTTTCCTCCTCTTCCTCCCCGCTGACCCTTCCCCCACNGCAAGGCCGGCAGCAGGGTTTCCCGCAGGGAGAGCCACTAAATCCCCTCAAACCCATTCCTAGGGTGTACCTGCAGCCTCCTGCAAGGCTCAGAGCAGCGTTTCTCTCAGAGAGAGACCCCAAACTCCCCCAAACCCATCCCTGGGGTGGCCCCACAGCCTCCCACAAGGCCAGGAGCAGTGTTTCCCTCAGGGAGAGTCCCCAAATCCATCCCTGGGGTGGCCCCACAGCCTCCTGCAATGCCTGGAGCAGCGCATCCCTCAGGGAGAATCCCCAAACCCATCCCTAGAATGGCCCCACAGCCTCCTGCGAGGCAGGGAGCAGCGTTTCCCTTGGGAATGGAGCCCCCTTTATTTCCCCAGTCCCGCTCCTGGGCAGCCTTTCCCTCCTTCCCACCTTCTTCCTGCCCCTCTGCCGCTTCCAGGGTAGGGCAAACGCTTCTGCCCTTTCTCTTCCTGCAGCTTTTGATAAGAAGAGCCCCTTGTCTCCCCAGCCCACCGAGTCTGCCTGTGGGGTCTCGGCAGCTCCGTGCCTCGTGTTTGAACCGGGAATTGGGATACTTCTGTTTTCTCCAATCAGGTACAGTTGATAGAGGGCCAGTTGCGGTACTGGGTAGGGTTTGGTGGGTAGTGTCAAATCTTATTTAACTTTCCCTTTTTACCTTTTGTTTAGGAGGCTTATTGTCCTCACGCCCTCGGGTCCTGCTGGAGGTGGAGACGAAGCCCTGTTTAACTGGCCGTAAGGTGGGAGGTGGTATGGACCAGCACCCTTTCGGCAACGAGAACGCAGTTTATTTCCAGCTGAATCTCCCTGGGTTTTCTGAAAGCCAGGGGCTGGTCTGCAGCGAGGTTCTCAATCCCAATTTGTGCCTAAATGCAGGGCTGAGCAGCTTGGAGGCCATGCCTGGCCTTCCAGCGATGCTCCGGAGGCCAATTTCAATCTCGGAGACCGTGACTCTCTCTGGCTCCTTGCCGAGCCTGACTCACGGCCGTGGCAGCACGGTGAGCGCCCTGGGCTTGGCGTTCTCACTTATTTTGAAGGCCGTCTTACGGATCGAAAGCAGCCAGGGATATTTAGCAGCTCTGTATATATAGGTGGCAGAGTCTGTGATGTGAAAAGATCTTTGGGGGAAGAGAGGTGGACATGCGGCTTTTTTTAATCAGTAAGCACTTCGGAAATGTTTCTTGTTGCCTTGTACCTGTAAAAATGATGTTCAGATTGATACAGCTGTAGAAGATGATAATAATCGTTAACACCTCTCTTTCACCGGAATTTCACTTCTGTCCTATTTTCATAAAATTATACCCTAGACAGGAATATGTTTGGTTTGTTTTGTTTTTAATAAGAGTCCTTGCCACCTGCTCTCCAGCTGGAAATGGAAAATGCAAAGGCATTAAAATGATAGATTTGCTAAATGTGTTGCAAACATCTATACGACTGGCTTTCCCTGAAGCGAAGAAACGACGTTCTGTTTAATTCTTTTTGCATTTGAAATTCTCTGTGAAATGGATTAAGCAGAATGGGCTTTTTCTAGGTCTGCCGTTGAAAGGAGGGCGCCTTTAGTAAAAGGCTCTTCTGGAGGGGATGGATAACTTAATTGCTAATGTGTATTTTAAAGCGTGCCCTGTTTGGGTGGCTTGAAAACAAAACAAATGAAAATCCGTGACTAGAAAATGAGACTTTCCCCTAACGATTGGGGCCTGCGTTTCTACTGATTTGCCAGTTAATAACAGCTGGTAACAGCTTGTTCCTTACTCATGGGTGGGGAACCTTGAATTATCTCCCAAAGCCCAATCCAGCGGGAAGTGCCTGGGTTATCACCCAGTCAGATTGCTGTGGATAAAGTACCTTGAACAAAGCAGTTTGGAGTTGTCTCGTTCCCCCCCTCTTTTCCCAAGAAAGAGGGGGAAAAGGGTAAAATTCATTACAACGAGGCTTAAAATGGCCAAGAATGTTACTTGTGTGAGGGTGGAACGTGGGTTTAGGTGTTGGGGACCCCAGAAATAAACCATAAGAGGGTGGAGCGGTTTTGTGGGACTTTTGTGCTTGTTTTCATGTGGCTATTCTCTCATCACAGGCCGGAGCCCTCCAACAGAAGCCTCATAAAAACAGACATTTTTATTAGTATTAAAGAAGTGTAGAATAACGTGAGGATATTGCTTTCTCCCTCCCTTCAGAGCCAGGGCTTCCCACGCCAAGGGGACAGGAGGAGGAGGAGGAGGCAGATCTGCAGGGAGAGGAAGGTGTCCCCACGGCTCTGCTCGTGCCGGGCTGCAGCCGCTGCAGAAGGTGTTGGGCAGTGCCGTCGCCCTCGGCAAACGCCGCCTGCCTCGCAGCCAGAAACGGGAACGCGTCTGCGCTGTCTGCAGCGAGGCCTTCAAACAGCCCGACCAGCTGTATGTCGGCATTCCACACTGAAAACGTGCAGGGTTTGCCCAATGTCAGTAAAATTGGCTTCTGCCGTACTTTTATTTTCTCATTTCAGAAGTTACAGCGCTTTGTTATGTTTTCAGGCTGGCGAGCGCTGGCACGTTGGGTTACAAAACAACTTCCCCAGCAGATGCAAATCAGCTTTGCATTTTCCAGTGCAGGAAAAGCTTCAGAAGTGTGTATTTCTGTCCAGCTGCGGAAAAATCGGTAATACAGAGCCCTACAATAGCAGCTAGGATTTTTTTTCCTGTCTGATGACTGGTGTGGAAGGTGTTTGTACAGGAAAGTCAACTTCTGATTTTTGGCAGCTGCTGTTGCAAAAGATTGCTTATCGATGCAACCGCTGCCTGCAATCCTGCGCTTCCCGGCGCTCTGAAGCTTTTATTACTCATTCTGAAAAGCTCTCGGAACACCAGCAGGTTATTGTAGGTCCGGTTTTTGGCAGTAGGTAAGGAAAACACCGGTTTGCTTTGTCGGACTGCAGTGGTTGCCAATAAACCTATTCTGTCCTAAAATGTGCTTTTATGAAGTGACAGTCTGCAATTTTACAGGCAGTTGGTGTAGCTAACCTGCCTGCCCAATTTTTTTCTGCTTTTCTACCAGTTTCTACTCAACCGTTTTCTGCTCTAAACCAAAAGAGAACGGTAACCAGCCTTTAGCTTGTGCTGACTGGCATCGCTGTGCATGCTCACGGGTTGAGATCCCTTTTGAGTTGTCTTCTGATTTGCTTCATCCTTGCTGAGCGCTGTGGGGGGCTGATGGGCTGGAGGGATCCTCCTGGATTTGGGGAGAATTCCAGATCCCTTTCGCGCTGTGTTTCTGGAGAGACGCAAGAGGGATTGTTCTGCGCCCCGATTGGGAAAAGCAGTTGGAGGGCACTTTAGTGAACTTTGTCTGAACAGAGGCCAAATTCTGCTTTGATTTATGTCCTGGGCAGCGTCTCTGCCTTGAGTGGAACCGTACTAAATAAAAGGGGTGCAAGAGCTGCAGTAGCTTAGGTGCAAAATGACTTCCTTTTTTCAGCTGGAAATGCTAATACGCAATGTTTTTGTCTTGTGATCCCCGCAGAGGCAGGCACGTGTTGATGCATCAGAAAATAAAAGCCGTGTGTCCGGAACGAGACTGCGGTAAGAGTTACTATAATTGCCGTTCGCTGTGCCGGCATTCCAAACTGCAGGAGGAGGCTCCTAAGGAAGGTGCCGGGGAGGGATCCCTGCTTTTTCCCGCTCCGAGTATCCAAGGCAGCGGGAAATGGGTGGACAGACCGACTTCTTCCAACGTCTGTGCCATAATAAATCCCAGAAACGCATCTGTGATTGCAGCGGGCCAGAACCTACTTGCCAATCTGACCAGCAGGTCTTGTATTTCAGAAGCCCAGCTGCCCTCGGAGCCCGCGGGGCTGCAGCCTTGTCCCAACAGCGCCCTGCCTTGTTTTCCTGCGTTCAGAGGGCAGAAGCAAACTCGGCAAACCAGCTGAGCGGTAACTTTCAGGGGATGAGAAACGTGCCAATTTATGCTACACCCGAAAGGAACGGTCTCTGCCCTGCTCGCAGGGTGTTTCACAGGGGTTAACTGGACCTTCCCACATGTTCTCAGCCGCCTACAAGTGTCCGGACCCTTTGTCTTTCCCTGTTGCGCCTTTTAAAGCCGAAGAGGAGGTGCCGAGCGGGTCGCCCCTCGCTTGTTTTGAGCAAACCTTTCAGTCAGCGAAAACCCCCAACTCCCACCCGTGGGAGAACGCCAGGGAGTTGAGTTTTCCGGAGGTTCAGAAGCGCGGTGCGCTGCAGAGCAAGACCAGGCAGCTCTTCCCAAAGCTCCCGGAGCCGCCATGGGGCAGCAGCACCTCTTCCAGCTGGTCCCCAAGCCTCAGCAGGTCCCGTCTCACGCCCGGGTGCTGGCTCCGTCCCCTCTGGTGGCTCCCAAGGCTGAACCCCTGCCAGCAAACCCCCTCCAAGCAGGGTTTCAGCAGCAGCCATCCCCCTTGGAATACGACGGGCCTTGCACGTACCTCCAAAAGACCGTACCCCAGCTCCAGGGTGCTTCTTCAGACGGGGAGAAACGAGGACCGCAGGCAGCATCCTTGAAAGGGTACGTGGGATTAAGAGCCTCATCCGTTCCTAGTCAGCTCTGGTATGCGATGCCTGGAAGTGCTGTGGGAAGCTGCTCTGCCGGGAGGATGGATTGGCTAGAAAACAAGGCTTCTGCATGTCGACAAAGGAAGAGTAAAGATCGTAGTGTGGAACCGGGTGGGAAGCCTCGGCCTGGGCCCCCCACATGCAGGGAGAAGCTGACGTTCGTGCTGAGCTGCGCGGTTCCTCTGAGCCAGGTGGCCGTGGCCACTGCCTCCTCAACTCCTGCGGCCACGCACCGGCTGACCATTTTCAACAGGATTCAAGTACGTCAACACGCTCCTCCTTCGCTTTTAGCTGTCTGTTATCTGAGTTTGGGGCTTGGAGGGGTTTACTGTCTTCCTGCGCTCTTTTAAGTGCTTTTTATTAGGGTTGACAGCTCTAGATTCACCAGAAACAGTACTTAGCGCTTGCATCCAGGGCGCTCTGAAAACCATTAACTAATTAAACCAGTGCCAAAGGTTTAGAAATAATTTAACAAGATCAAGTCTTGGGATATTTAGTAATGTGATACGGAGCCTTTCACCTGGCTTCTTGGTCAGACTCGTGCACAGGTCAGTGATAATCCAAAGCTGCAGAGCAAGCTCAGTGCCCGTGGAAGGGGAACTGCTCTCTCGAGTGGAAATAATTGGTGTCTTGTTGCCTGTGGGAGGGAAGGGAGGTCAAGAGTCAACCTAAACGAGCTTCTCGCCTGTCGAGATCCATCTCTGGAGGTCACAGTCAAAATCTGGTCACTGAGGGCAGCCGTGCAAGCTTGCCTTACTGATGGATGCGCTGGGGCTGGTTTGGGGACCAGTTTGGGGTTGGTTGAAGTGCTTTTTGGTTAGCTGGATGTCATGCTTACATGCACGTCTGGCCCTGTCCTGAGGGGGTTTCCGCCGCCTCGTGCATGGGGCCAAGGGGACCAGCAGCCCTCAGGAGAGGGAATTTCTCATGCGCGGGGCTTCAACCCAATCTGTGCCGCTCTTGGGTCCTTTCCGACTACTTAAACAGTGCTCCGGGCGTTCCTGCGGCTGCCAAGGTGAGAACTCCAGTGGCTTAGGGGAGCCCTAGGTTTGCATTCCTCTAATGCCGGGGGATTTTTGGGGAGCCTGGATGACAGAGGGAGCAGGAGCGAATCCCCTTGCTACTCCCGGGCTCCTGTTGTTGGCCTGGCAGTGTGGTGTTAGCAGAGCTGATGCCCGCAGCGGCTGGGGGTCGGCAGCATCCCAGCATGGCTGAGCTCTGGAGCTGAGGAATCGAAGCACGGCCGATTTGCATGACGGCTTGTGATGGAAATAATGCGGTTTGACAGCCGCGTTGTGTAAACGGGGGATTCCTCTTAGCACGTGTGCTCACAGTGCGCACGAGTGTGCGTTACGAGGAGTATTTATGAATGATTGCGAAGATTTATGAGATTGGTTAATAAGCGTTTGTGCTGTGCAAGTGCTAAGTGTTATTTTCATGGTGAAAACAGCTCTGCTGTTCCATTTGGGTTTGGTTGTTTTTTTTTAAAGACAGACTGACTATTTTAAAGCTTTACTTGCAGGCAGAACGACATCTGCTTCTGATTATTGATTCTTTACCTCCAGGGTGGAAAAATCTACAGCCTCACTAACGCCGCAAAGGAAAAAAACTCATCAGCTGGCTGGTGAGCGGCTCCCAACTGAAGTTCTGAGGGTGGTGGTGGTTTGCTAGAGCGCCTTTTAGCACCGAGTCAGACACAGTTCTTTTCCCTCGGGGGCTGAGATTTAACACAGGCTTTTCATTTGGCTAGCTTTGGATCCTGCTAATTAATAGGTGTTTAAATTTGAACCACAAGACCTAATTTCTAGCTCGCCATTGTAAAAAGTGGTGCAGGGACTGAGGGGTGACAGGGAGGTAACTTGAGTGAAACGCTGAAGACTGTTGAGGATGCGACAAGGAATGGCTGGGCTTGTTCTTTTCGCAGGATACAACAATAAAAGACCAGAAGTTCCCCTGGAAGTAAAGAAACGGAAATCTAGGAGAGCGTTAAGGGATTCGTCGAAGGGTTTCCAGGTGACTGGGGGGGTGTGGGCATCACTCTCCATCCCATTCCCAGCCAGCTGTCCCCCTGTGAAGAGTATTATTGCATTATAGTGGTGGAGGCAGGCCCTGAGTTTAGGTTTTGGAAGCGATCAGCTAATTGGATGGTTAAATTTTTTGAGAGGGCGTTTGTGACTCAGTTCTCCCTGCTGAAGAAAAGGCACGTCCTTCCCCCTGCTTTGGCAACGGCCACTTTCCTGCACGCCTCCGGGACTGTCTGTGTGGGTAAATGGTGGTTGTGGCACCTTCCTGCCCAGCCTAGGTAGCTTGCCCTTTACGGAGTGAGAAAGCAAGTTTTTCCCTGGAAAAAAGGAGGGTTTCATCCTCTCTGTCCTTCTGTGCAGCAGTGCGGTCCCCAGGCAGCCTGGGGAGAGCTGCTTTTCCTGCAACGTTCTAACCCTCGCAGGGAAGGGAGCTGCTGTCTGGTTAAGAGAGACGGATTTCATCATTCTTTGGCAAAAAAGGGAACGTCGTGGTTCGTGGTGAGCCACGTGACAATCCTTACCTGGTGCAGCCGGCCTTGGTGGTGTGCCTGCTCCTCCGTGTCCGTGTGGGAAGCGGCGCTGAGGATTAGCTGGGCTGTAGGAAGGGTGAGGCAGCGAGCGTGCTGTGCTGGGAAGCTTTCACTGCCTTTGTTTTCTTTGTCCTGTGGATGGAGAAATCGACCTGCAGGACTTCCAAGCTCACCTGTCCCAAACGCTGACTTCACTGGGGGGGGTTCTCCACAAATGACACATTTTCCCATGCACCAACTGGGATCTTTCAGAAATTCCAGCCCGCTATCGAAAGAAAATGCTTCTGGTGATTTTAATGCCGGTCATTTTCTTTTGGTGTCAGGGGTAAAAAGCGCTGTCTGTAACTTTGACACTAATATGTACCTGTATCTGTCCATGGGTACAACTCATGTAGCCGCTGAAAGGAGAAGGTGTCTTAATGGCAGCTCTTATTTAAAGCCACCTCTTCATACCGCTGGTGATTGACGTCCCGCTGGGGGTTTTTCTCCAGTTAACATCTGTGGCTGCTAAGTGAACTGCAGAGATTTCCCAACCGGACATGACCTGAGCTCTACGGCAGGAAACGTGAGCCTGGATCTAATGTTGATAGTGATTATGTTTTTAAAAAGCGGTTCCACTCCATAATGTTAATTTTCCATCTTTTTTTCTGGCTTTTTCACATAACAATGAGAGCGGTGCTGCTCTTACTGATGGCAGTCACTGTGGGAGTGGGTTTCTCCGCAAGAGCTGCGGTCGGCTGTTTCCTACCCAGAGCAGTCTGGAGAGCCATGGGTGTTTTCATGGTGAGCAAAGCCATTCCCCACGAAGGCAGGAGGAACAGCAGGGAAAGGGAATCCTTGAATGCTTCTTTTTTAGCAGGAATTTGGCTGAAGGTCATGAGGCTTCTTTAAAACCTGCCTGTAGCATCGGGAGATAAAAACCGTGGAGTAACGTACCCTTTGTCCTGGCAGTTGAGGTGAGCAGGAGAGTGGGATCCAGAATCGCGGTGCTCTTGAAGCCCTTTGGGGGGTTGTTACCGGGTGGCTGTGTTTGAATAATCGTGCTGTTTGGAAAGCTGCTGCTGTTTGCCGCAATGGTTCTTAGCCTGCAGCTGTGAAGCCTGGGTGAAAAACATCAGCCGGGCTGTTGTAGCTGGTGGTGTGAACTCGGGAGCTGAGCTTTGTGAAAATAAGAGCAAGAGACTGGTGCGCTAAGGATTCCCGTTCCTGGCTCTGGCTTCCTTTTGTGGTGCTTAGAGAAACTTACTCAGCGTAGTCGCTCTTATTATCATCGTTCCTTTCTGTAGCGGAGAAACACTTCCGAAGGGACTTGAAAGAAGAGTTTGCAAAGCGCTTTGGTGTCCTCAGCTGGCCGATGCCAGAAGATACACCTCGTCCCCTTGTTTGTGCTCAGGAACTGTCGCTGGAGGCAGCAGGAGATGGAAACTGTTCCTCAAAACGCGAGGTGCTGTTCGAGGACGTCACAGTGGCTCCTCTGGTGATTCCCGTCTCGGTACCGGTGACGACTATGAACTGGCAAGCAGGGAACGAGGTGGGTGGCGATTGCATTCCTCCAGTATTTTAATGGTTTAGCAAAAAGGCTGTAGTTAGCCGACCATGCTGGAATGGCTTCTTTGAGCAACTCCCTTAAATCCCGCCAGTTATTGTCAAAGAACACTGCAGGAATGGACTGGGTGGTAATTACGAGAGGAATGGGCTTGCTGAAGGTTCCAGGGCCTGTCTGAGGAACTGACTGGGAATATGAAACCCATTAATCCCCTCGAGTTGTGTGAAAAGGTAACATGGGAAGTGTCAACAGCGTGATGCAGAAGAGATAGAAAGCCTTGGAAAATACTTGGCATATTACTAGGCAATTTAAAGGGTTTCAAGGTGGTTTCAGAATTTCGGTTTTTTGTTCTTTCACCACTCTCTCTGCCTCCAAAAGAGCTTGCGGGGGGTTCTTTTCAGCAGCTCTTGTTCTCATGAGTGTGTCTGCTGGCTTCCCCAGAGCCGCCCCCAGGAGTAAGAACTAGAGCAGAGGGTCCTCCAGCTGCACTCCCCCCTGCCCAGTTCTGGGATTTGGTGTTGGTGATTGAGCTCGGAATAACAAATTGTGACGACCAGAGTCTAGAGGAAAACCAGATAATCCTATGCAATTGCAAGCTTGCTCCTGTGTGGTTTTGAGTGCCTTGAACTCATTCTGCGTCTTTTCTGTGCTAAACGGGGATCTGACGGTTTGTTGGGAATTGTTTGTGCAGGTTACCAAAAAGGAAAGCCAGGATGGGAAGGACCTCAGGGAAAGCTTGCAGCAGGAAAAGCCAGAGAGGCGAGCGTGGACAAAATCCCTTTTTATCCTGCCTCAGCCAGCCCCTGAAGCCCAGGCGGGGATGGGAGGGGGTTACTAGAATAACCTTCGTTTTCCCGCCTTCCTGGTGGATCATCTGCTGAGGGACTCGTTCCAGCGCTCTCCTCCGCCGCAACTGCTCAGCCTCATGCGGGAAGGATCAGGCCTCTGTTTCAGCACTCTCCATTCTTCCTCTGCTAGCGGTGATCCCAACCGGCTGTCCAGGGCTGGGTTCGCTAACAACATCCTCACGTCCACGCTCAGTGGATAATAGAACTGGAAAGGAATCCAGCCGGCTGTCGTACAGACTGCAGGCAGAGAAAATTGACCCGCAGTCTTCTCCAAGTGAGGTTATAAATTAAAACAGTATCCACCTTCCTGCAGGATGAATTATCGCGTCGTAGGCAGGCCAGTGGAAATAGAGACCCTGACACGTGGCGGTTTAAGTTCCTCCTAAACTGACCTGATTTTATTGTACGAGCCTGTGGTAAAAATGTCTCTTAATCTAAGTGTTAAAAATACACGGCGGTTACACCAAAAACCCCCCTGCTGTAGAGCTGCTGACGGTGCTACGGTGGGCACCTGCATGCCAGAGGCACCGCAGCCCAGTGACCGCAGTTTCCCTCTGGGCTCAGCTTCTGCTGGGTGCTTTGTCACCTGTAGGTGACTCAGTGCCCGCGGCCGAGCCAAGGAGTTGTGCCTACAAAGACGGGCAGACCACGGCTCTGCTCCTGCCTTCCAACGAAGGCTTGAAAAAATACAAGGATGCAACTTCTCCTTTGGGATTCCTGTTGCAGAAGAGGGGATGGAAAAGGCCTGCCGGGGGTCGTGCTCTGCTACTGGCTTTCGCTTCGCAAAAGCACGGAACTGCTCGCTCCCTGCCTGGCTGACTTCTGACCCGGATCAGGTGTGGCTGTGAAATTGTGTCTGGATGGTCCATCTTCCATGTCAAGTGAGTAATTTCACCGAAAGGAGGGAAATTCCGAGGGAATAGGTAGTGGTGTGTGATGGTGAGGATGGCTAAAGGATGGTTTTGGCAGAATGATTTTTGACTGGGTTTTTTATCTCTTTCAGGCAGAATAGAGAGGGACTTTGGGTTTTGTCTGACGAAGGCCAACGCTC
>VYXH01002482.1:0-122376 GCA_013397275.1 Burhinus bistriatus | reverse complement strand
CCTCAGCACTCTTGGGTGGATCTTCATATTCAGTATCTTTATATTCTGAAGTGCATGTATTGTTCAATTCTGCAACAGGAAACTCAGGAAAGCGATTGAGTTATGTAAATACAGGCTTGCAGTGAGAATTCATCCTTGTAATTTTTTTTTTTTAATTTCATTCTCTTCAGAGGTAACAAAATAAAATCATAAAGTAGGTACACAGAAAAATATTCAGATGCCAAACTGAAGTAGAAACAGAACAAAATGGGAGGTCTGTTGGCAGTACGCACCTCATAAGTGACTGCTTTTCAGGAGTTGCTTTGAGAAAAAGAAAATACTTTACGTCTGAAGAGATACAAGACAGCTATAGCAAAGTATAACCTCTGGGCATGTTTAACTGAATAAGAGTAGATGAGACACTATTGCATGTCCCCTTTCAGCAAATCCTTTAAACGTTACTGGAAATTTTTGTTGATTTTTCCTGTTTGATGCAGTAAACATCCATTACACATTAAAAGAGTACACAAATATGCCACTGATCCTCTGGTCCTTGATAAGGTGCCAGCCACTCAGTATCAGCATTTGCATAAGCAGCTGGAGTTTTTCTGGACCTATTCCTATCATGTAGCTGGATGCCTTCCTGATTGTTTGTACTTCATGGTATGTCCAGTGAGCTAGCTTGGTTTTGATTTATCTGAAAACTTAATAGAAAGAAATGGACACATTCTTTAATCATATTTAATTTAAGCAGACTTCAAGATAAATTTAATAGGGAGGATGGTCTGGAGCATGAAGACTAAGCTTTTCTCTGTGTTTTCATAGGTTTACTAACAGACATAGGGAAATCTCTAGGTTATAGTAATCTGTTTTTTTCCCTAACAGAATCATTGTATGCATCAGTGGTTTAAGCTGTTCTTGGGGAGGCAGGGGGGCGGGGAAGAAGAGGTATATTTCCTAATAAGTTAAAAGTTTCTTAGTACTAAAATCACAAAGTTAGTAAGATGAATGTGACTATGAAAAGGATTTGCATACTAAGAGACATTTCTTACTTTAGAAGAAATTACACTAGTGTAGAAGCAATTCTTCTTTCCTAATTTCATGTTTCATTATCTATTGAGCAGATAGTGTTTTTGTTCTTATTCCTTTATATTTGATGAGAATTCATATGACAGATTTATGCTTTGGGAATATGAGTATAAGATAGTCTGTAATGGACCATACTATACACAGAGTGTTTTTTGATAGTCTCTCATGATCCACAAAAGTTAATGTTCCATGATCTCAAATTGAAAGAAAGATAAAGCTATTTTAAAATTACTAATCTTTATTTTCCCAACTTTATTAGAGAGTTGTCATGTTATACAAGGTTAAGAAGATGAATAGCCTCTGTCCTTAATTCAGATTATAATAAAAATATATAAAAGTACAAGAAATGTAAGTAAACTGTTTTATAACAGTAGCCTTCATTTCTCAAAAATAAAAGTGATGTAACTCTATTTGGGCAAATAAAAGCAGTGTATTTGGGGAATGTTTCAGAAGCTGGAGAATTATATTTTAAATAAATAAATAAATGCTTGGGGTAAGAACAAAACCGTCAGAAGCGGGGAACAAACAGAGAATATTTAGTAGATCGCCTATGAAAGATGATATTTATTGACACTCAGATTCAAGAGAATACACATGAAAAAAATAGGAATATGAAATGTTTAAAGCAAACTAGAGAAAACAAATAAAAAATGCTTTAATAAAAAGAAGATTTATTATGGCTAAGGACAGTATCAGTTTATCATAGTTTATTGGGTTTGGTCATATCATTTAATAAATGACCATATGATTTAATATATAGAAATCATATGACCACAACAAATATGGAGGTCATATGATGGAGAAAGACTAAAGGAGTCATGCTGAAAAAAATCAATGATAGAAAATTTATGGTAGAAAAAGTCACTGTCTCAAATAAAATTCCCTGGCTGGAGACCAGCAGAAGTTTAGAGGTGTGCATGAACCTGGAAGAAATGAAAGATTTAGTTGCTAGCTTTTGAGGTTTGTCATACACTTCTGTTGTCCAACAGATAATAGAAGTCCAACAGACAGTCCAACTTTTACAACACCGAGATGGAAAACTGGCTTTTGTATTTCAATAAAATGTCTGTACCACAATTTCTCATTCTCAGCTATAGAATAAATTAATTAACTGTTCTCTATTCACTTACACATTAGGAAAGAAAAAAGAAGTAGGAACATAGACTAAAATAATTAAATCCTTTGAAGATTATTTCCACTGTTAACTAATTTTCTTTTGTAGTATAAAACCCAAATATCTGAGAAGTGAAATTTAAAGACCCAGTTCCAAAATCTTTAGGCATATATCTAATTAAAATCACATAAAATCACCAAAGTTTGTTGTCAATGAAATGAAATGGAAGCTGTGGAAAACAGTAAAAAGCAATTGCTGATACTACACAAGTGGATGTTAATTTTATAAGGGGGTTAGCTGTTTTAACAAGCAACCTCTTCTGAAGGACTGTAAAGTGTTTAGAGCTGCTGTTTTTAATTTGATTTCTCATTACTGCAGTTTTAGTTAGCTATTTTAGGTATCTATAGAAAAAAAGCATATTGACAAAAAGTATTGACTTGACTACAAGATCAAAGAATCAAGATTAAAGCAGGATATGGCAGAATGTGGCAGGAAAAAATAATTCGATTCTTATTCTGCAAATATTCAGTTATAATACTTCAACAATACTCCATCCTGTAGTTTAGTCTAAGTTTTCCCTTAATTTCAGCTCATCAGCTAGTTACATATTTTATACTGTACTGAGTAATGCCTTATAGAAGTTTTTATCAAACTGTCTGTCCTGACACCTCTTCCTTACCTCCTTCTCTGCTTCTTCACCCAACGCAAATGTCATGGTCACAGTAATCAATTAGAAGTTTCTTGTTTCTGGTGCTCCTATTTTTTGGTGGCAGCTCCATGAGAATCTTTAAATGTTCAGAACCCCCCGAAAGGAATATTTTTCACTGCTTAGTATTTTGTACAGCCTAAGAAATCTCCTCTTTTTTTGGTAGCACCTTGCAGTTGTGAAGCTCTCCCTTTTCCTGCACCACCATCAGCAGTTCTAATCAATGTTAACACCAGGTATGATTGCGCTGCTCATAACACATTTAGGCATCTCTCTCTCAAACCCATTCTACTTTCTGACCTTCTGGATCTTTCTGACATTGAAAATAACATTACAGTTAAAATCTTGTTATGGGCAAAAGAACACACTACACATATGAAGTGAAGAATTTGATATTAGTCCAATGGATTTTTTAGCAGTCTAATAGTCTGATTTGTTTAATTAATGCAGAAAAGACCCATTAATAGCACAGTTATTAATGATAAAAAGAAAACCCAGCCACTCTCCCCTCCTTTTTTTAGCATCTACCCCTTTTCTCTGGTGTTATGCTCACCTTCTCAATGTCTTTCTGGATCCCAAAGTTGACAGATTCAGTCTTCCTCAAGCAGAAAGGGGCAGGGGTTGTTGGTGGTGTTGCAACAAGTTATCACAATTACTCCAGAGGTCCTCACTGGGAGGGTCATGATCTTCATAGTACAGGCTTCTTTCCCCTCAGTCTTGGGGTCTCTTTGGGGATATTTATATTTTTCTGTCACAATCTTCTTCCTTCTCTTAGGTATCCAGCTCAAGTCTGGAAGTCACACAAGAGCCTCCCCCAGCCTCAGCTGACAGCAAGGCCAATTGCTTGGTTTGCCATGACATCCTCTGTTGGTCAGATTTGACCATAGTTGTCAGTCACAGAGCTTCAGCAGAAGCTGGTGAGACAGTGGGCACTTGGCCACTGTCCCATGGCTCAAACAAGCTGAAAACAACTCATGCCAAGGCACGCCCAGGGACTGCCATGTCAGTCCAACATCTCTGGCCTTTTACAAATAACGGCAAAAATTTTACTTACTGTAGTGCAGTAGGAAATTCTATAGCTTTTAATAGATTTCAGCTCCTCTAGAGAACTCATGCAGCCTAAATGTTTCCTGCCTTGTTTTATTCTCTCACTCTTTATTAGTCCTGAATTCCCTGTCCTCTCTGAATTGGTGCAGGTTAGACATAACTTATCCATCATAAGGCAGCTATACTTATTTTACTTAATCATTAAACCCAAAGTCCTTTTCCATATGTTGCGTAACAAGCCATATGTATTAGTGCAGCCCATCTTCCTTAATGCTTGATCCTTTGATTGTTTGTATTTTAAATTTTCTTTATAATCCATACTGGTTTTCAGAAGCAGCTACATGTATTTTGTTTGGAGCTTTTAAGACAGCTGTTTATTTTGGCAATCTGGCTCATTCACACAGTGCAGAAAAAAGAGATCTTGAACACACATAAAATGAAATGAGGCTTTGAAGTAGTATCAGTCTCAGGACTATTTTCCATTTTGCAGAACTTTTATGGAATCATCTCATTTACTGGTCCTTGAAGAGATCTACCTGGGATTTGATAAATATTACTCAGCAGTTGTCTTGCAGTGGGTAGGGTTTTTTTTAATTTAGTGGTGTTTAAAGATTTTAACTGCTTTTTTCAACTTTTTTTAAGGATGCTTACTTTAGAAA
This sequence comes from Burhinus bistriatus, assembly GCA_013397275.1. NCBI lineage: Eukaryota > Metazoa > Chordata > Aves > Charadriiformes > Burhinidae > Burhinus > Burhinus bistriatus. Next base: position 117,782 of record VYXH01002482.1, on the reverse strand, counting down.
AAATATACTAGCAAGCTTCTGCTGTTTTGAAGTCAATATTTATCTAGATTCTTCTTAGTGTATGATATTTGGGATGGAGTCTAGTTCCTGATTTCTTGCTCTGCATTATCTTTCCTGCATTATTTCTGATGTCAGTTTTCAATGTTATTTTCCCATTTCCATGATGTACCATTTTCTGCTTTCCCAAGGCAGTCAATCATTTTAGAGCTGGTGTGTAATTTGCTTTATGAAGCAGACATCTTGCCATGAATGTATGTGAAATTTCTTTCAACTCACATCCAACATATTCACTTCCCTCTGGTGATCATTTTTACTTTTCTGTGTTGACTTGATGACTTCTGTCTAAGACAGGCTTTACTAGTTGGCTGAACTTCAGGTGATGCTACATTAGCATACAGAGTTTTATTATGTGACTCAAGCTTACCAAATTCACCTATGCTGTTCCAGTCATATTTTCACAGCAAGTAAAATACCTCTGAAAAAAATATTTTTTTCTTAGTCTCTTACCAAGTTAATACAGTAAGATGGTTAGTTAATATTAGTGGACTCCATTTTAAGCTCATCATAGGTAGCAGAGATTTATGCATTAATATCAAAATACAAAAATATCAAATGCAAAAATGCAAAGCAAACCCAATGTTCAAAGCTTCCATTTAAGCATTTTTTTTTAAAGTTAGACGAAGATCAGTTTGTAACTTCCCTGAAGGCTGCAAAGCCTGAATAAATATTCATCCATTACTGCAAAAGTTAATTTTCACGCCTGCAACAACCTGACTTCTTTGTTTATCATGTTTAATAGGAATTTCTTGAGGCCCTATTTTGATAGGTCCTAGTGTGTACAGTTGGTTTCCTTAACATCATCAGACTTCCCCATTGTCCACACCCTTTCCCATTTCAGACTGTGCCTTCTCTAATTGCAGTGATAATCCATTTTGTGATTCTTTCCATATACCTTATTAAATAAGGGGGATAGGTGTCTTATTTAGGAAAGAGTGGTAACACCTACTCGCAGCGAAGGAAGGAAAAATATGGCCTTCAAACCTCTAGGGCAGTAGTTGGGGTCATTATGGTGCTTCCGATTGTGTTTGCCTTTGCCTATCATCTTGCCTACATCTTAAATTCTGAAACCAGTACCTTCGTTCACAGCTTTAATAATGAACAATTAAGAAGAAGCTGTCAGTTGGATTCTTTTTACACTTCTGTATGTTTAATGAACAACCTACTTCTATTTGGATTCTCAAGAAACAACATTTTTTCCTATTCTACTGTATAGGTAAGAGGTATATAAAAATATTTCCTATACATTTGGCTGAGTACAGATTTTACAGAATTTTCCTTCAGTTCTTGAGTGTGGGTACAGAGTACATGTATATGTGTCTGTATGTGCATGTATATACACAAGGGCATCCTTTAAGACTGCAATGAATGCATGGTTCTTCTGTTCGTGTTTGCTTTATGAAGGCTGCCTGAAAACAGTAGCCAGCCAACACATTTTTTTCCCCAATACTGGGAGCAATGGTCAGCTTCTGCATATGGAGACATAGCTATCTCTCAAATTATAAACCAAGCTTTTTTGTTTTATTTCCTCTTCCTCACTCCCAGAATTTTCTGTATATTTTGTTGTAAACAAAGTATCTTCTCTTTCTTCTAACAATTTCTATGGAGATTGGAATGGTCATACATGTAACAGTACCGGTATACTGATAATAGAATAGTTTTAGGGTTTTTTGTTTTGTTTTGTTTTTTTAATGGAGATGGAAGTCCTTTTTACATTTGATAACAATGTTTAAAGCTAACCATTTCTACATAAGTTTTTCCTTCATTCAACTCATTTTATTTGGGGATTTATTTTTTTGCTCTGTTTTTCCTACAAAAATCCCTAGGTATATAGTAAAGACCAAGAAATACCTGTTCAATTTTTAAGGAATGATGAAAAGAGGTGAATGAATTTGCTACTTTGAGTGTATGTCAGGTTACTTCTGTTCACTTAATCCTCACTGTCTACCCATTAAAGTCCAGCCCTGTATATGCATTAAGTTTTTGGACTCTCCCTGTAAGTCTTGGTGGAGACTGAAAAGAACAAGCTGTTGGCTGTCATATTTCCAGAGTCATTTATTTGGAAAACAAAGGTATGCATTTAAGTGAGGTTTTAGGCAGGAAGAGTCACGCAAGTAGAGAAGTACTTACACAAAGTGGGTAGCTAAACAACTGAGTTTTTGTAAATCAGAATAATGAATTAAGAAGAATAAGAGATTAATGTACTTGGAAGGTGACCATGGGATTTTATAGATGAAAGGGTATTATTTTCCCCAGCAAATATGACATATGTTGCAAGACGGGAACTCTTTTGTGTAACTGTTGAGAGCAAAGCAGTAGTAGGCACTAATGAATTAGCAAAGCTTGGAAAGTTTCCCAAAGTTACTTTGCTTTTGTACAAGCAATTCAAATATCTAACATGCCATGCTCAACAGAAAAGGTGGTGTCTCTACGTAGTAATTTTAGCTGATTTCTTCTGGCATGGTATCATTAAGCCTTGTCATTTACAACTCCAAATTTGGATTGTCCAGGCATTTCAGAACAGCAGACAGTAGCTCATTCTGGATATCTATTAATTTTATTGGGCAAATAATAACAGTTTCTAGCCATTAGAGCTCATTTGTTAAATGTAGCTATCAGAACCCCCACAGACCTGACTTTTTTTGTCCCCTGGAGACTATTCCTCTGGTCATGGTCCAGGACCCCATTTCAGCCCTACTAGAGCCGAAAGAGGCAGCGAAAGATGCAGAGAAAAGTTTCAAGATTGTAGTTACTGAGAGGGTTTCCTAAGAAAAATTTCTAACTCTTTAAGTTATTATATGTAAAGGCCTTTAAGAAATAGATATGAAATTAATAAATAAACAGATATTTTGAAGCTTCAAAATGCTGCTGATGGAAATACTAGCTGATATTACAAATAAAATAGATTATTTTCTGTTTTTGAGAGGTGACAATACAGGCTCCAAATGTTTCAATCATTTTTCTGGTATTTGACTTATAAGAATAGAAATCAGTTTTTCCGTAGCTAAGGAAGGAACTAGGGCCGTCTTAGCTTGGTTTTCAGCAGCTGCATTACCACAGTTAATCCACTGTGCTTCTCTCCAGAAAAGCTCATTCTGCAGTGCATTAGATGTACATTCTGATTTATCTGATCCTCTTGCCTCTTCTAGCAATATAATAGCTGCAATAGAGTAAAAGGTTAATTATGGTGCTATCTAGTACACTTTATCATAGGTGAACATAAATGTGCATGTGGTTCCAGGAACTGGTGATTTATAGGGGAGAATAAATCAGATTTCATGCTCATTCTGATTTGTTCACTGGAAAGAACATATATTAATAGAAATCATTTCAGAAATAAAGAGAAGTATACTGAAAAAAAAGCTATACAATTGGCACGGCCCTTTGAGTGCAAGAATGGGAGCATTTTTAACACATTAGGGATTCCACCCATTTTTTATTGATCTGAAAATATTCTGCGTGAGCAGCATGCCATAGTGACTGAGCAGTATTAGATATACTGGGAGAGCACATGAGTAACCCATCAATGCACTTACAACTGCAGTTGGACAATTTGTGTGTGAAATTCCATATAAGTCTCTCTTGTTCAATTTGGCACTTTACAGAAACGTGCAATGCTCTTAATAAGCTGTCAAGAGAAATAGAGTAGCTGGCATGGCTAAAGTGTTTCTGGGGCTTGGGTTAGTGTCTCTGCTAGCAATACCTTCTGTTGTGGTGCCATACCAGGTTATTCCAGGCTAGCGTGAGTATCCACTTCTTCGAAGAATTACATGAAAGTACAATGTTTTCTTGTACATTTTATGTTTAATGTTATTATCATTCTCTTTCCCAATAAATAATATTTTACAGCAAGTTTACAGTAGCAATTTACATTACCTTGTGGGTCAAAAAATTAATTTATTTTTAGTTTGGAGGGTTTCTGTTTAACAACTTCAGCTGTATTTTTATTTATCTTGATTTACAAGACATCAATCACTGCTTCTTCACAAATATGTTATCTCATTTAGCAGACTGCTCAGGACTCCGATTACATTCACCTGATATTAACAATCTAAAAATCAAGCATATAAAATAAACTAGTTATATTTATCTTCTAGTCGCAGCTCGTCACAGACAGAGAGAAAATAAATAAATGTTTCATTTACTATGTTTTAGAGACATTCTTATGTATTCAGAAGTATTATCTCTATAAGGTGTTCTCACTCAATTGCTGACAAGTGCAACCTAAGTAACATAATCCAGAAGCTTAATTTTTAGATGCCTATAATGATGAGATAGTCTTCCCCTCCACCTAATTTAGAGACTATGGTTTAAAGTATACAGTATTCTGAATCTCGACTTCTCCTTGGCTGCAATTTAATTCACTCCTTGGAATATTTGTCTCGCTTCCTAGCCCTAGAACTGCCTAGAAATCAAGTATCCTTTCTAGGAGCTTTTCTCTAAAAGAAATTGATTTTACTTATTCTTAATTTTTCTTTGTTAAGGATGAATTTAGTATAGTGATTCCAAAGACAAAGCATATTTATGGAGGTTTTGATAAAGCACAACATATGAGCTGTTCTATTCATTCTGTGCCTTCACAGAATCATAGCAACAATAGCAGGGTAAACCAAACTGTGTAAATATTTTCTTTAATAGAAAAAAAAAAAACATTCATCATCTAAAAGTGATTAAGTGATTACTCAAAATTTCTTTTTAGTCCTGACTGTAATTCTTTTCTCCATACAGTGCTAGGTTATGTCACTTGAAAAGAGGCCTGGTAGCGCTTGCTTAACCTTGCTTACAATTTACTATTCTGCTAGAACTAGTCACTACTGCTACATATTATTTTAATGAATCTTGTCCATTCCTTATATGCACCCAGGTAAAACACTCTTTGACTTTGCTACCTTAACTTAATGAGGATAGTGAACCCAATGTGCATTACCATAAAAGACAAGCTGTAAAGCTGGAGTTGTCTAATTTCTATAAGTATCTGTCGTTTCATTGTACACTCTCTGGATGATGGACATTTGCAAAAGAGTGAATTCCCTTTAAAGTTTCAAATTGAATGAGGACATTTGTCTAGCCTCCACTCTGTCCCTCTTGTACCCAGCACACTCTCTAACCATTAAAGAACTGTTACTTGACACCTTTATCTCCAAATCAAGACGGAAGTACATATACTGTTCCGCTTGATCATTAAAAGATTTGAATCTCAGTCACCTTTGGAAGACTCGCTGTGTTTATAACCGATGAATCTTTTACTGATGGAACAGGCAAAGGCAGTAGAATATATCACTCTGTATTCTTCCCTTTCAGACTTATTACTGTGTTTTAGAAATATCTTAAAATTCAGGGCTGTTCTTTCCTGATGGTAACACTGTCTAACATATGTGTTTCCTCACTGGATGAATATAAAGTAGGCTGAAACAATGAATGTATTTTTTACCTTCTAAATAAGCTATTTTATTAAATTAAAATTTATTTTTAAATGTATTTAAATTTAATTCTCTCTAATAATCTATTATCAAATTCATTCCCCAGAATTCAAGAGCTAAGCAGCCAGAAAAGTGGATGTCTTCTCAGCTGCATGTCTGTAGTGATTCTTTTAAAAATCATTATAGAATTATTTGTATTTGGTCAAGATTGGAATGCCTTCATTAAGTGCCATAAAATTTTACCTTTGAAACAAAATGAACAAATTAAAATAATTGGCTTCATATTATCAATGAAAAACTAATTCTCACTGAATTGCTAGCAAAAATAAGTGAAAAAGTTAAAGTGATAACAAATTCAGGAATTGAATTCTGCTCTGCTGCATCTCTTTCCTTAGCTAACTCTGCAGAATCAGCACTCAATCAGGCTTCTCCTTTTCTACAGGAAAACAGGTTGAAAAAAACTGGAAAAAATGCAGAAATTATTTGTGAGTGATTTCTGATCTAGTAATGCCAGCAATATTTTTCTGTCCTGCTTTGTTTAAATAGTCTACCTGTTTAGCTTACTCAGGAAAGAGTCGGTTAGTTATATTTTAAAACTACTTCGAGGAGAAGAAATATGATTTTTGACTGAGGAGACCAACCTGAAGTGCCTATGGTGGTTAGAAATTGACGCTAATTACATTAGAAGTAAAACAAATTTTACATTTTGTCTTGGGAAATAGAGTATTCTTGATGTCTTGGTGTCTTTGTAATTAAATTGGATTTTCTATTTAAAAGAAATGCCAACCATAATTTAAACTGGTAATTATGGCCATCCCAAATTATTGGGCATATATCCAGGGTTTGCTATCTAGGAGTCAGACCAAGTTATCCTAATGATTCAACTTATCCTTATAAGATATGAATTTACAATTGCTAAGGGTAAAATTTTGATGTAAGAAAATTAGGGAAAAATCCTACCTACTGAAGTCTATTAAGAATTATGCCTTTTTAAAAATTATTTTTTTTTAGAGCTGTAAAATTCTAAGGAAATCTTTCACTTTCTGAAAGAAGCACTTTTGTGAGAGCTGCCATGCTGAAACTTTAAAGTACGTTATGAGGAAACTTCATACAAATAGGAAAAATGAAGGCAATGGATGTCTTTTACCAGATCTCATCCTGCATCTAACTTAGCTATAGGAATGCTTTGCTGAAAGACATGCGTGTTGTGGAGATGAAGTCAGAAAACTGTGCAGAAAGTCTTGGCATATGTAGCGCAACCACATCAGAATTTCCCTGCTGCCCTTCCCATCCGCATATTGTGTATGCCTGTGTTTATGTAACATCTGACAATGTTCACATGCAAAAATATACATCTATCTGATTACACATGGTACGTTAAACATCCATGTAATAGCTCAATCAGTGTAACCATCTGTATTTTAAAAACGAATAAAAGTTTTGCCATGTTGTGTTAAGGCAAGACACAAACCTTAGCACTATATAAACAACTTGATGTTGAATTATATCATTTAAATTGAGATCTATAGGTACTAAGAGCCAGAGAAAACTGTGATAAAAGCTTGTGCAGGGCTTTTCCTTCTGCTTGATGTTCTATAAGCAGGAACTTATGATGAGAGATTTTTAATATAAAGAAAAACAAGATATACTGCTTATTTGGGTGTTTGAGTAGAATCAGGTAAAGGTTACATGAGAAATAAGTTAATGGACTGAAGTTTATAGCTGTGTGTATAACTGTCAAATCTCTGTGTAAATTGCCTTTCTCTTCTGCTGGCTGGAATGCAAAAATGCAATAAACTGTTAATAAAAATGGAAAGGTCATAAGTAAATACCACAGATCTTGAAAATGAACGAGAAAAATATGATAGTTTGCACACAAATATAATTTCATATTCTGTTTCATGGTGTCTAAAGTAGGATGGGACTTGTGTGTTTTTTTCAAAGTATAGTGAGAAAAGGTTCTATTAAAAGGACATTTGCTTTAAATTTGAAAACAAGTGTTTGATCACTAATTGACTGTTTGTTTCTCCAGCTTGGAATGAATTTTTTTAGCTTATTAAGAAGACTCAAAAATAAAGATTGATTTAATTATTTTAGTAATTCACCAAGAGTGTTCACAGTGGAATATACATTCTGTCTTTTCAGTCCACCTGAGCACACACTTGTTTATTTATTTTTTATTTCCACTGAAATACATTGCTAACATATTTTCTAAAAGAAAAGATGAAGGATTTTGCAAGAAACCTGATTTTACGCTCAGAAGCCTGGAATTTATACAGGTGCCAGCTTCAATGAAGTCATTATTGCCTGTATTTTGTTCCTGAAAAGGATATTATACTTTTATCTTTAAAACCTGAGATTCTCCAGATACCTGAGTGATAAGCATTTATTTAATTTTCATTAAATAGAAAAGATATATATATATATATATGTATTGTAAACATAGGGGTCTATAAGTCTGTGGCAGTTGATGGAGGTCCATATCACTCTAGAGTTTTCCTTCTTGTTTCCTTCTCTCCTTCCATTAAGGATACAGTATAAATGTACTGGATGCTTTCATAGTACTGCTTGCCTATTTAAGAAATTATTATTTTTCTTCTGGGCTGTTAAGCAGAACTACTAATGGAGATCAGCCTTGGTATTTGTAACTGGAAGAGATTTTGGTTAAGAAGGCAATTTTCTCTTAGAATGAGCTTCAGGCAGTGGATTAGTTTAGAAATGACCTGTAAGATGGGTGCTTTGTAATCAACACATGAATAAAAAGCCCTACTGCTTACCTGCAAAACAACATCTTGATATCAAAGATGCTCTAAAATTAGAGTGATTACCTACTTATTTTTCTAAACAGAAAGATAAATGATGGCCTTAATCAAGAATAAGCATCAAAAATAAACTGGTAACAACACAGGATATGCAGCTACAGGATTACATAATCACAATAACAAACACCTTAGTATCTGCTTTTTAAAGGATTTTAAAATTATGCTTCTTTAATGAAGCTTAATTTTATGTGCCATTGAATTGAACGGTAGAAGGCAAAGGTTAGTAGAGCCTTTGGACACTTATGGTACCCCATTCTTCTTTACAAGTAATACAAAAAAATATGTTCTTATTTTCAGGTAGAGTTTTGCTTTTTCCTCAAACACTGTAACTTCTGAATTATGGAAAATTTAGATGAAGAAAGAGATGTGCCACCGAACCAAGACCCTACATCAGACTCACACAGTATGTTTTGTTTGGGAAATTTACTGGCATATCCCATTGTGTATCTAAATGGAAAAGGGAGTAGAATAGAAAACAACTTCACTACCTACTTCTATTCATTCTTTTAGAAGACCAGAGGAGATGTTAGCCTATCATCAAAAGCTTCTGGATGAAAGTGGTCCCTGAATTTTGTGAGGCTGGACACACCCCCCATTTATAGACCTCCATTTATGTAAGTCTTGTGCTTTGAGTTCTACTGGCAATGCAAAATTATTCTACCTGTATACAAAGAAGCATAAAGCTACGGTAGACATACCTTCACAGGCTGCCAGTAAGCTGGTGCGTCCACATAATACTGCTCAGTATTATGCAGAAATGTAAGGTAAGATTCATCTTGGAGTATATCAGTATCCCAATGCATTTTTTCTGCTTCTACTACAAGAATAGGGAGTTCTGGTTTTCATCCCAGTACTATTATTCCCCCAGTTTTTATCTTAGGAAAGCCTGATGATGTTGAAGATATTTGAAGAGTTGCGAGAGATTTAGAAATAATAAAAAGGATAAAGGAAAAGACTCAAAGTGTCGAAGATAGTGTCACTCCTGTATAGGTATAACAAAATACGTCATTGATCATTTAAAGACACAAAATTAGAAATAGTAGAAAATTATTCTGTCCCATTAGCATATTACACAATGGTGTCCATATGGACCAAAAAAACAAGAATTCTTTTGCAAAGTTGATTAATTATTTTGTGTGTGTTTAAATACAGATTTGCAAATTGGAATGTATAAAAATCACTGGAAAGCAGCCTAAGGTAATCAGTGTTCATATTTTAATCCAGTGGAGCTGCAGTTTCAGCAATGAAAATGCCACACAAAAAAGATTACTTCAAAAATCTAGTACTTCTGTGCAATTGGAGGCACCTGTATTTTAGTCAGTAAAGCAGATCTGTGTATTGGAAAACCTGAACAGAATTAAAGTAGCGTGAATTTAAATTTTCTTGAAATAAAAGAATGCATCTAGTTTATGATAAAGAGCTTTAAGGATATGTGTTATACACCGCCATAAGGATTTGTCGTCTTACTGCATAATGTGTGACTCTGTCATCAGCTCCATAATTAAAAAAAGTTATTCCAGCTCTTTTCTGCGGAAAGCTTTTGAGAGCCTTGAGCTCAGTGACTTTTACAAACACAGGAATTGAATTGATCAAATAATTTTCAGAACCACTGTGCTGTCATTTTTTTCATTCTCTGTGCAATTCTTTTCTCTGTGTGCTAAATCATGTGGAAGGGAAAGAGGCACATTCTGTAATCTCAGTAACAATAATTGGATGAAACACCTCTTTTTTTTTTTTTAGTAACTCAGAATTTTTAAAATGTTATGCTTTGAAGAACCATGGGACTATTAAGTGTAAACTTGCAAGTGTTTTCAGTTTCCATTTCTGTGCTGCAGACTTTCAAGCACTATACAAAAAAGTATTTACAAAACATCTAGACAACTAAATGTTCATGGTGCATAATTAATAACTGCATGGAAGCTGGTGAACAAGATCCTTTAGAATACTCAGGCTGAAAGTAATTGTGACATATGCAAATACTTCCTGGAGTCAGAAGCTCTGGTCTTTTATTTATTTATTTTAAAGGTTTAGGTGATGCTACCAGTAATATGCGTAGAAGCACATCTTGTATTTTTCTATTGTAAATTGACCACCTTTACAAACCATACCAAAGCTCGCTGCAATCAGTAGAGACTCCTATGCTCTTTATCTAGTACTGGACAAAGGAAATGTCTTTATTGCATATGCTATAGATTTTTATTCATCTACCAATGCTATGTCAAGTCCTGAGTATTATAGATTGATCACTGTTTTGCTGTTCATAATGGATACTATTAAAAATAAGCTATGGAAAAGACTCCTTGGGGGTTTATGCAAATATGTTTTAATAATGAAAGTATCTCACTGCAGTTATTTGATTACTAAACATTGGAACAGTCTGCCCAGGGAAGTGGTGGAATTTCCATCCCTGGAGGTATTTAAAAGACGAGCAGACGTGGTGCTCTGGGACATGGGTTTAGCGGTGGTTTTGTCAGTGTTAGGTTGAGGGTTGGACTCAATGATCTTAAAGGTCCCTTCCAACCTAGACAATTCTATGATTCTATGATTTAGATTTAAAACTTTCTAGATCTAACATAATACTTGACTTTAACTACTTTCTTTTCCTTTGACATTTTTCATATTTTGTATTTCTCTGAGCTCACTGTCTTGGCAAGCTGGTTAAAGAACTCTGAAAAGAAAAACAGTCGGGATTTTGTTTTGGTTTTGTTCTTTTTTCCTACTCAGAGCTCTCACACATAAGTTTTAAATAACATTAAAATCACTGACTCCATGATTTTCTAATAATTTGAAAGAGAATTAGTTGGTGGACACTGAACAAATGTAAGGCTCCCCATATTCCTAAATCAGACCTTCTTGTGTACCATACTATCCATAAACTAAAGTGGCTCAATGGACATCCTGTACTGGATGATTTGTGGAGTCAGAATACCAGACACCACACTGAAAAAGCCTCCAGTGTTTTCCAAGATACTCGTACAAAAGACACACGTGTATGGAAAGACGAGGGAGCTGATGCATAGCTTCTGGACAGTATCCCATTGTTTTGCCGTGAACATTCTTTATTTGCACAAACTTTAAGATTGTGGCCTGATTTATTTTTTTTCCTTAACTTTTCTTTTATCTTAGGAGACATTTAGTTTCATTCCACCTTTGTTTTTCATGCAGAACTGTAATGCTGAAATAAGTAATGGTGCTGTCTCGGGTGTGGTGTTGCACCTACTGAGGCTGACAAAGAAATGGAACCCACAATAGTATTACAAAATGTTAAAGATACAGTTGTTACGATGAGTAGAAAAAAAATTGACATAACCGTCACTTTCTCTTGTAAGACTTCATAAACCGAAGCAGCTGGGCTCCTATTCATGTTTTGCTTGAATGTCCTTAATTTTTGGTCTCTTGAATAGAGCAATATTCTCAGAGACTTCAAGTCCTACAGCAAATTTCACTGAACTGTGTGAACTCTGCAGTTCTATGAGGTCTTGGGACTGCAGAAGTCTGTTCACTGGGTCTGGAAGCTGATATTGCTGATAGCTGATTTTAAATCGCAAAACTTGTGGTACAGCATAGGTGTTAAAATGTAAATTGGATTTCTTTGTTAAAATAAAAATAGAAGTCTGATATCAAAGGAAACATGCTAACAGCTCAGAGAAAAAATTCTGTTACTAAATGGAGACTGTTCTAGGATAGGGTTGATATTGTTGAAGGAGACTGATATGTTTCTGTTGCTGCATTTGAAAGACGTATTTTACAAAAGATTTGGATTAAATAATTTCAGTGTTTGAAAAAATTCTAACTGCTTATAGAAATGTACATCTAAACTTTTTTAGTATTAAAAATGGATTTGTGGTCATTTAGTTATACCATTCATTTACAAATTCCTATAGGTATAGATCACCTGAAATGAATGTCACTAAAATAATTTGGGTAGGGTTAAGTTTAGTTTTATTTATTTTTGCTTTGTTTTCAAGATCAGCTAACAATGGAGATAAAATGAGCCTAACATCTCTCCCACATATAAATATTTATAAATTATTTTTCTCTGAAGTTAGAAATGTAAGTTTACAATAATTTTGTATTCATTACACTAGCCCACTGAGCATGGGAGTTGCTCAGAAAGTCTGAATATAATTTCAAAGACAATACTCAGTAGAAGTCAGCAAAGAAAACTGAACAGCACAAACTATTAGGAAAGGGACAGGGAACTGGCTCAGAAATATCAATGTGCCACTGTTTTGCAGTGTTTTGCCAGTGTCTTTGAATATTTTGTGAGGTTTTGGACTGTCTGATCTCAAAAATGATATAGTACCAATGGAAAACTTCTGAAAGGAGCATCAAGAATGATCAAAAGCATGACGTACTTTCCATAGAAAGTACAACTCAAGGTGCCAACTATATTGGCACTGTAGCTTGGATTGGAAGTGTGCTTTGGAAGCGAATGTTCAGATTGTTTCCGTTTGCCATTCACTTCTTTAGTTGCTGAGTGGTCTGGGAGATCACAAGTTGGATTTCCTTCAGATAAAGTTTACTGGAAGATTTCCACTAATCTTTGAGTTCTCAGTCCATGCAAACAGTCTAGAATTAGTCCAAAGCAAAACATTTCTAAACACACTTAGTGAGGATGTCAGGCTCTTAGCATCGACTATTTTGTTCTTCACTTCTGTTCCCAGTGTACTACCTGCTAGTGTCATCGTATCATTAAGTCGGCAAGGACTCTTCAGTTTGGGAAAAAAGACAACTGAGTGGGAAAGTAATACAGAATTTCATTAAAAAGAAGAGACAATAATTTAAACAATTATCTTGAAGAACTTTTTTTGAAATTTTCACATCGGATGATAGCTAATGACTCCATTGCTTCTATCAGTACCAATTAAAAAGTAAAAATAACGTCAATGCTTTTTTTAACATTTTTTTCATCTATAACAATATCATATGCACAAAAACCTGAAGAAGACAGTGATCAAGAGAGAGAATTTTACCATGACCATGATTTTTTTTTCTTTTCCATTTATATGATTTGTGTTGTTTTATGCTACTGAGTTTCATATTCACCAGGGCTATAAAGAATCTGATGTCTCTAAGGTGTCAGCCCATTTACTCCAGCAAAGCCATTCATCTGACCAGCACAATGTTTGTGGAATTGAGCTTCATTATACATTCTGTAAACTTCTGTACAAATTGTGTATGGCCCATGTTCCTCACTCGCTCCCCTTGCTAGAACCTGACGTTATAAAAACTACTGAAGAAACAGTACGATACTACATTACTACCTGATGGTTAGCAAACTTCAGCTTATTTACAGTGTACATGGAATATCACTGGGTTTTTTTTCTTTTCTATTTCTCTTGTTCCTTTTAATATATTCCTTTAAAGCATACTTACTTAAACTAATAACTATGATTTGAGGTCTCAGTACAGTCTAAAACCTTTATGATTCACAATAGCTTTTCTTCTGGCAAGCTTTCACAAAAGTTTAGTGCAGCACTTGTGCTCTACAACAAATCGGCACATAATACAAGGAAATTTCACTCTTTGCCCCTAGCAAACTTGTTATTATGTTGCTCGGAGATGCTTGTGGTGACAGTGACCACTGTGTGGCAGGTGTTCCATGATGTTGGATAACAAAATCCCTACAGGAAGCTGCATATTCTCTTAATGTCGATACCTTCCTGCCAGCTTCAGCTTTTGTGAATGATAAATGATGCAATTAAAGCTTTTGAGATGTGCATAAAATAACTTGCCTGATTCCTGTTAACCCTAAATAGTTCTGTGGCATTATGGAATAAATCTTACTGTTAGTCTCAGTAAGAATATTTTTGTTTTTTTTTCAAACCTGGTGTTCTTCATAGCTTCTGAGCAACAAAAGGAAAGAAACCAAGGAAAATTTTTAAAAGAAAGCTACCATTTCCAAGGATGCCTTGAGTATTGGCCAAAAGTAGTAAGATATTGAAAATTCCAGATGTCATTTTCTCTCATTCCTCTCTTAAATTACTGGCTTAATGTTGGTTTTATGTTTGACCAAATAGAAATTTTGTTTACCCATTAGTTGGGTACTGGAAGTATCTAACTGTTGTTTCTGTATCATGAATGGCTTTAAGGAGATCTCATTCTGCCTACTGCTCTCCTTCTTATTTTGAAGTTATTACCCAACTTATATATAAAATTGGAAACTATGCCTGTGAGTGACTGAAACAACCTGGTAAAAGTGATATTAAGGGCATCATTTTATTCAACAATAAAGAAAAAATGGGATATTTAGCAGATAACCTGAAACTGCATTAGTTCTACTTCCTACAATTTATTTCCAGGGCTTTTCATCCATGGGTCATATGATTTGAAACTATACCTTTTATATTATAGTTTTTATGTCGATTGCAGATTTGACTGAAATAAATTTAGCAAGAGTTTAAGATGAGAACATGTGAAGATTATTGAGCCTATGGGAAAAGAGAAGAAAGTGGCCACCCCCAGTCCTGGGGAGTAGGAAGGCAAGTGTAATGGGGGAAAACTAACACGACCAATTCCTTTCTTGGCTAAGTGATCAAATATTGACCATATCAAACTCTGAAGGCACTTGACTCGGATCTCTGGTGAAACCTGTGGGAGGAATGTTTTCTACATTCGCAGCGTTAGTTTACGCCATGCCTCATTTCTGGAATACCAGCTGTGAAGCTGTCACCTGGCAGCTTTCATGAACGTAATCTTCATAATAAATGTTACCTCATGTTTCAATAAATTGTTTTGTCAAAGCTCATATCACTGTGAAGAAGATCAGGGTAGAGTTATTAAAACTCTAATAGTATTAAACCATTTTTTATTTAAAAAAAAATAAAAACAAACAAAAAACCTCATCATGCCAATCAATTCCACTAATACAGAGTTAGATCAGAAAGAAGGAATTAAAGCACTCAGTCAAGCACAAATCTTGTCAGAAAAATGATAATCATGCTCATGTTGATTATGTGGTTGCCATACCAATTAACCCAGAATGTTATTACTGTTTTGCAGACCTGGTTTCCATTACCAGCAGCAGCACCATTTCTGCTGGCAAACTGGGAGGTTGCACAGGATCGCATTAAATCTCCTGAGTGAGGCTACTTTAAAAAAACCTTTACCTTTATAAAAACTCTCAATATGTTACAGGTAGTTATATCTGTTCTCAAAGGTAAAATAGCTTTATTCTGCATGTGTTTATGTGTGTACGCATGTGTGCACGCGAGCATACTTCTACAGACGCTTTCTAGAAAGTCACTGTTTCTAGTGGGATTTTTTGCTGTTTCTCTTCTTGTTTTCCCACATAATAAAACAAACCAAGAGAATATGCTACCTTTTTTATATCAAATCTCAGATTTAAGTTTAAAGCACCATGCAGAAATCTAGCTAAAGGTAGATGCCTCTGCTGCACTGTTTCTTCAGACTGACTGTGATTTTGCATTTCTTTTTGCTTTTATTGTTGGCTGTTAAAAAAAAGTTATAGAGTTGAATCCATGTACAAAGTCACCTCTCTTCCTAAATCCTGGAATGTAGTCCTTTTTTACCCCTAAAAAGTTAGAATGTAGAAATAGAAGCCTGGGATCAAATAATTTTTACTTATGTAAGTATGTGTTTGGTGAGTATTCCATAAAGAGAAAATCAGTGACATTAGTTCGGCAAGAAATTGATTTGACAGTGTATTTAAGTAGTATTTAGTTATTGTATAGCACAGTAATCTATACTGTTCTACCATTAGGAGAACATATATTTTAATGTCCTCATTCATCAGTTGGTATGTCTTCTGTGGAAAAATTCTGATGAAAGAGGAATAAGTTTGCAAAGATTTAAGCATAATTTAATGTTAGTTAATCCATTTGGGAATAGACAGTATTATAGGTGTGATTATAAAATTAAATTAATTATAACTCATTTGTTATCACTTCTATGTGTTTATATTCCCATTTCTTATAAAACATGTTATGATGGTACTCAGCTGAGATGTTGCTTGTAGAAGTCTTTCTTATGATACAGAAGGTGAAAGGAGTTTAATAAAAAAGCAGTAAATCTTTATTATTGACAATTCTGGCCCTGGCTTTCTTGCGGTGCAGGGGTCACCTCTTTCATTGACTGTGATTGTATTTGATTCAGCTGGAAATCAAACCCACAAGAACGTATGAAATAACAATGTAAGAAATGCTAAGAAGTAAATAGGATTGTCTTTTCCTTTCTTTATTTCCAAAAGAATTGCAACAATAACCTGATCTCAGGTAAAAGGACTGCTATTTAGTTTATGCTTGTAATTTAAGTATGAAGTTAAACTCAAGAACTCTTGTTGAGTCAAGATCTAAAACACTGTGTTCCACTTCCTTATTGCTTTTTTAAATGTCACTCTCTCTTAAAATTCTTCAGTTTATCATACATGAAATATGGACAGTACATACTTACTTGCTAAGAGGTCTGCCAGGAGACAGTTACCAATTCTTGTGACACTTTTTGATCTCTTCCGTAGAAAGGTACAATACAAAGACAGTGGCCTGTACAGTTTCTTCTGTTCATAATGAAAACCATAATTTATAAGGTGCTGTCAAGCAAGTCTAAGTGTGAATGTTCCATTATTTATTCTCAGTTTGTGACAGATATGATTATGTTCATTTAGAAGTGGGTTTTTTTCTAAAGAAGAAGAAGGAAAAAACTCAACTATATGGAATACCTTTTTTTCAGGGAGGCAGGTCTGTAGGTGGAGACATTAGACCATATTTCAATTAAAAGGATTTGTACTTACATATAAGATACAACCTTTTTATGATCATAACTAAGGATTCATCTTTTGGAAGAGGATTTTCATGGCAAAGGTGAGAGGAGCAAGATGTATAGACTGTTACAAAACTAATTTGTTGTCACCATGATATTAGAGGATTTTATGGTTATAATCACTGAGTAGATGCACTGCATGCAACTTACCTTGTCCTAATTGCGGAGTCACAGACTGTATATGGCACGTTAGTGGATAACAGTGTCCTACAACACATTTTTCTCCAACTATTACCCCTCTTATTCATCTCTTTAGGACTTAATGATTTGAGATCTGAGTTGCTGGTCATTACTACATTTTTTTTGTGAGTTTTTTAATAAGGGCAGCTGTTCTCTTCCTTCTCCCCTTTAACTAAATGCCGCTGGTATCATCTTATCGCTTGCTGGATTCTAACTGTGGACCTCTAGAAAGGAGAAAAGAGGCAATGTGTAAAAGAAGATGGAGCATGTTTTGCTTAAAAGGATCTAGAGCCTTAAGGGGGGTATGGGGGGGATATTCTCTAAGAATATTCGTTTTCTAAAAAAGCATACTTGAAAATCAGACTTGACCTGGAGGTTGAATTGTTTGGTGCTAAGTCATTCATAAAGTCAGGTTCTTCAAAGAACTTTTGATAGCATAGCTGTTTTACACGTTAGTCCACTACCATATGCTTTGTCCTGTATAAATTAAATATTATTGAAATAAATTTTAATCTCATTTTAAAATATAAATAGGAGAGAGCTATTAGGCTATTAAGAAGAACAACATCAAGTTTTATGTTTTGTAAAATTGTTAATCTTTGAACCATGGGTGTACCCATGTATCCATGAGACATCATAACATAGGAATATTGAAGATTCAATTAACCAAATATTTTATCTACAGCAGTGGCCATAAGTTAATTTACAAGATATAATATAAAGATCTCATGCAATGATACTTCCCTGAAAAATCTTGGGAATATGAAGTCACTGAGTTTTGGAATTTCCTCTTGCTAAAAACCAATACAAACTATGCACTTCAGTAGGGCAATTCTCAGATTATTAATACACTCTAAATTTTACCAGGTGATTTTTATTTCATGTTATTGACTACAGAATAAACCTGATAAACAATTCCAGGACCAGAGAACTAGAGTAACATAATAGTTTACTGTACTATAGAAAATATTATGAAATTACAGACTTAATTTTCCCTAGGAAAATTCCTTTCATCACAAAATGTAGATCTGATAGCATTACTTCTGATCTTCACAGTCCATTTAAAAAATTATTTGAATTATCTTTGTTCCTCATTTTTCCTGGTTTTTTTTTGAATGTGTCCTATGTTAGGAAATTTCTCATAACATGTTTTGTTGATATATATAATTAGGGTACTTCTTTTGCTTTATATTCTATGGAAGAGAACATGGTAAATTATTTAATCCTTGCTAATACCACAAAGAAACTGGGAGCTAGAATTCTGTTTTTGTAAATGGTATTCTGGTAAAAGACGCGTTCTTAACCGACAAGGAAGAACAAATAATACATAAAACCTAAGAGATGTTGTTCGCCAAGAACAAAAGTACACCTTCACCACAGATCAAGGGATAAAGATGTTCAGTATAACCCATCACTGAGGAACTGAAACCTTGAAATAGTAGGTGAAGTAACAGCTTTGTGTATGTGCATTCAGTACAAACAAATACCAGGTGAAAAACCAGTTTACAGATGTATTAGAATAAGTAAGGACTGAAAAAGAGTCTCTTGTACAAGAGTAAAGTTTGTTCCAGGCACATGGAAAAAAAAAAAAAAAAGCATGACTGGATATTTAGTTAAGCAGCAACTTCATTAATATAATTCTTATGGGAATCCCTTGCAATAATTTAGTATTTAGTGCAGTTCGTGATTCCTTACAGGATGGAAAGCTCCGTATCACTTTATGGACAATACTCAGCTTCCATGTGGAACTCTGTTAATTTCCCTTTTTCTGAAGTTTTTGTTTTGTTTTGTTTTGTTTTTGCTAGGTCAGACAGCAAGAGGTTACAGATTCATTCCCAAGCTGTTTTTGAGAGTCCTTCGCCTGAAGTTAAGCTTCCATGGCAGTTTCAGAGAACTAAATGACTAGATGCACCATGGAATAACAACACTGACTCGATAGCCAGCTCAAGGAGAGAGTCCAAAATTCATATCCTTCTTAAATCTAAGAATGCTAGTACTTACGTAACATTGACTCTAAACAGGTATGTTATAATTTGGAAAATTTAGCCCTCGTTTGTCATTAATATTATTGTGAAGTTAAATTTTTTCTTTTTTCATAAAATCTTTCTGGTTCCTAATGATTCCTGTATTTCCTGAACATATATTTACTGATAACATAACATGCACAGGCTTTCCATTTCTTAGTCAGTATTATCTACCAAAGAATTTAGGAGGAGTTTACAGCCAAGTGGAAAATGTCACTTTATTTGCTCTAAACATCTGGTTCCCTTTATAAGAAGCTTGAAAGATGAAATTCTTAAAGATCCCAAACTATCCCTAGTGTTTGGTTTCTTCCCAGCTACCAATTTCAAAATACATTTTTGTACCATGCAACATCTGTCCAATGATGTTCTAAGTGAACTGGAAAGAAATATTTACCCTTACTTCCTACTTCTTTTCCTCTGTATTTAACCCATCTGTTCGTATGCAGAACTGCTGTAACAACTGAGGTACAGTAATGTTCTGAGAGGAATTGGATCTCTACCTGAAGGCCAATTATTTAATTGTTGTATGTAGATCAATTGAAAACGGCACTCAGAAGCTCTCTTTTCTACATTGAACAGATTTTATGCAATTCTAGGACACAGAAACAGCTGCAGCTTTCTTTCAGGGGAAAAATGTACATCTTAATCAATTCAGTACTCAAAATATCAACTCATTTTTTTTGTGATACCTTTTGGATATAGTTTAATAGGACAGACTTCTTTGGGATGAGAAGAAATTTAGAATTAGACTATCAAACCACCAGAGTCCATTGAAGTTCTGTGTAATGAGCAGAATTCTCTAAGTTCTGGTGAGTTAACACTGAGTAGATCAAAGCCTAAAAAAATTCTTCAGAAGGTGGAATTTATTAAAAACAAACAAAGTCCCTGATTCAATGTACTGATTATGAAATGTTCTAGTTTGACAGCCCTAGAGACCAGAGTAATCTCAATTCATCCAAATACAAGGTACAGTGTAAGTAACAGCAAGGTAGCTGTCCTGTATTTCTACAGTAGCATGAGGGAAAGGATGGGTGAGTGCCTGGGAGGAAACAGGAAGATAAAATGTGCCCGAAGTTGGAAAAGTTAAGTGGATGTGTGTAGGGGAATGCTTATAATATAGAAACCAAATGGAGAACAAGGTCTGACAAAAAATAAGGGCTGCAAAAAGAGGCTTAAAATGAATTTAGATTACTAGCAAGTTGAATTCAGTTGTCTAACTTTGTTCAGGTAATTCTAAGGGTACAAAGACCAGGTTTAGACACTACACTTCTGGCTTAAATGGTGCATGTGGCTCTCATCCCAATTCTGAGTCCAAGTCTAGCAGAGGAAAAGGGAAAACTTGAATTCACGATCCAAGAAATGTTTCTAGATTCCTCTGTATCTACTAGTATGCTTATACTAATGGAAGAATAGTTTTCAGTGGAGCATTAAGGCAGACCACTTAATTTCAAATTAATTAGAATATTCTACAGGCTATAAAAATGTAAGCCAAAGGGTTAAGGTGAGGAAAAACCTTTATTTGTCATGCAGCAAATGTATTATTTTTCATTGACAAAACTCACCAAAGAAGAAGTAGCAATGCTGGGTCTTCTAATAACAACCTACAGTATCTGCTTTTATTTCTGGCTCTTCTTTCTATTATCAGCATATTTATGAGAGTGTCATTTATAGGCTGAGGGCTTTCTAAATAACAGTGAAAGGGGGCTCTAACCACAATGCCCAAGTTGCAGAAGGTAAAGGCAGGGACTGGGAGAATGAGGTACTATCCTCTTTGGTAGAAGAAGACCAGGTCCGAGACCAGCTGAGGAACCTGAAGGTGCACAAGTCCATGGGACCTGATGAGATGCATCTGCAGATCCTGAGGGAACTGGCAGATGTAGTTGCCAAACCACTATCCATCATATTTGAGAAGTCGTGGTGGTCTAGTGAGGTCCCCACTGACTGGAAAAGGGGAAACATAATCCACCTTTTTAAAAAGGGAAAAAAAGAAGACCCGGGGAACCACAGGCCAGTCAGTCTCACCTCTGTTCCCAGAAAGATCATGGAGCAGATCCTCCTGGAGACTATACTAAGGCACACGGAAAATAAGGAGGTGACTGGTGACAGCCAACATGGCTTCACTAAAGGCAAATCATGCCTGACAAATTTGGTAGCCTTCTGCAATGGGGTTACAACGTTGATAGATAAGGAGAGAGCAACAGACGTCATCTACCTGGACTTGTGCAAGGCATTTGACACTGTCCTGCATGACATCATGGTCTCTAAATTGGAGAGACATGGATTTGATAGATGGACCACTCAGTGGATAAGGTACTGGCCTGACAGTTGCAGTCAAAGAGTTGCGGTCAACGGGTCAATGTCCAAATGGTGAGCAGTGACAAGTGGTGTTCCTCAGGGGTTGGTACTGGGACTGTTATTATTTAACATCTTTGTTGGTGACATGGATGTTGGGATTGAGTGCACCCTCAGCAAGTTTTCTGACAACACCAACCTGTGTGGAGCAGTTGACATACTGGAGGGAAGGGATGCCATCCAGAGGGACATGGACAGGCTTAAGAGGTGAGCCTGTGCAAACCTCATAAAGTTCAATAAGGCCAAGTGCAAGGTCCTGCATGTGAGTTGGGGCAATCCCATGCACAAATACAGGATGGGCGGAGAATGGTTTGAAAGCAGCCCTGAGGAGAGGGACTTGGGGGTGTTGGTGGATGAGAAGCTCAACATGAGCAGGCAATGTGTGTTTGCAGCCCAGAAGGCCAACCATATCCTGACCTGCATCAAAATAAGCACGGCCAGCAAGTGAAGGGAGGTGATTCTGCCCCTCTACTCTGCTCATGTGAGACCCCATCTGGAGTACTGTGTCCAGCTCTGGAGGCCCCAACATAAGAAGGGGTTACATTTCCAGGAGATTCACAAACTAAGGTGTTCTTTTTTGTAAAATGATTAAGAGAAATAAGGAAAGAATTCGGATAGCTTTGTTCCCTATAGGCAACATGGCACAAAAAACACTCAACGTGGATAAAGTGAAAGTACTAGTAATGTATATGGTAATGTCTGCAGCAAAGTATGCTAATATCATCTGGTTTTGCATACTATTCAAGCAGAGAACTAGAAGAAAAAAATGAAACCATTGGAACATATTATATCAGTACCTTCAATGCTTTTCACAGCCTAATCTTCTGGCAGGATGGAAATGTTTTATTAGCAAGTCTTGGGTGGTAGGGTTCACTTTGACCATAGAAACAGATGTATAGGAATCACTGTAGTTCGTATCATTATGGTAATAGATTGAGGTAATACAGCTTGCTGCAAATATTAAAGGAAGTGTAGCAGATTTAATTTTACTATCCCTTCATAAGAGCTGTATTTAATTACTTGGATGACATTCCTCCTGCAATGAGAAGGAGATTTTGTACCATATCAGTGAAGTTGCATGAGCAAAACATTTGGCCCGGGACTAGAAAGCACTTCCCTAACTACTTAAGCACAGGCACTTTGAAAGAAGGGAAATGGAAATCATTATTTAAAAACAGACTTCCCATTGTTGTAGGACAGAAAGTGATTAATGAATTGAATGAATAATATGGAAGCTTTAACTACTTGCTGTTTTCATATCTTACTGAGAAATGTCAAAAGATGCAGCGACAGAATTATTCTAAGTCCATTTCTTTCCAGTTCCTGGTGTCCCAGGCTTAGTAGCTGACAAAGTGCTACTTGCCAATAGCTGATGTTAGCTGGTATTGTATTGGCCCAAAAGAGCAATCATCATTTTATCTAATAAGGTTATAATGACTCTTCCTGCCATTACAGTTCACAGTTGGCAGAAGACCTACCGCAGGTGGATTGAGACTTCTCTCTAACAAGCTATCATCAGTGTACTCATGTTGTGTCAATAAGAAAACTGCTGTCCTGTATTCCCTAATTCACAGAATTTTCTTCACTTGGACGCCTTGCCTCCAAGTTAAGCATTTTTGCAGTTGACATTTGTTTAAGCGATTTAAAGCTGTCCTGGAAATATAATCCAGCTCTCAGAATTAAAGTACTGTTGGGAGAGGTATGGAGAAAAATCTTCTATAAATCTTTCTGTAAAAAAATTTAAAAGAAAATAAAAACTAAAAAAAAAAATTCTCTGTTTAAAGACAGAGTGAGGATGATAAAACAAAGATGGTGGGCGAGCAATATTGGTATTATTGGCAGATTTCCATTGACTAAATTGGAGCTATTTCAATTTATGCCTGGTGAGGATTTGGACCAGTATCTCTGATAAGAAAACTCTTTGGAGTATGCACTGTTATTTTGCAGCAAGTGCCTCATTTAATTTTAGTTCAAAATAAAAATGATTTGGCTGGCATGTAGGCTGTAATATCAAATTCAAGTCAACAGATCATGTCTGATGTTACTGATACTTATTCAAAAGCCTTGCAACACCAATATTTTCTCTTTACTGACCCCCTGCTATTCTTTAAAGTCCAGAGGGAATTTTACTTTAACATCCAAAGAGCTTTTTAAAACATATTTCACACATTTTCCACTAGCTCTTTGTGCAGACGGAGCGTCAAACACAAGATTGTTGTCATTTTGACAACCACATTACGTTCTCAGATACACTCGAATTCCTACTGCAGAGGTGAACAGGCAAGCAGTTATTCTGTGACAACAGCACTGATAAGAGGAGGTGAACAGAATGTCTTTATGTCTGTATTTGGCTGTGTACCATATATATGGCAGTGATTGGTGGCAGGTTATGAAAAGAGCCTGTTAGGCTGCCCTTAGTAGCTCAAGTACATATTTTATCTTTATTTTGTTTTTTTTTCCCTATAGATTGTTTTACCTTGTTTCAGCAAATAGAAATATCAAGAATAGGCCTCCATTCACTTAACAATCAAAACTTATAAAACTGTAATTTTTTTTCTGTAGGACTCAACCTTAACTAATTTTTTTTTCTATCTCTAGACATGTCACAATACAGTTATTGAAGTTTTGTCTAAACTCCTCCCTTTTCTGTTCAATAGCTCTTCCGTAACTTAAGAAACAAACATTTAAGTATTTGTTTCAGTGTTGATTATATTAAAAAAAAAAAAAAGATTTTAACAAGCTGTTTCACACACAAAATAAAAATTATTAATTTTGAAATATTAATTAAAATAATTCATTTGATTGGTCTGCAAAAATATTTTTGTTTTACTGAATTCTCCCTGCCTGTTAATCTTTTTACTGAAAAAAACAGTTTTGAATTGTTTTCTCCCTCTCATCTCTTGCTACTGTTGCTGACAATAAAATGAGTTCATGATAATGATAATTGTCTTATGTATCCTTAGTTCTATTACTAGTGCTAAAGTAATGGTGATAATGACAAGGATCAAAACTGAGTGAAGAAATTATAATTGAAAGGACAGGCAGGAGAAAACACGTCTCATCCCCAAATTCCCACAGCAAGATGATAGCCAATATTTTTGCAGTTTTTCCTCTACATATACAAATGTCTTCTGCTATTGTATTATCACTTGGATTATTCTGAAGAGAAATTAGGAGTTTTCTTTCTATATGTAAATCATTATTTCCTTTTATACAAAGCACTTGGAAAAAGAAATATAATTAAGCAACCTTAAACTCAGTGTAATTAACTGCCTTTTTGGAAAATGGCCTTGGGTTGTTTCCTTTTGGAAGAGTTATAGAACCACCAAGGTGAAAAGCTCATCCCTTACTCCTAAGGTTATATTTTTACTTCGCTGTTACCTCATTGAGCATCTGGATAAAGGTGAAGCTTGAGGAGGTGACAAGGAAGGTGACTCTTGCTACAGAAATTGATGATAGAGTAGAGCTCTTTTTAGTCAGATTAATGTCTTGAATCACTGACTCAGAGCTGCCCTTCTGTATCCAGAAATGCCAGTAGTTTCTGGTGTCCTTCTATCTACATCCTTTACTGCAAAATTAAAACAATCAATTTGAGATAACTGGACCTTTTTGGTTTACAAATCAAATAAAGGAGAAAGATGCCAAAACAGCTGTAGCTTTAATAACATTGATTTAAAAATCAATTTCCCATAGGAAATATTTTTAAATAAATAAAATCAGATGGCACCATAACAGTTGTGACTTTAAAGATGCATTGCATGGGTACAGTTCAGCAGCAGTTTTTCGCGATATGTCTCCCCCTTTTGGCAACATTTGGTAAGATACAAAAGAATCGAAGGACTTGCTCTAAAATAATAGCAATAATACAGTGGTATGACAATAATGTTGTTAAATATATTGTCAAATATTTTGTCAAAAACTTCAGTGATATGATAATACAAGATTATTTAGCGACTATGACAAAAGGGAAGTAAATTGCAATGCCCTAACATAAGGCTTCCTTGTAACCTAACTATGGGAATTAGAAATTGGCTGTAATAATATCCCAAAGCTTTTAGAGTTTAAAAAAAAAAAAATATTTAAAGTGAAATATTCTCAAAAGAGCAAGATGTTCACTGGCAGAAATATAAAATGATAGTTTGAAAGAACAGCAGCATGTGCTAGGGTAAATGGCCTTATGCTTGAAAATACTAGTGCATTAATTGGAACATCTGATTCAAAAATATAATTTAATAGGTCCAAATCATGTGAGAGAATTTGTTTCATGACAGTTGTTCTTCGTGGGAAATAAACTTACAAATTTATGTTTCAGAAACAAGAATTACATGATCAGAGCCAGTCCTTTAACTTACAGAAATGGCATATTCGTTTGTCACTCATTCTCTTCATTAATTGTCAAGTTTAAGACAAAATGTAAATAATTTCATTCCTGTGTTATTCACATTAGAACGGAGCCTTACTGCAAAGACATTTTCAGTTTGTTTCAAGGCAAAGTGCTGGTTTCTTAAAAGATACTAAAACTGAAAGAGGGGTGAGAAATGAAAACAAACAATGTGATCAAACAAAGAGTAGACCTCAAAAATACACTTTCAAATATGTAACCTCTGGTGGAATCTATAGCCATGATACATGATACAGGGAGACAAACAGAGTGGGATTTTAAGAATGGGATTCACAAAAGCAATTCCCTCATTAACAAACGCTGCCTAAGGTAGTAAGCGGGAAAATGGGGAAGAACAAGATGCTTGTGCCCACATGGAAGAGTCTCTATCTTTTTCTCTCTTTCTCTGAATTATTTTATTTGCTGTGCAACATTGGTAACTACTGAATCACAGAATCACAAAATGGCTGAGGTTGGAAAGTACCTCTGGAGTTCATCTTGTCCAAAATCCCTGCTCAAGCAGAGCCACCTAAAGCTAGATGTCCAGGGCAATGTCCAGAGAGCTTTTGCATATCTCAAGGATAGAGACTCCACAACCTCTGTGGTGTATTAGGTTTGCAGGACAAGGTTTTGGTAACAGGGAGGCTATGGGGGTGGCTTCTGTTAGAAGCTGCTAGAAGCTTCCCCTATGTCCGATAGAGCCAATGCCAGCAGTCTCCAAGATGGACTTGCTGCTGGCCAAGGCTGAGCCCATCAGTTATGGTGGTAGTGCCTCTGTGATAACATATTTAAGAAGGGGGGAAAAAAAATGGCACAACAGCACCTGGAGCTGGACAGAGGAGTGAGAATCTGTGGGAGATACAACTCTGCAGACACCAAGGTCAGTGAAGAAGGAAGGGGAGGAGGTGCTCTAGGCATCAGAGCAGATATCCCCCTGCAGCCCATGAAGGACCCCATGTTGGAGCAGGTGGATGCCCAAAGGAGGCTGTGACCCCGTGGAGAGCCCGCACTGGAGTAGGCTTCTGGCAGGATCTGTGGCCTCATGACAGACCCACACTGGAGCAGTCTATTCCTGAAGGACTGAACCCCATGAGGGAACCCATGCTGGAGCAGTTCATGAAGAACTGTGGCACGTAGGAAGGTATGACATTGGAGAAGTTCGTGGAGAACTGTCTCCCGTTGGAGACCCTGGAGCAGGGGAAGAGTGTGAGGAGTCCTCCCCCTGAAGAGGAAGGAGTGGCAGAGAATGTGTGATGAACTGACTGCAACCCCCGCTCCCTCTCCCCCTGTGCTGCTAGCGGTCGAGGAGGTAGGGAATTTCAGAGTAAAGTTAAGCCTGGGAATAAGAGAAGGGTGGGGAGAAGGTGTTTTTAAGATTTGGTTTTATTTCTCATTATCCTATTCTGATTTGATTGGTAATAATTTTTTTTTTTTTTCTTCCCCCCAAGTCGAGTCTGTTTTGCCTGTGACGGTAATTGGTGAATGATCTCTCGTTATCCTTATCTTGACTCACAAGCTTTTTATTATATTTTTCTCTCCCCTGTCCAGCTGAAGAAGGGAGTGACAGAGTAGCTTTGGTGGCCATCTGGCATCCAACCAAGGTCAACCCACCACATGTGGGAAACCAGTGCCAGTACGCATCTCCTGTTGTTCAGACCGAACCTCCTGTGTTACAGTTTGTGCCCGTTGCCTCTTGCCCTGTCACTGGGCACCACTGAAAAGAGCCTGGCTCCATCTTTACACCCTCCCACCAGGTATTTTTATACATTGATGAGATCTCCCCTGAGCTCCTAGGCTAAATAGTCCTGTCTCTCTCAGCTTCTCTTCATATGATAGGTGATTCAGGACCTTCATCATCTTTGTGGCCCTTTGTTGGACTCTGTCCAGTATGTCCATGTGTCTCTTGTACTGAGGAGTCCAGAACTGGATGTAGCACTCCAAGTGTCCAGTGCTGAGTAGAGGGGCAGGATCACCTCCCTCGACCTGCTGGCAACACTCCTTCTAAAGCAGCCCAGGATACCATTAGCCTTCTTTGCCGCGGGGGCACATCGCTGGCTCATGTTCAACTTGATGTCTACCGGGGTCCCCAGGTCCTATTCTGCCAAACTGCTTTCCAGCTGCTTGGACCCCAGTGTGTACTGGTGCATGGGGTTATTCCTCTCCAGGTGCACTTCCCTTTGTTGAACTTCATAAGGTTCCTGTCAGCCCATTTCTGTAGCCTTTCAAGGTCCCTCTGGATGGCAGCACAACTCTCTGATGTATCAGCCACTCATCCCAGTCTTGTGTCATCAGCAAATTTGCTGAGAGTGCACGCTGCCCTATCATCCAGATCATTAATGAAAATGTTGAACAGGACTGGACCCAGTACTGACCCCTGGGGTAGACTGCTAGTTATTTGCCTCCGAGTAGACTTCTTGCCTCTGGTAAGTCACATGACGGGGATACATGTTGGTTATGATACATCAACCTCTGGGTTATGGGCCCAGAGACTTTCTCAGAAAAACCAGGTCTTGGAGAAGATCTACTCTTCTGTAGTGCAGAGGTAAAATTTTGATTTAGTTTTATATTTTTCCTACAATTTTTAAACCTGTTTAAATTTTCTTAAGAATATTAAGAAGATGTCATAGACATCTACAGTCAGGCATCCTTAATGCTTATGATTAATTAATTTTGCAAGGACTAAATAAATAATAAATAAATAAGAAAAAAACAGTGGAAGTATATACATTAAGGTTTGCCACAAAAAACTGAGTCTCAGGCTGTAGTCGAAAGGGTGGGGTTTGGTTTTGTCTGGTTGGGTTTTTTCTCAAAAGGTTTTTCAGCAAGTAAATCTTTCATTGAAGGCTGTAGTCTAAGGTATAATTCCAGCTGTGCTGTTCTGTTGGGATAAAAGCAGAACTTTTGGAAATTCTGAAAAGCCTTTAGAATGTCCTGAGAATTAATCAAGGTAGATCAAGACTATGGCAGATAGATCAAGACTACCTGTCAAATTACCCAGGTTTTTATTTCATTCTTGATTTAGATTCCTATGATTATGAATATGTGGTATTTAGGAATCTGTATAGTGTTGTCATATATTTTATGTTTGCTAAAGTTTTTACCCAATTGGGTCTTAAAAAACTTTCAAGGATGGAAATTGTGCAAGCCCTCACTTGCCCAACCTGTTTCTATAGTGACTCTCCTCATGACAAATTTTTTTTTTTCTTATATCTAGTTAGTACCTCTTGTGTTTCTTTTTGTACCCTTTTCCTCCTGCCATGATCCATTGTGAGAAGCCTGGTTCCACTTTCCTAATAATATCTTGAAAGACACTGGAAGGTCCCAGACTAAGTCTTCAAAATAAACAAAATTTCAAATGTAGCAAATTATGTTGAACTTTTGCTCCAGACTTCTAGACAGAATCAGAGACATGGATTCATTTCATAGGCTAATCAAAGAGACTGAGGAGGTGTGCCAGTATTGTTCAATGACATTTATAATAATGGAAAAAATACTTCACCTGCTTTCAATGGGTGTCCATGTCACAAGCGAGAGAACAGAGGAAGAGCAGCATGAGTGCTTCAACCTTCACTCACCAAAATCCTAAAATATAAACAGCTGAAATAAAGGTAGCTGGAAGTGAACACAGATGAAAAAGTGACTTTTTAGCTTAGTAAAAAATCAGAAAATGGCATGTTGTATAAAGACAGCTATTACTCTGAAGTCAGTTTATGGAAGACTGGAGAAGTACATAAATATATATAAGATTAGAAATCAAATGGAAAAATATAAGTGGATAGATTATGCTAAAAAGTATAGATTTTGACAGATCTGAGTTACTATGAGAATGACTGGCTGGAATAAGAATTACTGAATACATAAATAGGCTTCTGTGTGTGTGTCTCAGATTTTCTGTTATTTTTATTTTATCCCACTACACAGAATGTCTTAAATGACCAAAATGATCTGAAGCAATGTTAAAGACTTATTTAGGAAAGTTTACAAGCTGGACTGAAGTCTATGTTGAGCAAACTTGAAAGCCTTTGGAGGTTTGATTTAGATAAACATACAAAGCGTGAATATTTACTTGAACTTCTTGTAGCTTGTTTTTGTTCTGGATCCAAATGACTCTTTCAAAGCTATATTGGATGTATGGTTGTAATAAAGAAGAAAATATTAACAGCCAAAGTGTTTGAGCTTGTACCAGCAGGGAATAATTTTCTTTCACCAGTAAAATTTGCACGATTTTTATATTTTTCTTTTTCCGTATCTGTAAAATACTGATGTTGTGTGTCATGAAGATGAGGGAAAAAAAAAAAAGAATAAAGAGGGAGACAGAGAGTATGCTATAAAGTATTGAAAGGGTGAGGGTAGTTACCCAAGGTATAAACAGTGTGGGCTCAAAGTCTCTGTGTTATTTTTCATAGTCTAAGAAGACAGTTAATTGACCATGGAGAGAATCCATAATAAAGTGATGTATTCCTTAAAACTAATTTTTGAACAGAAATACACATGAAAAGAAATATTGGAAAAGTTTTAAAAGGGATTCTTGCAGGTATCCACGAGTCCTGAAGATTCAAAATAGACCAGTGTAAAGAATTAACTGAAGATAAGACTTATGTGCGCACTAGGCTATTTCTGTATGTTATGTTGAACATCAGTTATGGTTAAAGGCTTAGAAACTATTTTAAGAGATCAAGTGAGAAAATACTTTGAGGACTCAGCTTGATTAGGATCAGAAAATATAGCTGTAGGAAAAAAAGAAATTTATACATTGCTCACTTTTTTTTTAAGAAAACCACTAAAGCTTCTGAGTTGGAGAGAGAAAATTCAGACTGTACAGTTAGAAATCTTTTGGCAACGTTTTCTTTGCAGATGTAGAAGTTTTACAGAAACAAATAGCTGAAACAATAAGTTGTTTCCTTGGGCTAAAGGATAATTAAGAAAGAAGCCTCTTACTGAGAATTTCAGGAGTCACAAGTAGGGAGGAGTGCTTGTCTGGACAGTGTCACAGGGTGCATTTTGGGCCAGCAGTATGAGAGATTTTGTCCATATAGTCACTTAAGTATATTACAAGATTCTGAAACTAACTCAATCTCAGCAGGACCAGAGAGGTATAAGAAGTGGAAATGAGCTGTTGAGGTTACGGAATGAGATCTTTCATCTCATTCCATCATTTGTAGAATGAGCAGGCAGAGATTTACCTGAACATGTTATCAGAAAATTGTATTGAATCTTTTAAACTTTATTCTTTTCAGAATTGGTTGTCAGTAGTTCTTAGAAATGTGTTTGATATGCAGCAGTCACCTTTCAAGCCCAGTGACTGAAGAGATGTCATGTTGTATTATTTCTGTTTCTTGAGTAGATGAACAAGTGAGCAATGTTTTTGTGGTGCTGCCCAGTCCTGCTGCTACGACTGTTGGACCAAATGAACATAAATTAACTTTATGCCAAACAGCCTTTTACTTTGTTACTTCCTTGCAAAGAGTGAAGGACAGAGTGATGACATGAAATCTTATAGTGTTCAGACACAGGACACCATGTTATGGAGCTCCACAAATTATTGAAATTGAATTTCAGTTGTCAAAATAAAATAACAAAAATTTGAGAACATGGTTTATGATGTATTTTCCTCATTTTTCTAATTATGTCTGATACTTACAAGCTCTTGCATAAAAACCAGAAATTGACAATGGTCTCCACCATTCTTTTGTAAATTATCATAAGAAACAAGAAAATAAAAGGAACAGAGCAGCAAAGCACCAAAACTACCACAAAACTCTAAACCTGTAGAGGCAGAAGTTGCAGGTCATTTCAACTATGTGCTGAAACAGCAGTCCACAATAATGGAGAAATGAAACATATAGGCTACAACCTTCCAACAGTGTCTTAATATAATGTTAGAATAACAGAGTTGTTAGTGAACGCAGCTGTACCCCTTGTTCATTTGTCCTCTTCATCAGATACCATGCAATACATATCTAAACTGTGTATCATGTTTTTTTCACAAAAAGGAACTTAAAAACAGTTATTGCCCATCTAGACAGTGCTCACATCAGTGACACATTTCCAATGAAATTTTTTGACTTAAAATGTCCATCTTGCAGCAAAATGTAATTGCAATAATACCCATGTCAGGATGGAATTGTTTCTTTTTCAAACAGAGAAAACAAAACAATCACAGATGATACAAGATGGTGAAGGTATTGAGGTAGGAAACCCACATCCTCATTTCTCTTCTGAATTATGAACAGCAGAGACATAAGTCAGCATATGTTTTATCTGGAGTGAGATCTCTGATTGTAGAGTATTGACTGTCCAAATCTTTATTTACTTCTAAAACTACCTAGTTTACAAAGACTATTGTATTTTTTTTTGCATAATTTTTATTCCTATTAATTAATAAAATACTCAGCTTTCAGAAACAAGTGTATTTTAATGAAACAATGGTTTCCTCGCCAGTTCTAAGCATGCTAACATCGTATCATTACAGGAATTATTAGTTTAAGAAAAAAGCCCTCCAGGAGGCACGTGGTTCAAATTTAATATACTGTTAAAACAATTTCTGAGTGTATTAGTGTATCAGTATTAGTTTGCAAAAAACTGACAGCAAAGCTTGCTTTTCTCCCACATTTCACAAGAGTGGTCTCATAAGAGAGGCTGCTGCTGACATGCTTTAATCTATGTTAAAATAAAAAATGGCTTTTGTGAACATCTAACATAGAAGCATTATAGGGTTGACTTTTTTTCTTCTTCTGAAGTACATGGCTAAAAAGTTCAGAAGAATAGATCCATGTTTAAAATATCCCAAAATTGCAAAGTACTTTTCAAATATCTGGCTTAGGATTCAATTTTAGAAATCGTGGTGGTGGTGTGTGCTCTCTTCAAGCTGTCTGGGTCAGCTTTCTGTTTGCCAGGTCATTTGCAGAATTCACAGGCAAGAGTGGTTAGTGCAAATCAGGATATTCTTTGATAATGAAAGGGAAATTCAAGAAAAGCAAGAGTTTTGGATAAAGGCATACTTTTCTAACCAGTTGTTTTTATTATATATTTAATATATATTGTATAATCAGCATGATTATTATTATTAGTGGGATAATTAGAGGCAGAGATTAATCTATTTGAGTATTATCTCTCTAAACAAAGAATTTACTATAAATCCTACCTTTGCAATATTTTTCCCTCTTAACTGATAACTAGTTATTGTTAATTTTAGTAAAATACATATACCTTTAATTTAAATTCAGCTTTCAAACTTGAACAGAATCAAGAAGCAACGTTGTCAGTAATAGAAAAACAGGTAACTGGGTGTCACTGCTATGTTACCGGTATCACAAACATTTGCGTCTTCAAACCTCTTCTAGTTAATTTACATGTCAAATAAAAGAAAGGATTGATAATTGATAGCTATGCAGAAACTGTTGCAGAGTCTGCAGATGGATCTTTGGAATTCAGCTATAATGAATTTTGCTTTGTTTTTCTTTTATACTTCTGGTTTTTTGTTGGTTTTGTTTTTTTTTTAATAATGGGAGTCAATAGCAAGGTTGTTAAAAACACCAATAGATTTTCATATATTTAAAATGCCATATAATATTGAGAAGGAGCCTGTAAAATGGACAAGAGCTGTTGGCAAGGCAATGTTTATGGCAATGTTATAGCATATTTTATTCCAAAACCATTAAAGAAGGTAATGTAGAGAAAGCATGATGGGAATAGCTAGACAAGTTGAGTGTAACTATAAGCTATGAGAAATTAATCGTTCCTGATACATCAGTTGTCTAATGGAAGTTGCAGGATCTAAAGGTGTTTCAGTGTGTTGGCTTTTGTGTTTTAATTTAAGATAAACAGTTTGTAGACTTGGTATTTAAGAAAACAAATTATTAGAGTTTCCATTTGATATTCATGAAGTACCATTAAAAAAGGTGTTGTATGAATGAATACTAAGTCAAATATATTGCTGTGTTTAAATGATGTATACAATGCAAATATTTTTGTAAATATCAGAGTTTCATCTTATAGAGTAGTAACCAAAGGGTCCTCTAAAAGCTCATTTGAAGTCATTTCTGCCTGGAAATTAGAATCAGAAAAAATGATCTTCCCCAAAATATGATCATAATTAACTCTAATTCTCAATTTGAATATAGTGAATATAATAAATATGTTCCGTGGATATGGTTGCAAAGTCATCTTCTTATTTTTATCATTAGGTAAAAATTGCCACATTGAACAATGTCCTTAAAATTACAGCACTTTCAGACTGATTTCTTTGTATTAGCAAGAAAGACCTAAAAGCGAAAGTTTTAATTCCAAATGGAGAAGGTAAGAATTTTCCAAGATTATAAGACCAGAACTAGTGCACTAGTTCCCCGTTTCTTTGTTTTACAAAACGGACTGGAAATTATATTTTTTCTTTTCATTTCCAGACTATTTTATTAATTTCTTGCAATAAATTCTTAATAATATACTCTGCTATACACTACACAGGTATTTAAATACACGCTATTGGGAGGAACATGTGTTTTCAAAAGCTAAGAATATTGTGATGATTAGACTGCAGAATTCCCCTAGTGGTATTTAACTACCATTGCATTGAAACTTAACAGCCATTGTGCAACTACATATAAAGGTAGAATATGTTTAGTTATGTTTCTAGTTTCCTATCAGTTTTCATATTTAGAGGACTAATGTTTTGGTTTAAATAACTTGTTTGTAACCAAGTTCAACATCTGCTCTTCTTTCTCTTTGTATTCTGCACAGAACTAAAATATGGGTAGGGGGAACCCCTATTGGTATCTTCA
This sequence comes from Burhinus bistriatus, assembly GCA_013397275.1. NCBI lineage: Eukaryota > Metazoa > Chordata > Aves > Charadriiformes > Burhinidae > Burhinus > Burhinus bistriatus. The sequence goes on along the minus strand of VYXH01002482.1, from coordinate 82,988 downwards.
CCTTTGGAACGAACCACTCCTACCTTTACTTAAGTCCTGAATCCAAAAGGACTTTGGCCAGGATATAGAGGCCTTCCACTCATATCTATTCAGAAGTTTGCTGAAGGTTACAAGGTGTCCATCAGTGATCCAAGTCCTGTGCCAAAGCTCTGATCCTAACTGAAGGTGATGAAGCTGCAGTGGCTTCTTGGGTTTCCCAGCAACAAAAGCAAGGCTTCATCTTCCATGCTCTTTCCTCGTCCTGTAGGGATATTTCTGTCGCAGACAGTAGGAGGCAAATACTAAATCCATGACAGGTGCATCTACATTAATAGGTTAGTGCCCTGGAGGTGTTCTGCTTGCTGTGAATTCACCAGTGTCTGTAGCCAACACCTTGCAGCATGCCACCTAGGAGACCCCTGATAGCTCAAAGCAGTTTCTCTCCTGCAGGGACCAAGTCTGAAGTCACAGACAGGGATGTAGTCCAGAGCACACTGTTTGCAATGTGTACGCGTGGTCTCCCAGTAACCAGCTCTTTATGCATGCTGAGAGCATGCCTTGGACTGGTGGCTGGAACAAGCTTCACTGCAAAGATGAATGGTCCTGGGGCCACAGTCTTTCATAGTAAATAAAACCCAGCACCTTCCATCTTTGCTTTAGACCAGTCATTAATGTAGACACACTTGATGAGTTTGGTTGTATGGGCCAAACTCATTGCAGTTCAGTTACTGCCAGATGGTCACTTCTGTCACAGAAATGCTGGAGCCACCAGAACGGTCCTGTTCCCAGCACTTCACTGCAGCGCTGGAGCAATTTCTCACGTTAGAGTTGTTGTTGTAGGCTGCCTGCAGATGGGCAGGTTATACTCTAGTGATACTTTTAGCTTTTTGATACTTTAGCTTTTTGAAGCTAAGGATTACATGTGAAACCCTTGTCCTATTCCTATACTTACACTAGATAAGAGGGACATAGAGATTTGAAAACTCCAGAAAGCTTAGTCATCTACTTCAGTGAATATTTTCCCATTACAGGAACTGCTGACAAATGATGCAGGCAGGTTCATAAGCTGGGTGTCAGGTATGTGCCAGGAACAGAAAGATAATATCAGGATTGATGCTGAGTATATGAGGGCCCTCTTAATGATGAAACTGTACAAAAGTGCTGTTGAATTTTCAAATACAGCAACTGTCCACCAAAACAGACTATATGTTAAATTAGATTAAGCTCCCCTATCCATAATTCATGATCAGAAATAATTGAAAGCCATCAGTGTAAGAATTCTGTGATGTATCACAAAATCTCACTCTTTAGTATTTTATTTTTTGGAAAGAAAAGCCAGAGGTTTTATGAAAATTGTGTGTCCCTGGAAGCAAGGGAAACACACATGTTCTTTTGCCCTAAGTTTACTTTTCTTGAAGCTTTTTACTACATCTTATGAAAGTGACATATTAACTCTGCATGTCACAAATGGCACAAAACCTTTTATTTCTAAATGCCACATCCTGCACACTTCTTTAACTGAGAAGTTCGGTATACTGGTAACTGCAAGTGCAAAGATTGGGGACTCTCCTGGGAGAGATGAAGGTTGTGCTCTGTTAGATCCTGATGATGAATCATTACCAAGCAGGGAAAAAATTATAGTCCCTCTATTAAATTTTCACACACACTGTGTTTTTAATTTAATAAACAAATATGTAAGGGCATATAAAATATGTTAATTATTTTGAAAGAGAATGAAAACTACTCTTTCAGAAAATAGTTTTACAAGTTATATAACATCAGTCATTTCTCTCTATTTTTCTAGATGCTATAATTAGATTGCTGACAATAAACCCCTGCAAAGGATATGTTTACTTGTCTTTATAGTGTTGTTAACTGTAATTTCTGTATGGCAAAGGAAACACTGACATGAAAACAGCCATACATCTCCATTTTTGATCAAATGTGATATTGATATTTAGAAGTAGGTGGGCACACTTCACATTTAACGAATGATCTGTTGGGTAATTTTAATGACAAACACAGCTCTGCATGGTCTGCCGTGTTCCAGGCAGAGTACTTATCCCTGTCAGCACTGCTGTGAATTTCTGCACATCAGCTGGACAGAATTGAACTCAATCTTTTATTTGCCTTGCGAAACATCCAAGATGTTTCCAATTTTCTTCTGAAATGCGGCTGACTAGGAGGCAGTGCACCTTAAATCAACAAGGATTCATCAAGGCATAATTGTTACCATTCTGACCCCATGACTCACTCCTGTTGTGTACACCTGGTCACATGTTGCTTGCCTTACATTTTCTTTAGAGCATGCCGCAGCCAGTCATGAAGAAAGTTTTGGGGGGGTCGGGGAGGGGTTGAGAGGTGGGGTGTGTGTGTGGGGGTGTGTGTGTGCATGGAGGTGTGTGTGCGTGCGTGTGCAGGCAGGGATGGACACAAGCACCAGAAGTCTATTCACATGAAGCTGTTCAGAAGCACCTTTTGCATTGCTCTCCTTATTGATTTGGCTTGTATTTCATTGTGCATAATAGAGACACGTTTATTTTTGTCTAGTATGCTTTTGAACAAAATTTGTTTATAAATCCTTATTTATTTAAATTCTTTTTTTTAAAAAAAAGATTCAATAACCGGTGAGTTATGCTTTGCAATGTGTTCTCACATATATAGAAAACCATTTTTAATAACTTCTGCTCCTATTTACATATTCTGTGTATCTCCTATAGCAAACCTAGGTATAAGCCTGGTGTATATAGATACCAGACTGCAGCTGAAGTCTCGTCTTTTCAGTTGAGTTTCGTATGAACAGCTGAATGCCACAAGTGGTATGAACTGCTGTCAGCATTAGGAGTTCCATTCAGGGAAAGCAAAGAGACTTACTTAGAGAAAAATCATACAACAAAATTTCTGATGAAATGGAATTGTTAACTTCAAGAATGGATCCTTGCAATGTAATTGTGCGTTACGGATCCTTGCTCCTATGAACAGCAGAAAGAATCTAAGCTTGTAGGAGCTCTTTTTCCTTGAATTACAAACATCTGAGATTAAGAGATAGAGAAACTGAGTGTCATTCAAGTTTTAATTCAACCTGAGTTCAGTTTGTACAAAATCAAGAGCAGATTCTGTCCACAAACTTTTCAATTTTTACACTATAACACTGAAGAAACAGCAAAAAGGTGGAAGAATGTTTATATCATTGCATTGAGACAAATGTTCTACTATCGTTAAACTGTGGGCTGTTGTTCTTGCTCCTAAGTAATATAACAAGGTTTCTTTTTGCCTTTCATCACAAATTCTAATATTTTCTTTCCTGACATATGAGTAGTAGAAAGAAAGAACAACAACAACAACAACAACAACAACAAAAAAGCAAAGAATCACTTGGATGCTGCAGTCTTACAAAGCAGCATCAGTTCTTGGCTTATCACCTTTCATTGGATGGGAATTAAAAAAAAAAATACAAGTTGCTATGAGAAAATAGGATAAGAAAAATGAAGGTAGTGTAGGCAGGAGTAGCTTCTCCTTCCATTTTTGGCTGCAGATATTCAGTATTCTGCCCATACTTCCAGTCTTTTATCCTGCTTGCCTCCTGTTTCTTGTTTTCCTGGCATTCAGCCTTACTTTGGCTGAGCTGATAAGAGGCAGCTGGTGCAAAGACTCATTTGCATCTTTTTCTAGCTCTGCAGTGACTTGATGTGGTAGGTAACAGCTATGGAGGTGGGAAAACTTGGGAGAAGCTAAGATCTTAGAAGAACAGCAAAGAAGGGGAGAAAAAGTAATTAGAGAGATACAAGGCAAAAGCAGGGGTGCTAAAGAGATCAATGCTTCTGAAAATATAGAGCAGGGACAAGGACTCTGCTTGAAACCTTCAGAGGAGGAGATATTCTCCGAAAAATTCTTCCAAAGAATGGGAGACTAGATGTGGTGAAGGAGAAGGGATTTATTTGACCTCAGTGCCAGGAAAGATCATGGAATGGTTCATCCTGAGTGCACTCATACGGCATTTGAAGGACAACCAGGGGATCAGGCCCACCCAGCATGGGTTCATGAAAGGCAGGTACTGCTTGACCAATCTGATCTCCTTTTATGACCAGGTGACCCGCCTGGTGGATGAAGGAAAGGCTGTGGATGTTGTCTACTTGGACTTTAGTAAGGCCTTTGACACAGTCTCCCACAGCATTCTGTTAGAGAAACTGGCAGCCCGTGGCTTAGACGGGTGTACTCTTCGCTGCATTAAAAACTGGCTGGATGGCCGAGCCCAGAGAGTTGTGGTGAATGGCGTTAAATCCAGCTGGCGGCAGGTCTCAAGCGGTGTTCCTCAGGGCTCAGTCTTGGNGGTTTGGAGAACATGTCTTATGAGGAGTGGCTGAAGCAATTAGGATTGTTTAGTCTGGAGGAGAGAAGGTTGAGGGGAGACCTTATTGCTCTCTACAACTACCTGAAAGGAGGTTGTAGTGAGATGGGAGCTGGTCTCTTCTCCCAAGTAACTAGCAATAGGACAAGAGGAAATGGGTTCAAGTTGCGCCAGGGGAGGTTTAGGCTGGACATTAGGAAAAAATTTCTTCACTGGAAGAGTTATCAAACATTGGAACAGGTTGCCCAGGGAGGTGGTCGAGTCACCATCCCTAGAGGTGTTTAGAAGTCGTGTAGATGTGGTGCTTGGAGACATGGTTTAGTGGCAGACCTGGTAGAGTAGGGTCAATGGTTGGACTGAATGATCTTAAAGGTCCTTTCCAACCTAAACGATTCTGTGATTCTATGATTCTATGAAAAGGATTCTTAGGTGTTTTGGGTTTTTTTTTAGATTTTTTAATCTTACTCAATTAGTATTCATGAAAGCAAGAATAAGATGATGCTCTTATTTTTCAGTTTACATCTGTATTTAATGTATAAGTAGTAAATCTACTAAACATGTATAATGAGTGAGGAAAAGGGAACATCTTGACACATTTAGCAATTTCCAGTATTTTCTAATCTGTAGTCTAGTATACTTGGTTTTTTTTCATTTCTTCTTTGCTGGCTTTTAAATGAAGAAAAGATATTTTAATATTCCCACATGAATGCTTTCTCTGTCTTTGGATCTATGTTTTTTCCCCTTACTGTATAAAGAAATGCATCCATGGATGTTATTTCAACTCTTAAATGTGTGAAACTTACTAAACAGCATAAATTACAGAAATGAGTGTTTCAGTAATGAGTAAGATACAACCATATTCTTATGTTTCTTAATGTCTTTTTCCTGGATTGTTCACAGGAAGACTTGAACACCAAGTGCCTGTACTGGAATATTTATCTCTAAATATTCATCAGGAGTTCACTTAGCAAATTATTGTCTGAGTTATAAACATTTCTGATTCCCAGCTGATTGTTAGTGTCCTTAATTATTGACTGGTGATGCTTGTTTTGGGGATAAATGTCAGAAAAGTATTTAAGCAGATGCTGAAATTGATCCCTTTGGCATTGCTAAGAATGAGCCTTATATTTAGTATGTTAAAATAGTGTAAGAACATAAGAAATACTCTTCTGGATCAGATCAAGTTGTCCACCAAGTTCAGTGACAGTAAGAGATAATGTTTACGGAAGGCACACAAATCGGGCCAGTATATGATATTAATTTTCCTCATATTTCTCCACAGTCATAGGATTAATGATCCTGACTGTTCACCTCATCATCTAGTTTGCAAGCCTACCATTTATGAATTTGCCTAATCCCTTTTTGAAACAGCTGATACCATCTATCTCCACAATCTCCTGTAGAAAGATATTCCAGAAAATTTCTGCCCACTGTGTAAAGAAATGTAGTCTTTCATCTGTTTTAAATTGATCCCCTGATTGTCTCAATGGGTGTTGTTTAATTCTAGGGTCAGAGAATTAAGTGACTAACAGTTCCATGTTCACCTTACCCACTCCATTAATGAATTTGAAGCCATGATCTCACCTCATTCTTCTCTGCAAACTGAAGGGAACACAGTTGTTTTTATTTCTCTGTTTAAGGAGGTGAGACACCCTTCATCATGTCAGTTGCCCTCTTTGTGCTTACTCTATATCCAGGATAGCCTTTTCGAGATACAGAGAGCAGTATTACGTATACAACTACAAAAACGAACAAGCAAAAAAATCTTTCCAGAGAGAAAGGTACTAATGTTTCTCCCTCTCTCAGGAGAGAAGAAAAGAAAAAAAATGAAAAAGAAAAAAAAAGGCAGAAAGGAAAAATGATAATTAATAGGCACTGTACTTAAAGCTGAAATTTGACAGCACTGAATGGGATTTGAGAAAGAGAATATAACAGAACAGAAATCAAGTTTTTAATTTGCCGTAAAACCTGTACAAAGTACAATTATGTAGTTTTTTCAATTGCACATAAGAATTCTTTTCCACGGGTAGGCAATATATGATTACTTGCACAAGAAGCAAAGCTGCAGTCTGAATCTGAATACTCTCTCATTCTGTGTGTGTGATAACTGCCAGTTATTTTGCCACAGAAAATTTCGGGATCAGGCACTATCACAGAGAGACAGAAAGTGTATCTTGCACTCCACTGCAGAGTAATAGTTCAGCAAGAGTGTAAATTGCCAGGATATCAAGAAAGGTTTTTAGAGTTAAGAAAGACTCTTCTCAGAGACAGGCGAGTGTTTCTGTGGCTCCAATATCTTCAACTGATAAGAGAAAAGGCTCATAGACTACGCAACATAATAGTTGCTAGTATGGAACTGGTATTAGAGAGTCATTGACATTCTAGCCCCTCCCTGCAAAAAAACCCATGTCTGATAATTTTAACTAGTCGGCAAATAATTTCTAGCATGAATAAAATATGTTGTGTTCACATAACCACATGTGATTCTATTTGTGCAGTCAGTGTGAGTCTGAAGAAGCAAATTATTTCACTCATAATTATGTGTGTTTTAATTTTGTCAGAAAAGAGAAAAAATACCAACAAAAACTACAAAAATCCTTTTTCAAAGTCTTTGACTTTCTGTGATCTGAGACTGGAAGAAGGAAGAAAAAAGTGGTTTCTGAGGTATTTCAGAAGCCTTTGCTTTTATTTTTTTCTTGTTAAAGGATGACATTTTAAAAGCATTTTGAAAAGTATGCTTCCTGAATGCAATGTCTTCTCTGGACTTCATTATTCATCAGAAAATCTTAAGGATTGGACAGCTCTTTCTTCATGACTGAAATTTTCAGCAAGACTTCCGCATGATTGCAATTCTCACAATATATCAGTATGCAATGTGTTCCTTCCAACATACCTTTAGCTTGTACGTTAACAGGTGAGTGCTGAGACTCTTGTCAGGTGAAGATGATGTTTGGTCTTGTTATGTGGCAGGGACCATTGTGTCCAGTTAGCTGAATGCATTTTAGCTATTTTACTTCTGAGGCGCAGGTATGGATCTTTTGTCTTAGGTAATCTATCGTCTACTCTGCTTAGACAGTTTTTTTGGCTTTTACATAAACTTCACATGCTTCTTGACACATCTTTTGCTCAGTCTGAAACAGAATCTTCACACTTACTGTTTTAGTATTCTTCTTTTCATCTTCATTGGTATCAATAGGATAGGTCATGATTTTCTTCTATACTGAAGAAAAGATGCCATAGGGCTCTTTCTTCTTATTTTTTGCCTTAGTTCTTGGAGAGAAGCCAATTCTGAATCACACAGGAGGCTTATAGGCAAGGTCTGAATTGCTGGTCCACCTCACAAAAAGTTAAGGTAAACCACTTTCAAGGCTATGCAAATATTTGTGATTCGCAGTTCCACTCTTGAAGTGGTTGGTTAGTTTTATGTGCTTGGTGGAAAGGATATTCACTTCTAAAGTGATGTAGACAGGGGAAATCAAGAAGTGCTCCTAAGATATGGCATCCTTCATGTAAAGATGTTCAAAACAATAATAATGGATTTTTTATTTTTCTTAGCAATTTGTAATACAGCAAAAGATTGGTACACCAGAGATGGAATGCACCCCATTGTTCAGTCAGTAGATCCTTGGTACAAAATACCTCTGGATATAAGTGCCCTTAAGAGACAGGGCTTACACTCCTATTTCATGCCCATTGACAACCTGGTGGTACAGTTTCTGCTATTATAATTTGTTACAGATCTGGAGAAACATCATCTCTTTGCAGCAGAGAAAGGAAAAAGAGGGTCTGGATGTCTCTGTGCTCCTGCTCTTTTTTTTTTTTTTTTTTTTTTTTTTTAAATTTAATTTTTCCCCAATTTTAAATTTTTTTTTCTTTAAATATACATTTTCCACAATTTTAAATTCTATTTGGTGCCCTATAACCTCATCTGTTTTCAAGGGCACTTCAATTTAAGAGCAGCAGTAACAGCAACAAGAATAGCAGAAGTAGCAGCAGCAGGGATTCTGCCTGTGTAGCTATGAGAAATATTTCAGTAATGAAAGGGATAATTGTGGCTCCCTGCCTCTGCTGTAATTGAAAATCTAGTATAGTGCCTTTTCCATTTAACTTTATTGCTTGAGTTCAAATCATTGTACAGGAGGGAAAGCAACACTAGAATAATGTCTCTTATGGTGCTTTCCTGTCCATTCACCAGTTTGAAACCTAGCATTAAAGTTAAAGGGAAGAGCAATTAGATATATTCAATTATTGCAGAGGTGAAAGAACTATAATTATAAATTTCAGTAATGAAAAAATACTGCTTACCAAATATTTACTTACTAGTTCTGTCGACCAGGTTATCTTCCATGAGCTGGAAAACAAGTAACATGTTAACACAATGGTCCAGGTAATTTATGCTCAATTATAATGGAAAACCTTTTCACTATAATAATTGCAATGACATGTAAACAAAATGGCTAAAGGTATTCTATCCACTGACAAAGCACAACCTTAAATCTGCAAAGTGTTGAATATTTTCCTTTCCTGCGGTCTTACCTGACAATGAGGATATGTAGGATATTGCATAGTACTCTCCTTTGATAATAACTATTCTTATAGCACATGGTTTTCAAACTTTCTTAACTTTCTTCTGGTGACCTGATAACCGAATTTCTACAACAGCATACATATGAACCGAAACACAAAGTGTTTAACCATTCTAAATGCATCTGAAATATATACTCATTATTTACAGTCAATTGTGTGACTGTGAAGAAAGAGCAATTCTGAAAATAGGTACTAATTATGCATTTGAATAGTATGTTTACTGTCTTACAAGAAACTGTAGACCCACAACACCCAGTCTTCCATCCACTCTGATGTGGAATCAGTTGGTTTCTTTTTTCAGAGTAAATCCCCTGTGGATATTCTGCAGTGATGAATCCATAAAGCTTAGTTTTGTCCTCATCAGTGCTTACTTAGATGTATTTTTTTTGTACTATGGACTTACCTCCTTTAAAATGAGAGGAAAAATGGTCTTTGTATTTAATGCATGGGAATGGAGAGAGGCACTTGATATTTTACAGCAGCAGGCAAAATAAGAAATGCAGGGAAAGAATCCTCAGGGGCACGAAATAAAAAGGAGCTATCGACAGTCATACTCATCCTCTTCTGCCTTAATGAAAAGTGTCAAAGCCCTGTTTATTTTTTGTGTTTCTATCTTTCATTAGCTGTTCACTAAAGGCAACAATATTTTTAATAGGTGGATATTTCTAGTGTGTGTAAGGATATGGTGACTTTCATTTAGACAAAATCACTTAAAGGTTTTTTTGAGGCATCCATACATGTGTAATTCACGTCCTATGAAGAGTCAGTCATCCTATGCTAGTGTCAAAAAATATCATGGAAACAGAAGTGAACACAAAAGAGAGGAACAAATTAAGGTCTCAGTGTGATATATGATGAAGTCTGACTAAGCTAAAATTGTGGGGATTTCGTTATTACATAGTCATTAGCTTAGCCAAAACTAGAGGTGTAGATTTGTTTCATGTATAAACAAAACAGGGAAACGGGCAATATTAACAAATAACTGTGTGAGTTCAAAATCATCTGGACAATGTGAGTCCTTGCACAAATCATTTACTTGTGCTGGTTCCTCAGAACACCTCTAGAATGAACACACACATCCCATGTGCTGCAGTACTGTTATTCTTCTGCAATCACAGAATCACAGGGGTTGGAAGGGATGTTTAGAGATGACCTAGTCCAACCCTCCTGCCAGAGCAGGTTCACCTAGAGCAGGTTGCACAGGATGGCATCCAGGTGGGTTTTGAAGGTCTCCAGAGTCGGAGACTCCACCACCTCTCTGGGCAGCCTGTTCCAGTGCTCTGCCACCCTCAAAGAAAAGAAGTTCCTCCTCATGTTTAGATGAAACTTCCTATGTTCAAGTTTGTGCCCATTGCCTCTTGTCCTAATAGTAAGAATATTACTGTTATTCAAAACAACAATTGGACCATGCATTGAAATAAAGTGACATGAATAAAGAATAAGTAAGGAACTGAGACATTCGAACATAAACACAGTTTAAAAAAATAGTAAAAAGGAGGTAACCTTCCAGATGTAGCTGCTGGACAGATGAAAAGTTAACTAAGATAATAAACTACAAAGTAACACAAGTAACACTATGGCAAAAGTTATACACTCTTATTTTTTCTGAACTTGTGGTGGAAAAGACAAATGTTTCCTTTTTGGATTGTTGACACACTACTGATATCTATTTCAAAAGTGATTGTATTTAATAGATTTCTAAAAAAGGACATTGAAAAAAAAAAAAGTAACCATTTTATTCCAAAATTTACAATTGAATAAATAGTCCTAAAAATCTGTGATAAGTATTTCAGAGATTATCAACTGATTTAAATTAATTGATATATCAAATTATATTAAGTCAACATAATGTATTTACCAGATTTTCTGTAATCCAATGAGTGTTTGGTTACATTTAACATTTTAGTTATCTGTTACTAACAACAACTACTACTACTACTACTGTAACAAAATATTTCGTATTCTTACAAGCCATTTTCCCTGTGTTCATAGCTTTCTGCAAATGGTTCCAGTTAAATGATCCAGTTCTACTTGGATTATTCTTTGGTGTGGGTCAGTTGCTGAAAGCATTCATGGGTCACTGCTTAACATCAAAGGCAACGGCACCTGTCTCAGAGCAACTACTTCCTAACATTACTCAGCAGAGCACACAGAATTGCAAATTATTGGACAAATATGCCCAGTTGACCCCCAGTCAAGACTTTTTGCTAGTGGTTGTAAAAGTGTCTGTGACGGTGAAAAAAATTATGGTTGTAGTTGCATTTTATATATACTTACTTGGCTCTATTAAGATAAGGAAGCTGGTAAAGAATGACATCAAAACTCTAACCTTTATTTCTGTCTTAGAGAACTAGTGCTCTGTTGCCACAGATCATAAAAATGGGGTGAGGCTTTTGACACATCTTGTAATTTCTATCCTAAACATCCCAGAAACCTACTTAATTGAAATTCACAAGCAATTTTACTACTGAAAGATCTTATGATAATTTTTTTCAAATTCCTTCTGAGCAGACTGAATAAAATAATTTCCATTGTCATCCACTGTGCTGCACAGTAGAGAATATTTTCTGCAGTATCCTTAAAGACAGATATGGGATGTCTGAAGTTTACTGGCTTTATTTGTTATTTCGGCTCCAGTGCAATAAATACAAGTGAAAAAGATTTCTGTTTTCTGCCCACTGAATTTTGTTCAGGTAAGATCTAGAGACTCTAAGTGGCTTGCACAATTGGATGACTAGCTGGAAACTATAAAATTGAAAATTGTTTAAGATTTTCTTGAAAAAAAGTTTCAATATTCCTGAGTATTCCCAGTTTCCATTAAATCTGAAAAAAATATTTATTGATGACAGTATAAGTAAAAATAGGGACCTGAAATGTGGTTGTATACCAGGTGAGTGAAAATATTCTCAGTTCTAAAAAGCAAGCAGAGATGAACAAATAGTAGAAACATTTCCTGAGGATTCACTAGAATTTGAACTCTTGGGAAGCTTTAGCTTTCCTTCCACAGTGAAATGCTAATTCTCTATTGATATGGGAAAAAATTTGAAAGTCAATCATTAATGGAATTATAGAATTATTTTTATTAAATCAGAAAGGAATTTCATAATATAGATATTGATTGAAAAGGAAGTTTTCTATATGTACTGAACACAGCATTTGCATATCAAATTAGCTGAGGAGTTTGATGTTAACTAGCTGTAAGGTACATGGGGATTTTTCCCCCCCAAATATCTAGCAGGTGAAACAGAAACTCTTTTGCCGCCATCACAAGTGTCATAGATATTTTTAACTGCAAAGAATGTATATTCTAGGTTCTTAATAATCTATGAATGCTGTGGGAAGAGTCTATTAAAAAAAAAGTGATGAAATTGTACTCAGTACAGACGGAAATTTGAAGCAAAATATGCTTAATATCAAGGAGGAGAAACCACTGTTTTCTAGGACAAACTGGAGAGAGTGGAACCGTATTTGGAATTATGATTGTGTGCACATTCTGCACATGGGAATAAGGCAGGATTGGGCGTATCCACACACTATACAAAGGCTAAGTTTATTCCAAGATGTGGGCTGAATTGCCTATTGGTTATGGGTTTAAGTAATCTTTTCTTTCCTATTCTATCACTTCAACTTCTAGACTTGCAGTTTCAGTCTTGGTGGGAATAACACAGTTAAAAATGCACAAAATAACGGGTATATTTCCTTTATTCTGCAAAGTATAGAGGTCAACAATGTTGTTTATACTGGACAGATGCTTACAAAGTTGTGCTTTTCCTAATGGAACAGCTTTTACAGATGAGATTGTTTCAGCTTCATGACATTCAGAAATGCATCAGTACATGTCATATTCTTCAGAGAAGAATATTTCATGATTGCGTACTGTAAATTACTCTGAGGACGCATAGGTATAAAAAATCATAAAATTTTATTAATGAGGAATCAGAAATTCAATTAAAGAATATGGTGACCATAAAATACAACAATATTATATCTAAGAGAAAAAAAACCTGTAAAAATAATTAACTGAGAATTATAGCTTTGTGAATGATTTTTATTTGTTCAAAGGAAAATCATTTGTATAAATAAAATTTAGTGTTATTTCATCAAGCAATTCACATATGTCATAAATCATGAATAATATTAAAATTTTATTTTCACAGAAATACATTGGCAGGGGTTTTGTTCTCTCCTGATATAATCAAGATGAACTTTAGGGATGCTTTATCTTCTTTTGGTTCACAAGGATTATGTCTTCGGCTATGTGAGATGATGCAGCATGTACTGGAATTACTGTACAGTGTTTGTTGGTAAGGAATAGTAGTCCCAGGGATGGGTAATTCTGCCAGGTATTCTCTGAGGTGATTAATCATTACTCCTTATTTCAATAAGTGACTAACTTATGTTGTCAGAGATTTACTGCCTGCTGTTTGGCATGTGACAAAGTGATTCCAAACTGTACTTTCTGAGTTACTTCAACTGCGGCAAGGCTGGAGTAATTACAGCGTTGTGTAAGTGGAATTTCAATGGAAGCTGTAAAGAGAAACCCAGAGAAGTGCAGAGGGCTCTTCTTTTCATCTGTGTATATGATGTTGCTGCCATATCTGAGTGTATCAGCAAAGAAATCCTGATAAATTGAATATAGAAGTTTAATTTATTTTATTTATTTTTTTTTTTAAATTCATTAATTACCTTGGAAAATAGAATCACACATACTTTTTTAAAGTACAAACTATCAGGAACAATTCTCTGTTAATTCAGACAATTGTGTGGTAAAAATTGGAAGGAAAACCTAGGACCAACAGTTGCTACTCATACCTTTTGAAGTGGAGGTTGAAACAGAATGTTAGTGTCAGATATGAAGAGAGATATTTCGTAGTCCTGTCCATATGTTCAACTTTTCCCATTATGCTAATAAACAAATATTGAAAGAGCTTCTACACACCAAATACTAAACATGAGCTTTTGTGCTTTAATTACATTAACAAAGTCTTTCAGCCAATACACAGTAGATCAAGTTGATCATATACCTACTTTTGTGCTCTACAACCTTGGCTTGTCCTTTGAATCAGTACTTGAGAAACATAGATAGTATGACAGCATTTTCTGTCTTTCTTAGTTCATTCAAGTCACATTTCCAAGTGTTTTTTTTCTGTAGCCGTCAGGAACAGATTTTTTTTATTTAATGGGTGGAAGGAGGAAAAAACATGCATGGGAGAATGCACATCATCTAAACATTCCTTCACATTTTCACCTACAGCAGACGGCACTGTGAAGAAAAGAAAACAGAAATTCAAATCTTGAGCTAGATACTATAAGATTTGGGACAGAATCACCAGACCCAGAAACACTGTGTTTTTCTATGGAAATTTCTTTTTGGGGGAAAAAAAAAACCTTTGGAAATGTGGTATTTTTGTAAAGATTGTAAGACAAACAGGAAACAGATGCATCCAAAAAGTGAACTGGCCTTCAACATGTGCCCTTTTAAGTTATTGTGATGAACTAGTAATAGACTCCCTCACAGAGAACCTAGTTCTGACCAGCAGAAGCACATATAAGAGATTTTTCCTCAAATTTAAATTCTAAAATTGAACACCTATGAATATTGTCCGGAACCATCTATGAACATATCCAATTTCTCTATTCCAAAGTGAAATAGTTAATCTTCACACAAACAAGTTTGAAAATAATCTTGAAGTATGCTACTGCAGGAACGCCTCTGACAATGAACTTTCAGTTTTAATGCCTCAAGGGACTCCTTTATTAAACACTGTAATAAATCAAGCAACCTTATATAAGGATCAGATTAGGGATTTACATACTGGTAAAAGGTTAAGCAAATCTCTATGTTGTTAGTATTTTTAATTTACATCTTTAATGAGCTGTAGCATCACCAGAATTGCTGGTTTGGCTTCCCTCTATTTGACTACATAGGACTTGAGATTACTTTTGATGTACTTGTAGTCATCTCATATGTGAAGAAAATACTGAAGCTTATGAATTTAGGGTGCAAAAATCATCACTAATCAGAACATTAGAATTTCTGTTAATTACAACTTTGTAAATTTAAGGGACTTCATGTTGACATACTAAAATTCTAGGCTAACATAGTAATGTTTATCTTTGCACCCAGAAAGTGCTGAAAGCATTACTTATTACTTTTTATAACTCAAACACTGCTTTGTAACTCACTATTAATGATTATGTACAAAAGGGCTATTTTTGTTTACTTTCACTGTATGAATATAAGTAGAATCTTCTTTGAATACAAGGTTGGTGTTTTCCAATGAAAATCTTGGTGAAGATCAATGCAAACACTTAATGAGAAAATGCCTTTTAACATGATTCTTCTAAAATCACTATGATCAGAAAGGATAATGTGTTTATAAAGATGCGACTATTAGCAGATGTAGAGCTTTGATGAAGAATGGCAAACCAGAATAACCAGCTAATGTGACAAACAAATGGTGCTGTCTCAGATTACTGGTTCAACCTTACCAGGACATTTTTACTTCTTTCATTTGAATTTAGAACTTGTTTTTTCTACAGACTAATTTTTCATTTACTGAATTTCCTTTATGGGTTTTTTATGGTCCTTTCAGGAAACTAAATTAAAAAAAAAAAAGGGGGGGGGGAGAAAAAAAGTAGTAATGTTTAATAGAAATTAGTATCTCGTAGCTCAGAAGGCCAACCGTATCCTGGACTGCATCAAAAGAAATGTGTTCAGCAGGTCGAGGGAGGTGATTTTTTCCCTCCACTCATCTCTTGTGAGACCCCACCTGGAATACTGTGTCCGGCTCTGGAGCCCCCAACATAAGAAAGACATGGACCTGTTGGAGTGGGTCCAGAGGAGGGCCACAAAGATGATCAGAAGGTTAGAGCATCTCTGCTATAAGGACAGGCTGAGAGAGTTGGGGTTGTTCAGGCTGGAGAAGAGAAGGCTCCAGGGAGACCTTATAGCAGCCTTCTGGTATCTGAAGGGGGTCTACAAGAAATCTGGAGAGGAACTTTTTACAAGGGCATGTAGTGATAGGACGAAGGGCAATGGCTTCAAACTAGAAGAGGCTGAATTTAGAGTAGATATTAGGAAGAAATTTTTCACTGTGAGGTTGGTGAGGCACTGGACCAGGTTGCCCTGGGAAGTTGTGGATGTCCCATCCGTGGAAGTCTTCAAGACCAGTTTGGATGGGGCTTTGAGCAATCTGGTGTAGTGGGAGGTGTCCTTGCCCATGGTAGGGGGATTGGAACTAGATGATCTTTAAGGTGCCTTCCAACCTAAGCCATTCTATGATTCTGCGATCATGAAAGACTGGAGGAAAGCAGAGAGAAAACTAAAGCAGAATACCAAAACATCTCATAAAGATGTAGTGTCCAAGTGCTGATAAATTGGAGTTTGTGTGATTACCAGCACCCTCACAGTCTTCAGAGTTGTGTAAAGGGAACAGGATATGGTTGACAATCAGTTGTTACAGTGACCAATGCTATAAAGCCATAACAAGAACAGACGTAGTCCTGTAATGTGCCTAACTCCAGCAGAGATAGAGGAATGTCAATATGAGTATGCTGTTACTTGTTAGGGTCTAAAATGTTCATCTTTTCAGAAAGCTATAATTTCATCATTAAAGGGGATAGGGTTTGATCCCCTGTAAGGCATTTTTCTGGCCTTTTTCCTATGTTTACTGTTTCTAGCCTGTTTCCCAGTGCACAATAATGCCTTGCAATAGCTGTAGCTGCACTGTATGTCTAAGTCAGGGCCCAAAGGAGGAATTTCAGCTACTACATTCACATGCAACATATTATCTGACCTAATGCCATTCTTGAAGAACTTACTTCTAACATTAATATTGCTGTTTTACAAATATGGGCTGCTTCAATTTAGTGAGTTTAAATCTTCAAAAATAGATTTCCTATTGGGCATGTGCCTGGCAGCTTTTACTGAAGAACCTCAAAATATTTTGCAATTTTTAATTTTATTCCCTAGGATTCCCTTGGGAGTGGTCACTGGGGTTCTGAGAAAGTAAATATTATGAAGATAAAAACTCACATAACATTCACATTTAAGACTTATATATGGTTGCTTTGCTTCCGAATTATTTAGAGAAATTTTCTAACCAATTATTGTTACCTTTTAGACTTCTAATACTAATATTCTATATGAATCCCTGGAGGAAAAAAATCATATGTACAGAAAAAAAAAATTAAAGCTTTCACAAATCATTCCACAGAGCTTTATCATTCAGATTTTTTTTTTTTTTTACAAAATACTGGACAGCTGTCTGGCTATTTCCATTTTTTAGTCTGGTTTAAATAAAATCATAATAAGTAGACTTAGAAATTATATGAATTGAGGTTGTTGATGATTAGTACAGAATAATATATCATGGCTTTGATTAAATACAATTTTTCTGACTTTCATAGGAATCTTGAAATCACTTTTGTTTTCCCTACTTTAACTTCAAGCACCCTCTCTGCTATTTGATGAATAAGATTATTTTTTGTTTTGATGTAATGAATAATCAATTATTTTTGAGTTTTGGAACTGGTAATTGTACATTGTTTTCTGTTTCCTGGTATGTTTCTCCTTGATAGTCAAACTGTCAGTATGGAACAGTATAATTCTGCGAGATTCGCTCGCTATTGACATTTTTACCTAAGTATGTCAGTGTCTTAATTTTTAAGCAGTTTAACATTACACTACAACCTTTCATATATCTTAAACTACCTAGATTCCACAGTAAAGGCTGACCTAACTTCATCCTTAGGAAGACAGTTGAATCTACAGTCACTGGAGAAAGTGGCGCAACAGATTCACCCCTGTAGCATGGGATGAATTATTCCCTGGAAGGGTCTACTCTATTATCTACAAGACAATCTAGACAAATAACATATACTAAGCCACCACTTTTATTTTTCTAAGATATATTTCAAGATGATTTTAGATGCCTTCCCTTTAAGTCAGGTTACGCATAAATTTTCTCTATAAAGAGCTGGATGATGACCAGAAAAAATACCCAACAAAAGAAATTATGGGAATCTTTTGTTCTGTTTATGTAGTGTCACTCTGCTGCACAGTCAAAGTTAAACAAACACTGAAGTACCATTAAAAGTCTAACAACTGCTTTCACTCTGTCTGTGCTGAAACTTCAAAAATGAAAAAAAGGAGCCTAAAATAAAGCCTGTACTCATTACCTGTGAGAAATGTGCATGCTGCAACATAAAACAGAGTAGCGTCAACACTGTATCATCTCTGTATCAGAGGAACATAGCTGGGTCTGATGCATATTCCCTGTTTGTTTAACGCATTTCTCTCTCTTGGTACTATTTGTACAGTATTAGACTTGGTGGTTATGTCTGCTATTCTGTTGCCTTCTGGGAGTGGGTAGGTGTTTTGACCTTAGAACATGTTGAAATTACTAAGCTTTACCTTCGACATCCTCAGGGCGCTCAAATGTTGCAGCACCGTGAAATGAAGCTGCCAGGAATTCAGATTTATGAAACTTGTTGTAACGTATAGGGTAGATAAGCTAATATTTTAACATGTTACATTTATAAACTGATCTCAGTGTCCTTGTTGTTAAAACAAAGGCAATAACTAAAGAAGTGCAGTATTTGTTTGTTCATTTGTTTATTCTGATATATCCTCAGTCAGTAAAAAGATCTGGGTATTCAAAATAGGGTACATTTGCTAGAACTGAAATTCTTATTCTCCATGCTGATCAAAGAGCGTTACTTCTACTTGGGAACCCCTGGCTGGCCTGAGGTCTAGTGCAAGCCCTTCAGAAAAGGAGGTCCTTAGAAGATGAAGGCTTAGAAGCAAAGCCATTAGATTAAATTCTACCTAGTCCTTGGAGAAACCAAGCTTCATCTCAAAAAACAAGAGTACAAGTGCTCTGAAAAGATACGCCCTGTAACAAAGATACCACTAAACTTGGAGTGAATTTCTTCTGTTGGATGTTGTGGTGGTGCAACCCCGCCCCTTTTGGCCACTCAGTACTTGGTGCGATTCCCCATCCCTGGGCTGCGTACCAGCCTAGGAGATGTCAGGCATGAATTGCAAAAGCTAAAGGACCAGAGCGTTAAGGCACTCCCTTAATGCGCCTGGCTCTTACTTCCCCTATCACTTGGGAATATCGTTTCCTGACAGCCCAGTATATTTGTACCTGGATCATGGCCCAAAGGGAGCTGCTACCAGAACTTGCAGATCTACCAAGTTTTGGACTTGCACAACTGGTGGAAAGTGCCAGAATATTCCATTGTCCAAGTTGGGCTGGAGTGGAAAAATACCTGATGAAAGTCAATTATCTCTGATCCTATAAGTAGCCGTTCTAGTAAAGACCCTCTGAGCTCTTCTGGATCGCAGCATACTGTGGCCAGTACTTCCTCTGAGTCAGGACACTGTCTCAGGCAAACTTCACGAAGACTAAAGACCAGGGTGAGACAATTCTTCGCGAGCCGAAATTACTGCCCGTTGAGGAATGCCGATGCATTGTGAGTATTTACTCTAACTCGAAAAGGGAAATTTTAACTCTAGGCTAGCCTCTCTTTCATCCACCTCTCCATTTATATGTTTGTATGCATTAGCTTTACAGATGTGGATGTTCTTCCATTTTCCGTGCACGGGTAGGAGTTAAAAGGGGTACCCGCCGACTCAATAAGTCATGCGATATTAAGAGATCTTTGATCTCAGCGGTTATAAACTGTGGTGTGTAAGTGTGTGTGTGCGCGCGCTCATATGCTTTGTTTATATGTATATACATTAATCTGAAATCTGTGCTTTGCTCTCATATGTATATGTATTGGTTTGGGGTACCTTATAGTAAGTTAGTGTGAATCTTGTCATCTTCAAATCTGTAATCAAGTCGCTGTTCATTTATTTAGTTAAATCACTTTGTAAATCTTTAAATCAGTTAATGATTAAGTGCTGCTAAAACTCAGTCTCTTGGTCTTCCTCAAATCACTAATAAAACTGAACTGCTGCTAAATCATAGCTATGTCTGATACTTCCAACCCGCGACAGATGTAAGATGCCCTTCAATCTAGGGAGCGTAGTAAAAATTCCTGTTAATACAGAAATGATAATGTAGGATGACATAGTAGATTCTTAATGTTGTGGTTATTAATTGTATTCCTAGCATTTCTTTTTTGCTTAGCAATGGCACTTGCACATTATTGCAAGTGCATATATGTACACATACACAGAGTAATAAAGCTATACCAAGATATGACATGCTTAAGCATCAACTATTAAAAGTAAATAGGGGTAATAAAAGTATGGCCACCAGGTCATCCTAAACCAGATTTTGTTGTTGACAGCAGTACTCATACGTAGCGAAGATATTTTCTCCACACAGTACCAAGGTTTGCCAAAGCAATACTGGCAGAAATGGGCTCACTGAAAGAATCTGAAACTGGAGCTAGCAGGGGACTTCACGGATGAGTTCTCGGAGGCTGATCCATGCTGGGGGAAGTGGGAAACAGACAATTTGAATAGAAGAAAGGATTTTAGACTCCTGTAGAAAAGAAACAGGGACAAATTAGGTGGATTTTAGTGGACAGTGTCTTCCATACCATATGGTCCAGTGCAGCAGAAGTGTGACTGCCTGCTGACTTCGGGCTTGTGACTTGAAACACTAAATAGTAGTGGTATTTGAGAACTGATAGGCATCAGCCCAAGTTTTACTCAGTGATCCTCGGATCTCGCTAAAGCCGATCACAGGCCAATCCCAGCAAGAGACTTTAAAACTGCTGGTGGCATTTTCAAATCAATCAGTCTGTAGGTAGCAATGTAAAGAATGCACAGCTAGCACCATATCTGTTCCAACCAGTGACAACTCTGTTAGGACATTCTGAGCAAGCCACAAGCAATTCAAAAGTCCTGTGAGGAAAGAATCACAATAAATGAATTCCCAAGAGTTCCCACGAGGTTGAATCATGATTGCAAAGATCAGGAAAAAACAGTCACTTGACCAAGGAATAATGCATTATAAAATTAGGTGCATGGAAAAAATAATCTTGCATACAGATCACCCTAGCTTATTATAGCATTCATCTTTAGAGTAACCTTTCATTTTTTTTCATGGAATCTAAAGCTATGGGAAGAGGTGTAATATAAATCTATCCAGCCTATTTTCTTCACTGCTGTAAATTTTTTTTTTTGTTAATTATGCAGAGAGAAAATCCAACATTTCAGGCCAAGCAAATTAATCCTACAGTGTATGACCCATCACTGAAATCTATCCCTTCTGTGCAAAACAATGAATCCTAGTGCAGGTGAAGAGGTAACTAGTTGTGATTGGGCTCATGATAATGTGCTCTGGAAGCACATAGTGAGATAGATGTTAGAGACAGATTTAGTAACTATTAAAATAGTATATGTAATGGTGCTTTCCCATTAAGAAATCTGTGTAGGTGAATACTAAAATAGGCTTTATTTTCTGAAAGATGGTATTCAATTGAGAGTGCAAACTTACAGGTACTGAAAGGACAAGACTTCCTGCACAAAGAATTCTGTGTATGTTAGTGGTTGAAAATAGCTAAACTTCTCTGTATACCTACATTTCCAGGAGTCTTTCGGCAGTGGCAGATATCTAGTTTGTTTCTGCACTATGAGTGGCTGTTTGGTTAAATTTTTCGAGTATGTTTGGGATTTCTTACCTTCTCATCGTCAAGTAGCCAAGCAACCAATCCAAAAGCAGAAATATTTCAAAGATCTCATTTGTGCTTGATTTTTTTTTTTTTTTTCCCTAGGCAAAATCCAAACAAAATGGAGAATATTTGTCTTGAAAGTCTTTTTTAATGAAATGATGTTTCACTCGGCATTTTTATTCTTGATGGTCAAGTCCTACCTGTGTGTATAGTGAGACTGTATTGTACAGTTTAGCAGACTGATAAATAGAATTTTAAACTTAGAAATACCTTCCCATAAGAAAAATACAACAACAAATATAATGTAATTCCTTAGACATGTTCCATGTTAAAACAAATGTTCACAACTAAAATAACATTTTATGAGACCTTGGTAGTCATACTAAGCGGAATTGTGGTTAATAAGATCTTCTAAATCAAGTCTTACTGCCCGTTTTTCCACCATTGGTTTGTAATGCTTCTGAAACTGCAGAGCTTAAATTGGCAGAAATCAAGCTACAGAAAAATAATATTTTTGTTTTACGTACTACATTAGATTATTTGCTGACACTAGTGTTAAGGTCTATGCAAATAATCCAACCAGACTAAAGGTAAGTAGAAGCATTTAGATGTAAGTGGGATAGTGTCAATTAGTCTCTTCAGCCTGACAGTTCCTGAAAATGTCATTTGAAGAAATATCAGAAAATAACAGTGGATTATCACTAAAACTGCTGAAGAAAAAATTGTAGCTTTTAGGATAAAGTTCACGTGTTATCTGGCATAAAACTCACATGAGGTTAAGAGAGGAATGGATTAAGACATCAGAAAATAGAAAAGCATGTTTGTTTTTTTCCCTAATGCATATGTATATCACCGTTTTAATTTCTCTTACTGATTTTTCACTTAAGCTTTTGGTTCTGCATGTATTAAAAAAGCCCTAAGGCTGTTTGGGTACCTGCATGCGTGCATGTCTGCTTGCATTTTACTGAGAGCCTCTTTGCTAAAAGTTTACAATGTTGTTTAAGATGAGATTCCTTTTCAGGTTATGTATGTCTCACTGTCCCTCATCTTCTTGGTAAACTTTTTAATATTATGTTATTCTTTATTACTTGTAAGATAAAACTTTTGGACAATCCTATCACATTTGGTGGTTTATTTTGTTTTGTTTTGTTTTGTTTTTTAATGTTTCACTGTGTTTTCTTTATAGTTCCCCACAGCTTGTTCAACTTCATTTCCACATTGGTTTGATCACCTAGACTTTTTCTGGTCCAGGACGCTAGGATTCCATGCAGCTATATCCTTAAAAGTCATCTTTTGTATGAGCATGTGTTTAGTAAATAGCTTTAGATAAACTCCCATGTGATTACTGAAACAAGAGATCTACCCTAAAAAAAAATAATAATGAGCAAAGACTTTCTTAGAAAATGGACTATAA
Organism: Burhinus bistriatus; assembly: GCA_013397275.1. Classification (NCBI taxonomy): domain Eukaryota; kingdom Metazoa; phylum Chordata; class Aves; order Charadriiformes; family Burhinidae; genus Burhinus; species Burhinus bistriatus. The sequence continues at coordinate 60,021 of VYXH01002482.1, read as the reverse complement.
ATTTCTCTTATTTTTCCTAGTTTGCAATATATTGTCACTATGTCCGGTTCCATTATTACCCTCTGTTCTAAAAGCAAATTGCATTTTATGCTGTTAAATGAATATAGTTATTATGACAGCTCAGCATGTAGTTTTTATACCAGAGCAGAAAATGAAAGGTAAAAATTAGAAGAAAGTTACAGAAGTAAAGAAGTGGTATTGAAGTTTAAATTGAAACTTTTGTCAAATTTAATTCTTTCCGTAATCTTTTGTATAAATCATTGTTCTATAAACTGCATAATTTTGAAGAACGTAGTATTTAGTTCCATAAATTTAAAAAAAAAAAAAAAGAAAAAAGATTTATTTACTTGGTGCTGCCAATGCTTCCTGTAATAGTTCAGTAAAATGTGGCAGCTGTGCTTTAGTGATTTACAATGGTTAATTTTTCTACTGGTACATTTTATTTTTGCTCTTTTATTAGGATAAACTGGTTTTGAATAACAGCTATTTGCACTAAATAACCAAAAGCTTTTTTCATTTCAGTTATGTTTACTACAAGTTGTTTGTCCAGAAATGTACATAAAAATAATCTGTACTCAGTTATGTGAAACATACGTATTTTTAAAAAATCTATTTAGTGCAGTCATGGGGTACTGGTCCAGGGAAACAAAGAGAAAAAAAGAGTGCATGCAAATAAAAGCATATTGGAAAAAACAATAGGTAAGAAAAACTGTTTCTAAGAGAATCTTGGACTGAAAGAAGGATGTAGACTAAGATTATGTCAGGAATTAGTCTCTTTCTCCCTCTCTGAGATAGAAAAAATAAAACAAAATTGAAAAACTGGATGATGCTGCCTAAATCTGGCCAAAAAATAAACTGTAAGCAGATCAGAGAAATCTACAGTTTACAAAAGAAAAATCAATCTTCTCAGAATGTTATTGTTGCCACTTTTTTTTCTGTATGTAGTTCTGTTAAGAAATGAAGAAAAAAAAAAAACTTCAAAAATTTTACAGATGTGGAGTATTTAACATGCAGTATATGACGGAGATTTCACAACTGTTTTGGCATCATGCACAGACTGCACTAAACCCTCCTACTAAAATCAGCTTCATGCAGTCATTTTCAAGTGGATGTCTGGGCATCACCCACTATTGCCTGCTATGGCGACTTAGCAGATCTGGCAAAGAACTCGATTTCTATAAATAAGTCATGGAAAAGCATCACTTCATGGATTACTAATTTCTGATTTCTCTGTGAAAAAGCATAGTCTGAGACTTTGATAGTTCCAAGGTTTTGGGCTTCTTGGGCCTGGGTAACAAAGTGAATTATTCTCAAAAGCTGTGCCCTTAAATACATAGACATTCCAATGTTTTTAAACAAGTGTCCTGTGTTTAATGTAAGAATGGAGCCATACGCTTCCATACACAGCCATGTGTGTGTTTATGCAAATGTGCTCCATACAGCAAGAACTGGTCCAGGTCTTCTCCTGACTGACTGTGCTAAATTCAGTGCTTTGCAAAACCTAAATGGTGCAGCACTGGAATGAAAAATAACAGTGTTCTCAAATAAGCCATAGCTACGTTGCCTCAGAGATCTGTTTAGGAACAGCTAGTGCAAAAAATGCAGCATAATAATAGTTAGCACTTACCAATATGTTATCCTTTTCCTTTTCAAAGCACTTTACAAACATTAACTAATAATTAATACGTATAACTCATCATTAGACAACATTTCAAGAACTCTGTTTATAATTCTCTAATGGCTGTTACTAAGAAATCCCTTTTAGAGGCACTCCAAAAGGTTAATGCTTAGTGTTGGAGCAATCATCAGCCCAGCCTTTCTAGACTACTTGCTCTTCTATATATTTAAGATATTCCGTGTACTAATAATTTTATAGGGATTTATGTCTTTGAAGTAGGGATTTTATATCCTTCTTATTTTCTAGGGAAATTTCTACAGGAAGGTATATTTTTACGTAACTTTTCCTGTTATTTTCTAGAGGTTTATTTGCATTCTATATTGTACAGCCTTTAAGAAGACAAGCATGGCAAAAATCAGAAATAAGAGGTGCTGCACAGTCTGCTTTGTGTGATTCTTTTCAGAATTATGTGGTGTGGATCAAAAATGAGAAAACACTTGATTGTAATGCTGTTGCTTTCTGACTGCTTTCTGAAATGCTTTTTAGAAACTTGCTTCTTTCAGTTAATTATAAAATCACAAGCTGCTTTCTATAGTTTCCCAAATCTGGGAGATGTTGAGTTGCAGCCCTTTGGTGGATTGCAATAAGAATTGCAATAAGTATTGGACTGAGGAAGTCTCTACTTTTATCATTTTATTAGGAAAAAAAAGTATCTCTTTTCTAGGTTTCTGTCTGGGGGTTAGGTTAATATAGCTCATTTGTCCTTTAACATGCCACACAGCAATAGCGCGCTGAAGCTGACAGCTGGGACATGACAACATCTTGTTTATCAATCTTTTACCAGTATTTGATTACATTTATGAGAGACGCTGGCATGTTTTGTCAAGAAGGTTTATATTTAAGCTTCTTGTCATATAAATAAAGAGAAAAATGTGTCAAATGCATAAGTGTAAATGACTACTGCTCCAATTTAAAGAATTTCTGATTTTTTTTCACTGAACAAAACCAAAACCAGATCCCTTGACTTATGTCTAATTCATTTTTTATTAATCATAACAAGGGACTTCAAATTATTGACACATTTAGCTGGAGAGGCTGGATCTGTACCCCCCCTTAGTCTGAGCCAGTTTTTTTTCCATTTTGTCCTTCCAGTGCCTTGGTTTTCCTGCCTCAGGAATGAGTTGGTTGCTCCAGAACTGAATCAAACTGCAATTTAGGCAGTATGAATGATTAGGTGCAGAGAGAGACAAGCAGAGCTGACTTTGTAGTCCCATGTTATCTTCAGCTGTACTAAGTCCTCCTGGAGGAGATTTTTTTCTTGTGCACATTAGCCTTTCCTCGGAAAAAGATTCCTTACAATCTTTTATGTGCCTAGAAAGATTTCCTCCCCCCCCCCCCCCCAAAGCACATAAAAATATCCCAAGCGTGTGACCTGATAGGCATCTAGAAATGTTTTATTTTATGTTTTAGAAAAAAAACCCATACGTTTTGTACAGGCAATAATAAAGACACAAAATCAAAACCCATACATGAATTTGTGAAGCCAAGTCTCTGAACAAGGATATTATGGTCTTCTCAGGGATGCATACCTCAGCTTCAGAATACTTTTCCCTGGCACAAGCACAGAAAAAGGCTACTGTTATACCCTCAGGACCTTTTTCACTGACAACAGCTTTGGACTTCTATATTCACCCATACTGCCTAAATATTCTATTTTAACGTAAGAGTTGTGCATGAAAGTTAAAGAAATAATGTTTGTTTTTCTTCATGAGACTTCAAAAAATGTTCCGGTATGCTAACATTGCATTTATAACACTTCTCTAAATTTTAAATTGCTTGATTTTAATTTGTTTTATTTTTTATTTCAATTTACACAAACTATTAATAACAGATGAAAGAAAATCTTAAGTTAAAATATGTTCTGACTGTACTTTGTAATGATAGAGGGGTATTTAACTGTAGGTTACATTTGCTCCAGCTTTTTAAAGAGAGACATTTTAGGAATGTGAGACCAGATCTCTTTGCCAGGCACTTTCCTCATTCTTCTCGAGCACGTGAATTCCAGAACAGATTAAGTCAGTTTTGCAGGTGAAAGCAAACACCCAGGAATATTTGAAAAGACCATTTAGCATGTAGTCTTTAGCTATTATTTAACATTTACAAATTGCAGAATAAAAATTAAAAGGTACAGTAACTAGCTCTACTATTTTACAATTTCTTCAGTGCTTTCTTAAACCTTTAATCTAGAGTAATTTCAGTGTTTTATCTGTCTTAATTCAGATCAGAAAAAAACTGACATTTGGTATAAGCTTTTTTTCCCCCCCTCTCTCTAGGAAATAAAATCCACAGAGTTCTTTAACAAAGTTCTTTTGAAGTTGTTATGAAAAAATAAGGAGCAGGGTCTTTTTTTCCCTTTTTCCCATTTTCCCCTTTTTCCCTTTTCTCTCTTTCTCTTTCCCTTTCCCTTTTTCTTTCTTTTTTCTTTTTTCTTTTNCTTTTCCTTTTTTTTTTTTTTTTTTTTTTTTTTTTTTTTTTCTTTTTTTTTTTTTTTTTTTTTTTTTTTTTTTTTTTTTTTTTTTAACCTTTTTTCCTTTTCCATTTCCCTTTTATTTTCATTTTCTGTAAGGGAGAAAGAAGTAGTAGAAAGACTAAAATGGTGCCATATTTAATTGACTAAAAACAATTAAATCAGATTAAAATAAATTTAAAACACAGCTACTGACTGCACTTGCCTTCCTGAAAGGACTCTTGCTTGGTACTAACCTTGCTATTCTTTTAACATACTTGATTGTACAGGAGGTATATGTTTGCTCTATGGCATTATGATTAGTATCCCCTTCCCTCAGATTCTTAGTTTGGAGAGTCCCTGCTTGGTAGCTAACTCAGTCTTAGTCCTGTCAGTACCAAAGACAAACATTACACTTTGGAAATAAGCATTATTTCAGCATGATAGTCTATGACATTGAAGGATTAACAGATTATTTAATCAATAGAACCCATAATTTGGTTAGAAACTGCAAAAAAAAAAAAAGTCCTATTCATTAAATCATGGTATTTATTGTAGTAACATTCATCACAATGTTCCCATTAGCTATTAATGTACATGTCACAAGTATTAATATAAGAATTGCACTGTAACTCATCATTGATTAACTGGACCATCATTTTAAAGTGCTACAGGAATTATACAAAGTAGCTGTCTTTTTCTTTCAGCTATGTTTAATTTATGCTCATTACAGTTTCCAAGGATACATTTTTTGCTGCATATGCAAATGTTATGATCATCTGTTATTTAATAAATCTTTTGACATGAAAGATTAGAATGAAACAAATAGGATTCGTGCACAAATAATGTTAAATATTGTTAAAGAAAGGAAAATGTTCCAACCTTCCTATTAATTTTTAACAAATAAAAATAAAGACAAACACCTATTACTGCAGTGCTTGCATGTAATTAAAACGGCAGTTAAAAACAGAAAACAAACATCAAAAAAAAAAAAAGACAGTGAAAATATTCATGTGCAAAGCCAGATAATCATCTTTTCTTTACGAAAAATAACCTCACGTCTCAAAAAAGACTTTGGGACACTTATTCATCAGTAATAATTTCCTAACCTACATGTCCCTCAGATGCCAATGAGACTAATAGTCATTGTGGTGTGCACTACAGAACATAATTTTCTACATTCAAAAGAGTCTAATAGTATTTTGTCAAATGATTTATTCAGACATTTCCTTTTTGATTATTATTGCTAGCTGGTCAACATGTGAATGCATTCTTTTTTCTTTGAAAGAAGGATTTGAGGATGGTCTAGAAGAGCACTCAGTAAGCTAGAAGGACATGGAAAAAAAAAAAAAAGGGTTTCGGTGCTTCTAAACGCCATAGGATTCAATAATTTCCACCTGAAACTGAAAATCCAGTGACCCTATCCACTGAAACCTGGATCAATGAAATAGGACAGATTACACATTAGGGGGTACTCAGCTATATGTTTTACAGGGACAGTGAAGACATTCCCCTGGATATGTTACCAAAGCAAGTTAAAAAGACTTTTAGTTTTCTTCAGAGCATAAATGTTTCCCAAGCTTGTTAAAGACAAAGATTAATGAACTGGAGGCATTTAGTGGCTGTGATGCAGATATTAATATTGTCAATATGTCCAAAAATAGGTTTTTGCAGTAAATATTATGGCGTGCCTGAAGTAGTCTTTAACATGTAGAGACACAGAGCTTTGGGAGAAAATTGAAGGTCTAAAATTTCAAGTTGATTTTCCTTTTTTTCTTTTTTTTTCTCTTTTTCTCATAACATGACCCCTAACTGGGAGTTTGGTATTCATGGGAATTGTGAGTTTATGACTATTGGTTAACGTCATGAAGCCAGTATCTAGATACTAGGCAGAAGATATTTTAGGGGACAAGCTGTTATAAATAAATGATGAGTCCTGCCATTTAATTCTATTATTCCTTTGCAGTGAATTAAACCCAAACTACCTAATTTATCATTCTACATCACCTGCTTTTTACCTTGATTGGAGAGATGGTTCAGCCTGGAGAAGACTCCAGGAAAACCTTATAGCAGCTTTCCAGTATCTGAAGGGGGTCTACAAGAAATCTGGACAGGAACTTTTTACAAGGGCATGTAGTGATAGGATGAAGGGCAATGGCTTCAAAGTGGAAGAGGGATTAGATATTAGGAAGAAATTTTTCACTCTGAGGGTGGTGAGGCACTGGACCAGGTTGCCCTGGGAAGTTGTGGAGGCCCCGTCCCTGGAAGTGTTCAAGACCAGTTTGGATGGGGCTTTGAGCAATCTGGTGTAGTGGGAGGTGTCCCTGCCCATGGCAGGGGGATTGGAACTAGATGATCTTTAAGGTCCCTTCCAACCTAAACCATTCTATAATTCTATGATTTTATGGGAAACACGAAGTGGTTTGGTCCATCCCTTAATGATATTGCTTCAGCTCATTGTAATGTTTTGTAGTTTGATTTCTACCTACTTTCTCACTAAAACAGTTCCTTCCTCCAAGAATACAAAAGATTTTTTTTCTTTGTGCTGTGGGGTCTGAGTTGTCCCCAGGGTTTGTTTTAGCTACCAGAAAATAAATGTATTACGAGGAAGCTTCTTTATTCAGTTCAGCTGTAGAAACAGGTGAAATGGTACCATCATCAGAAGTTAATATTTTTTATCTTCTGGAGACAGAACAAATTATTCTGTGTTTTTTTAAATGATATATTCTTTTGACAGATAATACTTCATTCATTAGGTAGCAACAGTAGTGGAAGAGGTAGAGTGAACCTCATAATCTATCAGGAATAAAAACTTGTAGAATTCTCATAACATAAAAAATTCTTTTTAAATGGCTCATTTCACTGTTTAGACAAGGAGAGAAATTGCATTATGTATGACATTTTGTTCATGAAAGAAGAAAGAAATAGGCTCCAAAGTTTCTTGGGAAAAGCTTAACCTGTATCAAAGTGATTAGAAGAAATCATAGAAAAAAAATGACTATGCAATGCGCATTTAAGCTAATCTTCTAGCAAGAACATTTTATGATTAGCTAATTCTGCTTTTGGGGGCTGGATGGTGACTTAGCTGCAGTGTTAAGTCTGATTAATTTGGAATGCTTTTTCAGATATTTTAAATGGAATTGAAAGAACACTGATGGCTCTAAAATAACTTACTGCATTTGGACACAAGCTGGTGTTCAATTATTTGAAAAGGAAATCTGTGACAAATATCAAATGGGAAAAAATAATTCAATTTATGTGTACCAGAAAATGAGAGAGATCTTTTATGAATTATTTTATGAAGAAAGCTTAAGAATCAGCAATCTCAAAGTACCATATGCAAAGTAAGATTAAATTGGAATAATGCTTCTATAAGTATGTTAGAATTACACTGATTTAGGATGACACAATCTTAATATAACACAATTTTTTCAATTAATTTATATATTACAGATACATAACTGAATTTTGAAAGAAAATCCAAACTGTGGTAGTTATGATTAGCAAAATCGCAAATCTAGAACACTATGGAAAGTACAGTTACTGAACATCTGCAGTTGTAATCACTCTGTGAATGTTGTAATTGCCACAAATTCACTGGAGTATCTTGCAAGTATAAAATTAAAGAGATTATATTTTTTAAATTTTGTATAATTGAGTACTGTAGAAGAAGTAAATATTCCTCTAGTAGATTTCCTAGAGGGTAACTCACTATGCAATACATGCACATATGAGTCTTTGTATACAAAGGTGCCTTTACTTCTGGCATAACCATAATGTAAAATATTTCCATCCTCAAGATCCATAAAACCCTAACTGCCATCTTGAGGAGACTATGGACAGAGAATTGAAAGAAAGTTCAGACTCTGGAACGGTGCTGTGGCAAATGGTTATGCTGTTTGCACTTCCCATGGTAACTCAAGGTGGTGTCTCAGCAGCTCTTGGTGGTTTGCTTCCTCCCACATCTGGACATTCACATGTCCGGTATTATAACAGCGTAGTTCTGATGTCTATTGCGTAAAAGTATCCTATCATAGGGTTTGCAGGTGAACTGAATCTCATGCCTGTTTTCAGGAAATATGTATTAGCTGTTATTACATTGATGTGGAAAATTGAAGGCTAATTCTATCTGCTAATGTAACACTTCAGTCAGAAATCTGTCCGGAAGCTTCAAAATAGGATGTATGATTTCTTTTACTTCCTGTTTACTTCCTTACTTACTTCTTTTTTCAGTGGTGCTCAGTGATAAGGCAAGAGGTAATGGACACAAACTTGAATATAGGGAGTTCCATCTAAACATGAGGAGGAACTTCTTTACTTTGAGGGTGGCAGAGCACTGGAACAGGCTGCCCAGAGAGGTGGTGGAGTCTCCAACTCTGGAGACCTTCAAAACCTGCCTGGATGCCATCCTGTGCAACCTGCTCTAGGTGACCCTGCTCTGGCAGGGGGGTTGGACTAGATGATCTCCAGAGGTCCCTTCCAACCCCTGTGATTCTGTGATTCTGTTAACGTTCAAAATGATCTTACTCTCTTTTAAAGGTTTTAGATTTTCCAGCTTTTGATCTCTTTTTTTTTTCTCTTATTTTTTTCTTTTACCTTTTCCTCCTTTGTTCTATTCAAGGCAGGGTCCTAATAAACTCCCCTGTCTTTCCATTTACTCAGCCAATCTACCGATGACATGATCTGCAGCAGAGTAAAACTCTCAAAAGTCTTTTACAATGACACTTGGAGATTTTCCTTAATGTGTACAAAATTATTTGCTATATTTCATCTCCCAAAATCCTTAAATATTTTGTTTGGAAGTCCAGCATTTTACGCAAAGTTTTACAAAATACAACTTTGGCACCCAAAGGAAAACATTGTGAGTTAATTGTTTGTTCTGTTAGCAGGATTGCTTACTTTATCTCATTGGAGGGAAAAGCCTTAGGTTACACAGTGCTTAAAGTAAGAACCTTTTTATCTATCTTTTCAATAAACTAGCTGGTGCAGGGCTGGTAATACTTTAATAGCAAAAAAGAGCAAATGTTTAGATCATTCCATTGACTTTGAGGAACTGACTCAGTATCAAAATAAAAAATATGAAAATCAGAGAGATATATTAACTTTGCTTGCATTATTTACTTATTGCAAACTGGAAATTGTAGTTTTAACTTACATTAACAAAGTTTCAAGACATTTTTTTTAAAATTACATATTTATAGCCATGAATGGTTATCCTCCATTTTCTGTTGTTAAATTAATTCCTAAGATGACATGTAAATGTTCTAAAGCTATGAGCTATTAATGCAATAGAAAGACTTTTGAGGTTAGACTGATGTGTTGTGCAGATGTAAAATCACAATCTTTACATTTTAGAAAAAATAAGTAGTGTTTTTTGTCTCCAGACTGAACACTTAAAATATAAAATAAAATTTTCCAGGCTCAAAAAGCATTGTATATACACTTGATTTTTGCATGGATGTTTAATTTAATCTTTGGTGATGTCTCATGTGAAATATCCTACCCTGAACTGGCAATTTGCAATGAAGACAGTAATTTACTTTTATATGTAAAAACCCTCTTGTATTAGTAAGAAGAGGACTGCAAGAGGTGTGTTTATTATAAGATAATAATACTCCTGAGGGAAAAGAGACACTTAAAGTAGCTGTGTCTTGAAATGCTTCAGGAGTCTGATTGATCTGTAATCAACAAGGTTTGGATAAAATACGTATGAAAGTAATAAAACACCCACAGAGAGGAACTGTCTGAGAACGTTACAAATCACATGCTTCTGGAGACATTTGCTACATGTGATATCTTCAACACTTCTGACTTAATTAAAGTTTTTCATATCTGCTGAGAAGTTCGTGTCTAAAACCCTCAGCTCAAAACCACTATCATCAAAAAAAGAAAATGAAAGTCTAGGTACAATTTAACTGCATAATCTAAACTATATTTCCGTTAACTCTGAATGGAAAAAAGAAACCTGAAGCCTTTCCAGAGTTTTCAAGAAGACCAAACCTAGACCAGCAATGTATAAATCAAGACTTTTTATGACCAAGGTTAATTTCAAGGATACCAGCATGCAATATTGATACATTTATTATCGGAGTTTAAAATATGTGCCTCATAGAGCTCTCATACTTGTTTTTTTTATCCTAGCCTGAGATGCAAATGAAAAGCAGAATAGTATTTTGTGTGATGTCATTATGTAGATTATAGCACTCACATTTTAATTTGAATATAAACACACATATGGTTTCCTCAAAGTTCTTATTGAAAAACAGGAGTAAAGGAGGAAGATTTCTAGTAGGTAATTTAACAGGTCATTTAACTAATTTGTGCAACAGTTTTAACAATATTGAGTTTTTCCTTCAACTCTAATGGAAAGTTGAGTGTTTCAAAATCTTTCTCATGTGGTAAGCAGTGATTTGAAATATTTGATAAAATACAGGCTGTTTACACTTCTGACTTCCTCGCTGCCAAAGAGTTTTGTTCGGCTATCTAAATTGTTTGTCAAACCCCTCCCTTCTTCTCTTGCTCAGCATAGGAGGAAAGTACTGTGGAACATTTTCAGAGTTGTGAAAAAATAAGATTTTTTTATAGGTAGTGATTGTTGACTTCTTTGTAGAAGACGATGAGAACTACCCGGAAATATGCCAAAAAATTGTTAATACAAACGTGTAGGCAACTGCATTATAAGTAACATGTAGGCATCTGACTGAAAATATCATGGTGATATTTTCTAAAGGAAATTCTTGAGATATTGCAATTTTCATTAAAAAATGCCCTACAGTGTATAAAATTAAATCCATAAGTATTCAAGAACACACTAGCTACTGTCATTTTGTTCCAATCCCATGAGATTCTCCTGGTGGTGCAAATATGAAAATTTAATTTTGCTAATCGTAGGTCAGTAAAAAGGTTTTTTGCAGGGATCTCACAATGAGAAACGAGAGATTTTGTAAAACATTAAATTATAATCCCCCTTTTCCATTCAAAAATTAGTTTAGCTGGTTTTGCTTTTTATTTTTTTGCTCCAGATTCTGTGTAAACTATTTATATCAACATAAAGTATGTCTTGAATGTCATGTATACCCAAACATCTATTCTACAAAATAATATAGCTATTTTGAAAAATCTCTTGGCATGTACCAGACCTATAGTTCCAAGAACTGTCAGTGCCTCATACTTCAGGAGAATTTTTCAAGTTATCAGACATTGTAAAGGTGTCTAAGAAAAATGATTACAGAATATATATATACCATTCCTACTATAAAGAAATACTAGTCACATGGTTGCAGAATATATATATACACACATACCATTGCTACTATAAAGAAATATTAGTCACTTCTCAGTGAAGCTGATGAAAATTTAAATAACTCAGGTAAGGAATAAACAGGTACACCATTACAGGCTGAGGGATAACTGTGTAGAAAGTATCTTCGCAGAGAAGCTCCTGGGGACCCTGGTAGACAACAAGTTAAACATGAGCCAGCAGCCAAGAGTGTCCTGGGCTGCATTAGGCAGAGGGTTGCCAGCAGCGCTGGTGAGACACACCTGGAGTCCTGTGGCCAAGCGTGGGTTCCCCAGTATGAGAGAGATGTCGAATGAGTTCAGTGAAGGGCCACAAAGCTGATGAAGAGGTTGGATCATTTGTCATACACAGAGAAGCTAAGAGAGCTGGAGCTGTTTAGGCTAGAGAAGGTAAGGACCATGGGGGAGTCTTACAAATGAATGTAAGTGCCTGAAGGGAGAGTGTAGAGAAGACACAGCCGGGCTCTAGGACATTATAGTAATTTTGTATTTGATAGACATTTGTGAATACCATTTTTCTTGGGCAGAGAGATGTACTACTCTCTGTACTACATCTCAAATATCAGTTCACATATATGCAGAAAATTCTGAAAATTAAATCAGGACCATTATGGTTGCAGCAGTGCTGCTTTTTCTAACTAGCTTAATACAAACAATTGGCTGGAATAGATATTCTTTAAAGGACAACTGGGGCCCCAAAATTAATGGCAGCAGCAACAAAAACAACAGGTTTCCCATGTAGATGTCTGCAGGCAGAAGAAAAAATCTCTGGCAAGGATCATAGTCAAGTAGTGCTGCTGACAGGGATTGCCCCTGAAAGTAATTTTTTTTTTCATTTCCAGTTGTTTTTTTTGTCAGTTGCTGGCAAAGATCTGTGCCAGGAAGAACACTGTGAGAGAAAGTGAAGTACTCTGACAAAATTAGAGATGGATAAGTGCCAACATATGTCTGCTGTCTGAGGACTGAGGGAACTACTATGCTGGCACATAGCAACATAGCTTCACACCAAAAACATTTACAGAGAGAAAGGGAAAAAGCCAAGATAGTAAAAATATTATAAAGGCACTTTGCCAGTGATTTTAACATGATTTAATTTGCTGATTGAGAAAAATACTGATGCAATTTACCCAGCTTGCACATGTTATTGAGTCTTAACAATCCTGTAGAAAAAAGAATATCTATTTAAAACATATGTGTTATTAACTTGAAATCAAATTCTGATTTCTTATTTTGATATAAACAAAGTTTAGACATATAATGATAAACGTTCAGGATGTGTTACTTATTTAACTACATTTGATAGCATTTTTGCCCAAGGTTGTTTCCCGTCTTCTTGGCTTCCAAGATACTGGGTGAGATCCAGGCATTTTGAAATCGGTCAAGAAAGAATATATCATACGTTTCCAAGTTCAGCAAAGAAAGCTCCTCCTGTATTCACATATGCTGGGGACAACTGGCTACAGAGCATATCTGCAGGGAAAAAAAGGGCCTAGGCATTCTAGTTGAAAACAAGTTGAATACGAGGCAGCAGTGCACCATTGTGGCGATGAGGGTTCACCAGTTCTTGGACTGCATTAACAAGAATGCAGGCAACACGTTAAGGAAAGAGATTTTTTCTCCTCTGTTCAATATCTGTGAAGCTGCATCTGGAATACTGTGCTCCATTTTGGTCCCTCTATTATAAGAGCTACACCAACAAACTGGAACAAGTCCAACGGAGGATCATTAAGGTGGTTAGGGGGATGGATGATACAATGTGCAAGAAGAGGCTGGGGGAGCTGAGGTTCTTGTTTAGACTACAGAATGAAGCCGTGAAGAGAGAAGAGGTACCTAACTACCGTCTTCCACTACCTGAAGGGGCATAAAGAAGATGCAGCCAGACTATTCTCAGAGGCACACAGCATAAGGGCAATGGTGACAATTTTCAGCAAAGAAAATTCCAAGTAGATTCCAATGAAAAAAAACTTCACCTTGGAAATTACTAAGCCCTGGAACAGGTATCCTAGAGAGGCTGTGGGATGGTCATCCTTGATGATTTCCAAAATCTGGCTGTAAAAAGTCCTGAGCAACCTGCTTTAACGTGGAGGTTAGGTTTGGTCTGAGGAGGAGGTTGCATTAGAAGACTTCTAGTATGAAATCTGTATTTTTCTATGATTGTGTATAAAATTTTCTTATACAATGGATAATTTTGCTATACTTTTCTAATGTGGACATCTATTGACACTTTTTTTTTTTTTCAAATGCAGATATTAGTTTTCTGACTGTTTATTTTAATGACATCAACACATTTTCTTTTAAAATAGTGTTCTGATTTAACTTAATTTTCTACTTCAGATCCTCTTTTTCTTTACTGAATATATTCAGAATTTTTGAATCATAGAATCAAAGAATAAGGCCTTTTGGAAAAGGCCTTTTGCACTACTTTTGTCATCAAGTCCCCTGATGACTGAGCCCCTAACCTTCCTTCTCCTGACAATGTACTTAGAGAAACCTTTCATGTTGCCCTTCACCTCCTTCGCTAGCATCAGCTCCAGCTGAGCTTTGGCTTTCCTCACTCCATTTCAACACGAGTGGGAAATGTCTTTGCATCTCTTCCATGTAGCCTGTCCCTGCTTCTGCCATCTGTGTACTTCCTTTTCGTGTCTGAGCTTGGTGAGGAGCTCCATGTTCATCCATGCTTGCCTTTTGCCATTCCTGCTTGACCTTTTGCCCATTGGAACAGAACATTCTTGTTGTCTAGGAAGTTATACTTTAAGGGCAATAAATAAACTAGGCCCAGGTTATAAACCACTCTTTACTTTCTTTTTTTACACAGTGATTATCTACATTTTCTAAAATTTATTAGGGATTTTTAATTAATATTCAACACATTTAAATGTTTAATTTTATTATGTTATTTATTAAGTGATCTAATTTTTCTTAGACATTTTGGAATCTTCTGTTAAGTACTTTGAATACATATACATTAATGTATTTATAAGCCTTGTGCATTAAATCTTAGTGAAGCAGAAGGCATGATTGCCTCCAGAATTGTAAACAAATAGAAAATAATTCATGGGGACACCTCATAAGTTTATATACCACAGCTTGGTGCTTCTAAACATAGAAACTAAAAGTGGTAGATGCTTGTCTTACAGAATCCAATCTTTCACAATCCAGTGCTTACCCTGCTCACTTAATTTTTCTTAAATTTTAGTTCATTCCTTTTTGTTCTGTTCCCCATAGGCATGGAGACCCTTTCTTTTTGTGACAATCTTTAACATATATAAACATTGTTATTTTTGATCTCTTCAAGTTTCCTCCATTCTAAATAAAGGAAACTCAATTAATTCAGTCTTTTCTTCTGGGGATTTTTTTTTCCTAGATTGCTTATCACTATTACTGCTCTCTTCTGAACTTTCTCTAATTAGTGCCTGCCTTTTCTGAAGCACAGTGCCCAAAGTTAAACATGGTATTCCAGTTGAGACCTCCAGATTACAGGGAGGAAATATTTTTTCATGTTTTACATACAGTATTTCTGTATCATAATGTATTGGGTTTATGTGGCAAGGTTCTGGTAGTGGGAGGGGCTACAGGGGTGGCTTCTGTAAGATGCCACTAGAAGCTTTCCCTATGTCTGATAGAGCCAATGCCAGCAGTCTCCAAGATGGACCTACTGCTGGTCAAGGCTGAGCCCATCAGTGATGGTGATACCACCTCTGTGATAATGTATTTAAGAAGTGGTAAAAAAACTCCAAACTTGGGATATTACAGCCAGAGAGAGAAGTGAGAATCTGTGAGAGAAACAACTCTGCAGATGCCAAGATCAGTGAAGAAGGAGGGGAAGGACATGCCTCAGGCACCAGAGCAGAGATTCCCCCGCAGCCCGTGGTGAAGACCATGCTGAGGCAAGCTGTTCTCCTGCAGCCCATGGAGGTTAACAGTGGAGCAGATCACAGAATCACAGAAACACAGAACCACAGAATCACAGAATCACAGAATCACAGGGGTTGGAAGGGACCTCTGGAGATCATCTAGTCCAACCCCCCTGCCAGAGGAGGGTCACCTAGAGCAGGTTGCACAGGATGGCATCCAGGTGGGTTTTGAAGGTCTCCAGAGTCGGAGACTCCACCACCTCTCTGGGCAGCCTGTTCCAGTGCTCTGCCACTCTCAAAGTAAAGAAGTTCCTCCTCATGTTTAGATGGAACTTCCTATGTTCAAGTTTGTGCCCATTACCTCTTGTCCTATCACTAGGCACCACTGAAAAAAAAACAGCCTGTGGAGGACCCCATGTCAGAGCAGATGGATGCACCTGAAGAAGGCTGTGACCCCATGGGAAGCCCGCATTGGAACAGGCTCCTGGCAGGACCTGAGGACCCATGGAGAGAGGAGCTCGTGCTGGAGCAGGTTTGCTGGCAGGATTTGTGACCCCGTGAGGGACCCACACTGGAGCAGTCTATTCCTGAAGGACTGCATCCCATGGAAGGGACCCATGCTGGAGCAGTTCATGAAGAACTGCAGCGCGTGGGAAGGAATGATGTTGGAGAAGTGCATGGGAATGAATAACGTTGGAGAAGTTCATGGAGAACTATCTCCCCTGGGAGGGACCCCACATTGAAGCAGGGGAAGAGTGTGAGGAGTCATCCCCCTGAGGAGGAAGGAATGGCAGAGACAATGTGTGATGAACTGACCAGAACCCCCATTTCCTGTCCCCCTGCGTGGCTGAGGGGGGAGGAGGTAGAGAATTTGGGAGTAAAGTTAAGCCTGGGAAGAAGGGAGGGGTGGGGGGAAAGCATTTTAAGATTTAGTTTTTATTTTCTCATTATCTTACTCTGATTTTGATTGTCAGTAAATTAAATTAATTTCCCCAAGCTGAGCCTGTTTTGCCTGTGACAGTAGTTGCTGAGTGATCTCTCTGTCCTTAACTCGACCCATGAGCCTTACGTTACATTTTCTCTCGTCTGTCCAGCTGAGGAGGGGAGTGATAGAGCAGCTTTGGCGGGCACCTGGCACCCAGCCAGGATCAACCCACCTCACATAAAGAGAATTAATTTTATTTTTTTTTTAAACACAATTTCAATTTTTTCAAAGGGGGACCCCAAGGAATCTTAAAGGGAAATTTTTGGGTTGGATTGAATTTACTCATGATGTTTCTCAAAAATAGTCTATACCAGCTATTTGGTTTCTGGTTATGAAATGTGGATGATAGAGGGTTATATCAATAATGTACCAGCAATCAAGATGTTGCACAGAAAGAGTTGGATAGGCTTGAGAAAATAAAAGGCTTGATACCTGTGATCACACAGCTGAAAACAAGTTTTTAAAAAATGTATTTGCTCTGTTAACATACACGTAGGAGAAGTGTGTGGCAGTTACCTTTGTCACTCTGTTTGTCATGGTGAAGTGGTTAAATGTTGTTGTAGTTACTGACCTCAGTCAAGAGCCAGTGGTGAGCTGCCTGCTCTAGATGTTTGAACTAAGTACATTCAGGAAGATAAAGAATAATATTAAATTCACTGTAATAGTAGATTCATTAGAATAAACACTGAGTCTGCAAAAGCAAGTAAGAGAACAATTCCTTTTCAATGAGGCAAAGCATCAGTCAAATACTGGAGATCAATCTGCTCTCTGAAAGTTATTTGCATCTCCAGGAAGTGACACCACACTTAATATACTGAAAATTACCTGCTGAAATATACTAGTTTTGAGGGGAAAAGATTAAATTTGTCTAGAATCAGAGGAATTCAGAGTGCAGACTGACTGTTCCACTAGGCAGATGTATATGTTTAATGGCTGTAGTTTGAGACACACACTGATACCTAGAAATGAATTAAAATGAGAATGTCTGGGAAAAATACAGAGACTTTTAATCTTAAATGGTGGCTTTTAATTTCTTCACCTATGTATTTTATGAAGATTTTAACTGCACTGCTTGATTTGGATGCTGTAAATACATACTTTTACTTGCATTTTAACTTAATCAAACTTGAGCTGAGTGATTTTAAAGTAAACAGCTAGCCAGCAAGTCTTCGTCCGTTAGCTAAATAAGGAATCATTCTCCTCAGTTACTGGGGCTAGCTTAAAAGTATTTAACTCCTGGGAATGTCACCAAAGCTGAGCGTGTCACCAGAGAGGCTCTGCAGGCCAGGTAGAGAATTGGTATTTAAGTCAAAACAGGAAGAAGTGATTTTTCAGTGATAATCAGGAACTTTACTTGGATAAAGGTGTTAGGGACCATGCTTAAATCCTGATGGCCCCCAGGAAGTTTGTCATTGATTGTCATGGAGAAAAAAATTAGGAGGAGGAGCTCGATGTACTGCCTGGTGGAATATTGATACAAGATGGCGTACTATGCAGCCATAGAAAAAGAAAATGGGATCTCATTGTGGCATTTCTTTCCCGTATGGAGAGGTTTTAGAATTGCATACAGCTTCTTGGAAAAGCTCTATTTGGACTCAAACATATAGTTCTGGTGTTCTGATTAATAAGCTTAGGAAGTGAGTTCAATGACAGGTCACTGAAATAATAAAGGTACCAGACATCTTCTATTACAATATCACAGCATCTCTGAAAAAAAATTCCAGCAATTATAAACTCTGGGAAACATGAAAATAACTTCCTAATTAAAGAATGATGGTTGTACAGTTATAAGTAACAAATGAGGATATGCTGATCATTAATATATTTATATTAAAAGAATATTCATAGCCATTAGAGCAGGAAGAGTCTGGAATGGAGTCTTACAAGTAAGAAAAATGGAGACTGAAAAACCTTATTACTTCTAATATTGACATTAATAAATATATGAAAATAGGAGATGATTTTGGTATCAGGAACTATGCTCAGTAATCGACTTAATCACTGTTATTTTGTATAGAGACTGTTCCATGACAGCCTCCCCGACTTTTTGCTCACAGTATCAGGGAAGAAGTTGACATTGTCAGGTTTGTATTCAGGGTACCACTTGCTTCCTTGTATATGTACGAAGAACAATCCAAGGGTGTACTTCTGGCCACTTCCCATTTTCTTACACCAACGTGGCCACCTTTTACTGGAAGCTAATAGAGCTTAGCAGAGGAAACGAGGGCTTTCCTGTGCCAGGGAATGGTTCTGAGTACATTATATTTACTAGTGTAAGCATAGCCTATATTTCTTAATTTCTCAGATGCCATTATTTGATAAAATCTACTCTTCTCATGCTACTTACACATATAACAGCAATAATATGATATTTTTTATTATTATTATTTGTCAGGGGAAAGAAGTGTGCTTGAGTATGTAGGGAAGGAGAGGTAACTTAGGACTGCTTAACATGCTGAGGTGCAGATGTTCAGGTATCCATTTAATCTATGTCCCAAGTCAAAAGTGCCATGAACCAGTTCTGCTCAGTCCAATAGAGAGCTACAACAGAGATAGAGTTTCATACACTGAAGACAATATTTAAAATATTATCCTACTGATTTTGATTGAAGGTTTATAAAATCTTACTGCTTGATACAGTTACTGACATTTAACATGATTTATTCTGTAGGCTTTTGTACCTGTAATCAAGTTGTAACTAAGGAATAGCAGCCCTGACTTTTTCATGCAGCTTCCCTCCCCCTTGTTGATCTACAACAAAACTCCAAGGAACCTGCTCTGGTGTAAAATGGATTCTCTTATCTTCATCTGTGTTCATTGTCAATATTTTTGTGCTTTATCAAATTTACCCAGATTTTATCATGTGAGGTGGGCTGTCTCAGTTGTTAAAAATAACTTTAGGATTTTTAATCTTCAGTGTCATGTTATGTGCATCCCAATTCATACAATTTACACAAACAAATTTATGAATCATATATAATTTGTTATTCACGCTAAATATGAAGGTATATGTATATGTTTATACAGTATTCTCTTACTCATATTGTAATTCATAACAGCATTAAACATTCATATGCTTTTGGGTGTACCAGGAGCTATCTCATCAAGCTAATAATTAGGCATTAGGGCTAAACTCCTGTCTCCATGGCCTGAAGCTCACATTTTTTATTCAAAATTATGCCAGAGATGGTTCACATGTATCTACTTGTTTTGAAAGTGGGAGTAGATTGACTATAATGTACATATTAGAGAAAAAAGCTGGAGTACAGAGTGCTTTTTCTCTCACTCTTCTGGTGGTTGAAGATGATGTAAGTGGAAGGATATTGATATGGAGAAAGGGACTGGGAGTATTTATACAGAAATCAGAGACTGGTATAGGTAGAAAGACCGTGTTCAATTGGAATTCTCCAAAGCACTTATAGGACTGACTACAATACATCCAGTTCATACCCAATTTATAGAATGTGTACTTCTCAGGAAAAACGTGAATATATGTTATTGCTATAATTAGCAGTAATGGTATTTTTATTTCCAATATGCAAATAATATCCATATTATTGTATTTCAAGTATAAACCAGTAACTTAAAAAAATTTAAAAGCCTACCCTGACATGAAAACCAAAAGAGATATTGATTTTCTCTTGCAATGATACCTGGAGGAAGACAAGTAATAAATTACATATCTACCATAAATACAATGGTGTTTCAACCCACAAAAGCCAAGATAATGACAAGCTAGGTCTTCATCAGCTAAATTAAAAGATCAAGAACTTATTCTTTATATTTTTATTTTGGCATGCTTTTGTCTTAAGTGGCACATCTCAATTATTTCACTATTATATTATTTGATTATTTATTTAACTGTTTCTTAATTTAATTGTTTAATTTAGAACAGGTAAGTTGCACAGAAATATGATTGTAGAGCATGCTCTAAATTTTTGTGTGTAATTGCACCAATACATTTAAGTACAAAAAATAAACATGTATATAAGCTTACACACACTTTCACATCTGGAGTACTGTGTCCAGTTCTGGGCTCCCCAGTTCAAGAAGGACAGGGAACTGCTGGAAAGGGTACAGAAAAGGGCTACAAAGATGATGAGGGGACTCTAACATCTTTCTTATGAGGAAGGGCTGAGGGACTTGGGTCTTTTTAGTCTGGAGAAGAGAAGACTCAGAGGGGATCTCATCAATGCTTATAAATACTTAAAGGGAGGGTGCCAGGAGGGTGGGACCAGTCTTTTTGCAGTGGTGCCCAGTGATAGGACAAGAGGCAATGGGCACAAACTTGAACATAGGAAGTTCCATCTAAACGTGAGGAGGAGCTTCTTTACTTGGAGGATGGCAGAGCACTGGAACAGGCTGCCCAGAGACGTGGTGGAGTCTCTGACTCTGGAGACCTTCAAAACCCACCCGGACGCACTCCTGTGCAACCTGCTCTAGGTGAACCTGCTCCAGGGGGATTGGACTAGATGATCTCCAGAGGTCCCTTCCAACCCCTGTGATTCTGTGATTCTGTGTTACTGTGATATGTTAATATATGTGTAGCTGTACACGTTAATACAGGTGTGAACAGTATCTAGTGCATTGGTATGTGTCTTCTACTGTTTATACTAATGATTAAAAGAATCCAAATCTTTCTACCTGGCTGAGGGTGTTTTTGAGCAAAGAGGACGGAGACCTCGTATACTGGACTCTGGAAGTTCCCAAGTTTTACAGAAAATCAGTGTTCCACATGATCTCGTATGTTTCTTGCTATGGCCCCTGGCTACATACATCAAGATACCCCAAATTTATGCCAGATCTTTTACCTCTGGGGATTTGCACTAGGTACATATCAGATTCTGCTCATTAATCATTGCCAATGTTTAATACAAATTAAAAACTTCATTATTAGGTCATTTACAGTTTTGCATCTAACCTGTTGTAGAAGTAATACTGAGAATCTAACAACTAAACACATTGACCAACACCATGAAACAACAGCTGTGATAGAGTGGTACTTATATTAAATTCTGTAATAGCTTGATTGTCATGGTGACAAGGAGACATAAAACTACTAAAGTCTGAACTCATAGTTGAAATGTAAGTATTACGTAATCTGATGATTTTAGCAATTTTTTTTCAAATGAGGAAAACCACTGGGTAAAAATTAACGTTGAGTGTCTTTTTCTCACTGGTTGCTCTTTTTATTATGCATCTGTCTTTCTGTAGAGGGACAGAATTAATCTCAGGTATCTACAATTCATGGCAGTTGGAACAGCTGGCAAATACACTGTTAATTTTCCATCTATTAGATACTGGAATGTACTTACAGAAACAGTCATAAAATAGATCTATTACTAAAAAAACTATCTAGGGATGTTTTGGCCCAGGGCACTGCCTTCTGGTTATCTTTAGAATATAACCTTATCTATGCTAATATACTATGCTAATATTAGAAGCTCTTACGCCCAAGACCCATATTTTAATTTCTCAGGATTTGATCATTTAGAAATAATATATATACTCTGTAAGTGTCTTCCCAGTCCACAGCTCTTTTTCAGTGGAGATATAGATCTCCAAAAAACAGAATTTAAATAAACTTGTTGTCTTCTCTAATGTACCCCAGTAAATTAATTTTTTGCCATTCTAGGTGAAGTTCACAAGCATTGGATCGACATGAAATCACAGGACCTCAGCACTTGCCTAAGCTTGCCTTTGACTGAGCTGAGTTTAGCTTGTTTTTTACAACTGGCCAAATGATCACTGCCTCACCTGTTTTATTTAATTGAAGCTCTGTGTATGCCATCCATAACAAAAGTCTGAACGAGACAGTCATCAAAATAGAAACAATTGCCCTTTCTGTCAGCTGCAGCTGGGGGAGAATCCTGTGCAACATTCACACTTCAGCTGGGCATCAAAGAAGGAAGTGAGCTGTGATAAGAAAACTTAAAAATAGGCCCATGGCAATCCCAAGCCTGAGAAGAGACTCAGTATTGAACTTCCAGCAAAGAGGGACAA
This sequence comes from Burhinus bistriatus, assembly GCA_013397275.1. Classification (NCBI taxonomy): domain Eukaryota; kingdom Metazoa; phylum Chordata; class Aves; order Charadriiformes; family Burhinidae; genus Burhinus; species Burhinus bistriatus. Next base: position 37,756 of record VYXH01002482.1, on the reverse strand, counting down.
CTGACAACCTGTTGTGACCCCATCATGTGTCTGCTTGAGGAAGAGTAGTGCCACTGACCTTTGGACCCAGATAAGTAAGCGTAACACCAAAGGGAAGAGGTAGCTACAGGTTTTCTTGCATAACAGTTGTAAAGACATGATTATTGAGGCTGTTCTGTATTAGTCTGGACCTTTAAGTGTTAGTGTCACTGTAACTGGGTTAATAATAACTGGATTTTTTGGGTTGGTTTTGGGGTTTGGAGTTTTTTTCTTTTCTTTGCTAATATTTGAATTAGCTAGCAAAAAAGTCTTGGCTCCACATATATGCAATGTGGGGTTTTTTTGCCTGTAACAAGATTATAAGTGTCATGCTACCTTTGGGAGATATTCACAGTGTAACACAGTCTGTTCCGACAGCCTAAAAACACTATGTCCTACTGCATCATAGATACATACTCCTACATGTAGAGTTGAGAATTTTACAGCAGTTGATTTAATATTTTTAACATATCACAGAATGGTTGAAGTTGGAAGGGACCTAGGGAGGGCATCTGTTCCAACCCTCCTGCTCAAGCAGGGTCACCTACAGCCATTTGCCCAGGACCATGTACAGACAGCTTTTGTGTATCTTCAAGGATGGAGACTCCACAACTTCTACGGGCACCCTGTGCCAGTGCTTGGACAGCCTCACCATAAAAAAGCGTTTCCTGATGTTCAGATAGAAGCTCTTGTGTTTTGGTTTGTACCTGTTGCCTCTTGTCCTGTCACTGGGCACCACTGAAAAGAGCCTGGCTCCATCTTTTTTACACCCTCGCTTCACGTATTCATATAGCTTGATGAAGTCCCCCTTGAGCCTTTTCTTCTCCAGGCTGAATAGTCCCAGCTCTCTCAGCCTCTCCTGATATGAGTGATGCTCCAGTCCATTAATCATCTTCATGGCCTTTTGGTGGACTCTTTCCAGTATGTCCATGTCTTTCTTGTACAGAGGAGCCCAGAACTGGACACAGAACTCCAGGTGTGGCCTCAACAGTTCTGAATGAAAGGGAAGGATCACCTCCCTTGTCCCGCTGGCAACACTCTGCCTAATTGCAGCCCAGGAGACCATTAGCCAAAGGCATGTTGTTGGCACATGTTCAACTTGGTGTCCACCAGGACCCCCAGGTGCTTTTCTGCTAAGCTGCTTTTCACCTGCATGACCCCCAGCATATGCTGGTGCCTGGGGTTATTCCTCCTCAGGTGCAGGACCTAGCATTTCTCCTTGTTGAACTTCATGAGGTACCTGTTAGCCCATTTCTTGAGCCTGTAATATATTTTTAACATACAAAAATTTGTAATGTTCTGTTATGTGGGTGATAAATATCTTTCCTTCTCTTTACCAAAAGAGCTAGCAAACCTCTCTCTCACCTTGATCAGCTATAGCATTTCCAAACCCTTCATTGTTCCTTGCTACAGATACTTCCTCACCCAGTATGCTATCCATTAGACTACACAATCACTCAAACCTAACATGTTAATTTTACCTTGTCCTATTACATCTAATGAACTCTAACTCACAGAGAAAGGTGGTATATTTTGCTTCATTAAATCTGGATTTTATGAATGGATATGCTTACAAAAATGTGTTAAAGAGACTTTACAGTTTATTTGGTTATTCAATAACCAATTGACATCTTAATGTTTTGCTTTTAAACATTCATTCTCAGTAGGAGAACGACAATTCTGTCAGAAATGGCAAGACTTCCTATACTCCAATAATTCTTTTTTCTAAACAGGAAGCACACCCTGTGCTTCAGAAGAGTACTCCTGGCAGTCCCTTCATAGCCAACCAACTTTTTAAAACTAATTTTTTTTCTAATTTCCACACTTTCTTTCAGTGCCTATGAACTATATTTTTGTCCAGATGTATAATGGGACTGAACCTGTTTTACGAAGAAAAGAGTCTCTGTATCATTCTTTCTCCATGAGGATAGCTAGAGACATGCCAAACATACACAGCTGTTAAAGCTATGGCAGGGCAAGGTTAGCATTTGAGACCAAGCATCTTACAGCTCTTCGGTATGGAATGCACAGTGTAAACACAAAACATACTATCCCACAACTTGTGGAGTTCCAAGTTAAAAAATTTTTTAATCCTCTTATTCATAGCTTCCTCTCAACCGATGTTCCGATGCACACTTTAGTGTAACCCAAGGTCCCAGTCCTGGTCAGAGTGCAATGTGGTTCTCACCTAACCTAAAGTCCTTGGGTTCTTGTGAATGGAAGCTATGTTCTCAGAGGAAAGCAAGACATACAGGGCATGTGGGGTGAGGAAGGGGCAAAGAATACATCTGGACCTGGTAGCCTGCAAACACTGCTGCATCCCCTGGTTTTGACAAAGCCACAGGTAAGCATTCTTTTATTAGAACTACTATTGTGAAGATTGGCAAAGGATTTCTAGTGTGCAGAGCTATCATTGTTTTCTTCCATGCCATTGCTTCTTTTATGAGCAATCTCCTCAACTGACTGTATATTGTGTATATGGGATATTCAAATTTTAGTTCCTTTAAGACCCATGCTGAACTGGAAAAACAGAAAATTAAACTATGCTTATACTTGATATTTTTTCTTGAGAAGTTGTTAACTTTGATTTCTAGCAGCTGCAATTTAAGCTCAGATGTCTATAATTCTGAGGAAAGCAAATTCAAGATTATACTTCTTTTCTTAATATCTCCCCCATATTAATGCACATGATGACTGTATAAAATATTTTGAGTGCCAAAGATTCATAATATTTACAGTAAGATATATACACACCTTTACAGGGAAATCAATACAGTCATCAAGATAATTTTTTTTCTTCTGATGTGGAAATCACCATTAAGATAATAACAATTTATTTAGAAATTCACTGTATTCAAAACAGAACCATATAATGCTTTTAAACATAAGAACTTGGCCTTTAATTTATTATAAAATAATAATGTGGTTTATTTTACTATGGTTAAGAATAGACAATATTTTGAACACTCATTGGTCATGCAGTTCTGACTCCTATTTTGATTCTGGCAAGACTCTACCTGAGATAAATCAAATAAATCGGAGTGCTTTCTTCTTACACTTACATTATAGTTCCACTAATTTAGTCCATACACCCTTTCTGTTCCTGTTTTTGAGCAGCTAAATCCTAAAATAAAGATTTCTTGAAAGAAAAGCAGCAATAAACTGTGAAAGAAAGACTTTAAAAATGTTGAATTGTGGTAAACCTTGTCATTCTCTGTGTGATATACAATGAAATTTTCAAGCATATTTTTAGATCAGTATTTTACACTCACTTTAAGACACTTGTATCTGTAAAAGACCGACGTGATTTATGGGTCAAGTGCAGATTATTTAGGTCATTTGAGGTCTAGTGATAAAATGTCGTGGTTCTTTTCGTGGTCTTACTCCTGACTCCTTCTTAATAACTACAGAGGAAGCCAAATCTTTTGGTTTTATTTCTTTTAACATGCAGGGGAAAATGAAATTAGTTTTAAGTTTTATTTAGTGTTGGAGAGTACAAACAAACAAACAAACAAAAATTTGAGTATTTACTGGCCTCTAAATGTGTCAGATCTTTTGTCCACAGGTTGGTGTGGAAGGGAGTGGAAGGCAAAGGCAAAGAGGACAGAAAAAAATCCATGTTAACAAGAGGACTAAGTTATGAGCAAGGTTAATATCAAAAATTGTCAGGTCTTTCCTTATAGGCATATGTGTTTCTTTGTATCCTCTGTCTGGGAAGATTGAGGAGATACGAGTTCTCAGATAGCACATATGGAATAAAAGACAAAATGCACAAAATATTATTATTAACGTTGCTGTAAAGAATTATAAAAACTAGGGAGCTGTAATATACCATTCTAACTGTTGTAATCCTATGCATAACTTAAAATAGGGTTTTTTCCTTTTTTTTCTGTGCAGGCTATATAGCACTGCAACAATTTTCCAGGTCAAGAAACTTTTCGTCAATCTACCAACATCCTTGCATGGATCTGCTCAGTTTAATATCCTTGTAGTTATTCAACTTCAAGTAGGATTTTCTTCCCTTCACTAATTGATGTGGAGTGGCTCAGTCATTATTCCCCAAGGTCAGAGTTTGCGGATTACACTGGTTTCACACACTATGCCTTGTGCTTTGAATTTTTCCCTCTTTGCATTGTCTTATGTGACATGTACACCTTCCCTCAACAGTTCAGTCTACTATTAATTCTGTGAAATACATAGAAACATTTTGCTTTCACTTCACTAATCTATTCACTATGACTGTTGTGTAGAAGACTTTATATGGGTATAGAGTTGGGGCGCTTTTTTGAAAAATATTTTTTTGTAAATTGGGATGTTTTTATTACCTTTCTAATAACAATACACCTGCTTATTTAATTTTCCAATTCTAACAAGTGAAATTCCATTACTTAAATAACTGTACATACCTAATATGTGTATGAAATCTTAGAATATTGGTGAGATAACAAAAATGTAACAATGTTAAGAAAAACCAGAAGTTTTATAACAGAAGTATTTTTTGTTAAAATTACATGTTAGTCTTACTTTATAGTTTTAATTGTTTTTAATTTAATTGCTGAACTGTGAGACTCATTAAAAAAAATGAATTCTGAGGTTAATTTCATCCTAAAATATGTTATGAGTATCACTTATGCAGGAGCGTCAAAATTATTTAACAAGTGGAACAATGGAAAAATCCACCTTTTCAGTAGAACATCAAAAGTACAGTAATTTAAAATTAGTCTGTTTTATGACTCCCAAGAAGTGAAATTGTGTTATTTAATATTTATATTTTCTTTCTTTCTTTTTTTTTAATAGACCACATTTTGAAGTTAGGCTAGATTACCTTTCATATGTCATTTTCTCGTCTCACAAAATATGTAGGTCAGGCATTCAAATTAAGGCATTCAGATGCAATACCTAAACAAGGAAATATCCTGGACTCACTTTATTGTCGATGGAAAGAGATGCACTCTTCCAGATCGTCATTGAGATCTTGCAAAGATTGAAGCATCTTTGAATCTGTAGACCTCTGAAATGCTGTCCAAGGTTAGTGCATCTGTGTATTTTTGTCACCAAAGCATTTTATCCACAGAAGAGAAACATTTTAGAAGTTAAGTTTTGTGTATTAAAATTTCATATAAAAAGAGTTCAGACAAAATATTTAACCATATTTTGTGAAAAATGCATTCCAGAGGGTTTTTTTGGTCATCTTTTGCAGTTTCTACTGGGATGCAGAGAATTTGTCAAATGTACGCTTGAGATACAGTGAATTTGAGAGGTTAATGGGTGTGTGGCTGGAAGGAAGAGAAGAGCAAGTGTACAGGAAAAAAAGTGATTCTGATTGTCTCTGAAATTTTCCAAAATTCAAAAGCAACTAATAATGAAACTTATTCTTACAAATTCCCTAGAGTTGTATTAGCTCATTTGGAGCTCTGAGTTTTGCAACAGAGTGTTATATTTTTAGCTTCTGTTAGAGAAGTTCCAGTGACGATTCTTCTTTTTTTTTTTTTTTTTTTTTTTTTTTTTTTTCCTTTTTTTAAGTAAATTATTTTTAACTTGCAAATATCAGATTAGGGAGCCCTCAAAAGTCAGAGTAACTCATTTTCTAAATTTGATTTGTTTAATACTTCATCCAAAAAAGTAGTAAAACTTAATTTGTTTGATTAGCCCAAGATTTCTTTCCTGTTGCCTTTCTGGTCTTCCCCATTTGACAGAAAGTCTTTTCTGAAACTGAAATATTTTAGCTATTATTTTCTTCTAGAAAGGACTATTTTGTTGAACTTCATCTCTTCACTGACACGTCTCACATATATGTATCTAGTATTCAATCACTCTCCCCCCAAAAAAATCGCTCTCACCTATCTATGCCCTTAGCATGTTGAGTTTTAGCACAGACTTTATGGACTGGTGAATCCCTGCCCAGTCCTTTACATTCTGAAGCAGAAGCAGCTTTGGTGGTTTTACTCTTCTGTGAGATAGCTGGTAGTTACACGTGTGAAGGCTCATTTCTTTGCCATTGCCAACACAAGAACTGAAATAGCTGAAAGTGTTAAAAATCTCCAACAAAACAAACAAAAATGCTCTGCATATTTATTCTTTAGCAAAAAAAGGAAACACAGAATCAGGGATGCTCAGAGGGTAAAGTCTGATTCTTCTTCTATTTTGAGAGTTGTATGGCTGTATTCTCCACTCCATAATAGTTTGCAAAGGTTTGGTCTTTTCCAGGCACCACAATGTTTTAAGTTAGAATTTCTGTAACTGGTCTTAATCTGTAGACCCTTTGCTGAAGGTTCACTGAAACTGATATGATCTAGGAGGACAGTTTACTTCCTACAGACACATAGGATTCTGGTTCACCTGTGAAACATGTGATGGCTCTGTCCCAACTCCTGTGCTTGTATTTCACCTCTGCAGCAGGCTTTGGTCCAGCATTGCTGTAAGGCCATGGAGGAGGATCCGTACCAAAGACCCAAAGCTTGGAAATGCTCCGGATTTCACCAGCTGAGATACAGCCTATGAGATGCATGGTTGCATGCAGCTATCTTTTCTTTCTAGCTGCATGAGGTAGGAAGAAATTAAAATAAAAGCAGTAGGAATTAAGATAAATATATTGTGTAAAAGATGAAAGTATATATATCAGTAGAATAAACAAAAAACATTGAAATACTTTCCCACAATAATTTCTGTTTTAGTTTTACTGATTATGCAGTCTTTGCAGCTGTCATGATGTGTCAATTGCGAAAGAAAAGGGAAACAGAATCTGTGCAACTGACAACTGAAAAGGACAAATATACATCACAAAATGGGACCGTTGATGAGAAATTCAAAACTCCCATTCTGTTCTGTTACTGATGAAACCATGAGGTTCCAGACAACTTTGTCATATATACTATTTTGTGTTGTTTATAAACCAACAACCCTTATGGTTTCAGTGAAACTGCATTAGTTTAGGTTCAACCATCCTATTTTATTCTTGATGCTTTGTCACTATGAAACCACAAAGTTTTAATGAAACTCCTGTGCCATTGTTTAAGACCCAAGAAGGGAAGCCAGACTTTGTTTATTAGGGATGTGGATGAAGTATTTCATATTTCAGTTGGTCATATACAATGCCAATAAACCTGCAGTTTCACGTATCTATTCCTAGTCAAGTGGGCAGTGGTTTCCAGGGAGTTTAGCTGTCCTATATACTGAAATAATAAACTCAGTCAGAAAAAAGAATATAAAATTCATAAACAATATTAGACACAGAGTGGTCTAGGAAATGGAGTTTCACGTACAAATTTTTTTACTGTAAGTGGTGAAACAGTAGAAATCATAAATAATACAGGATTTTATGTTTTGCATTGTGTGAGTTTTATAGAGCTCAAATGGAACATAATAAGGAAACAGCAAAGCTCTCCCTGGGTATTTCATAAGTTGTGGGATGGCTTTTCCTCACTGATGCCAAGTGAGCTTTTTTCCCCCCACTGCAATATTCATATAAACAGCAGGGATGCTTTTAATTTCATAAAAGCTATATATAACTGCTAATTATGAACAACAAGAATTGATTGATATATACGTGACCTAACATAAATTCTGTTTAAAAGAATAACCCTCTGTTGTCCATATTCTAGGTTTTGAGAAGTTCTTTAATGCCTTGCAATTACATGTATATTTTGCTGGAATAGTTTCTACAATTTAAATGATAGGTCTTCAAAAACACATGGGATAGAGAGTGTGATTATGCAGAGAGACAATTAAGATAAGTATTTACTAAGAAGACAGGGCAGACTGTGATGGTAAGGCACAGGGCTCAGTCAGATAAGTGTACTGACCAGCTCCATTTTACAAGTGACTGACCACTTTTATAAACCTGTCTGTCTATTTTTCCTATGTTCCTCCCTGATCCCCTTCCCCTGCACATTCTCCATCAATTTGCACAGCTCCAACGACCTTCTGCAACACCCTGGACCCTCAGGTTTGCAACTTTGTCATCTGCTTCTCCTGGTTGTCCTGCAGTTTCGTGAAATCTCATCAATTAGTGTGACTGAGCAGGTTTGTTTCCAGTTATTGTCTTCCTTATGTTTGTCTGTTAGCTGTGTGTCTCTGCATGCCTTGTTTATTATTTTCTCCTTCTTCTTGTCATATAATTTTGACAAGGTCCTTGATCACATAATCTTACAGAAATAAGTGTTCCCACATTCTATATACCCTCGTCAATTGGTGACTGACCAGCTTTGGTTCTCCTTACTGCCTCTCTTATAATTTGTTGATCAAGCTTGTGTCTCAGTATATTTGTTTATGGCTTCCCTCTTTTCTTATTATCCCTCTTTGCATTAAAAAGGTCCTTAACAAGATACAGGAGGGAGGGAGGGAGCAGACACTCTCTCCTTCCACATACACTTACCTTTGAGTCTCAAAAATTTCTCTTCCATTAGCACAATGTCTTCCTCTTAGCAGAGCAGTGGTCACCTGTACAAGCAAGTGGAATCATAGAATGGCTGAGGTTGGAAGGCACCTCTGGAGATTATATAGTCCAACTCCCTACTCAAAGAGGTTCAGCTACAGCAGATTACCTAGAGCCACAACTTCACAAGCTCCCTGGGCAACCATCTTCACAGTGTGGGTTTTTTTCCCCCACACCGATATTTAAATTTAATTTCTTGCATTTCTATTTTTGCCCATTTCTTCTTGTTCCCTTACTGGGCACCATTGAGTCTCCTTTGTCTTCTTTACACCATGTCATCAGGTATTTATACACATTCATAAGATCCCCCTGAATCATCTCTTCTCCAGGTAAACAGGTCCAGCTCCCTCAGCCTCTCTCACAGATGCTCTAGAGCCTTAAACATCTTTGTGGCTCGTAATGGAGTGTCCTACTGTCACTGTAGTGAAGTAGTGCTATTCTGTGTTCAAAGAGTGGCTTTTTTAGACTCTTACACCATTAGAGCAAGGAGAGACTAAGGCAGGGAGATAGGAGGTAAAAACTACAAAAAAGTAAAAGTTTGGGAAATTTTCATTTTAATCCACAAGTGATTAAACATACTGAGCCAAGTACTGGTGCTGAAATACCACAGTTGATTCTTACTCTGATTGAAAAAGTTGTATCAGTATATTCCAGAGTTCAGTCTGAAAACTATAGCTCTAAGTCTGAGCCAGTTGCTTTTCATGGTAAACTCTGAAGGACCAAATAAATTTTGGTCCTTCTTTGCTTGGCTTCGGACGTCTCTCCCACATACCTTTATATATATTTTTTTAATTTTATTTTTTTTTAAATATTACTGAAAGTTACATTTAGGTTGCCAGATTTTCTACATCGAAATCCAAGGGAAACTGGGAAAGACAAGCAGCATTTCTTTGTCAGCCTGTGAAGCCAGTCTCAGGGCCCTGAGTGCACCCACAGGCCTCACTGGCCTTGCCCAGCCTGTCCTGGGGCTTACCCCACCTCTGCCCATGGTCAGGACCCCCCCTCAGCTCAGTCCTAGCTCTGCCCCTGAACAGTCCTGCCGTAACTGGGGTCCCTGGGCACAGGGATGCCAGTGGTGGACCCAGGTGAGACTAGTTAGGGACCACAGAGGCCACGGCTGCCCTCAGAGCCCTGACAGCGAGTGCAACTAATTGGACTTACCACATGTGCAAAGCAGGTATGAAGAATGTCTAAGAAATTGAGTTGCAATGCTCAGAAAAGTGGTCATCTTCATAGGTTTTTATATATTTTATGGGATTATGCCACCTAATGTGGGGCCTTCTGAAGGTTATGCAGCATACTGCCCATATAGCCAAGCATATAGACCAGGAATGGATCAGCAGAGAACCTAGGACTTCCAGCTAGGTCTGTTGATATATCAGATACAGTAGGGCTGAAAGTTGCAACTGGTGAATTTCAGGAAGCTTGCTATACTCCTTGTATTCATAGCCTTTTCCTTGGGGTTTCAGTATAATAAAAGGGAAAAGTGGTCTCCCTACAATTGGATCTACTACGACTAGGACTGACGAGCAACTTCAAATTTCTAGTTTAAAAAAAAAAAAAAGTGTAGGCCTTAATAGACAGTCTTCATATAGGTTTAAATTCTTAACTCTATAGCACAAACAACTGACTGAGAGCAGAAATCAGTCTTCTCTTTACTGGAAATAGTCAAAATTTTTGTCAGTTTATACCAAGTGGGAGAGAGAGGGAGGCTAGAGAAGGAGACGCTAGCTTGTTACTACAGTAACGCCAAAAAAGGAAAGCCATTGCAGTAACGAATGACGTAGCAAACGTTTATGAACAGGTTCTGTAACTTAATATGCAGGACAACTGGGAATTCAGCATGGAACAGTCATGCTGATACTGTCAATGTCTCTATAATTTTGCTCTAAAAAGAAAATTTTGTAGCAACTACTTTCCCTTTTTTCCCACATAATAGCAATCTACTTATTTTCCAAAAACAAAGCGAACAGTTGAACACTGATGTAACGGAAAAACAGCAGAACACTGAAATGATTTTGTCCATAATGTTTAATTTATCCAGCTCAAAATTTTTCTTCCAGTAGGGCTAAGAGAATCAATACACTTTATTATCATACTTTTATATCAACGTTTAAAGCATGTTAAAAATAGTGTCTCCAGGCTTCCTTGTAGAACTAGTGGTGATGGCATCTTAACCATCCATCTTCAAATTCTTTAAAGAATTCAGCTTGCAAATATAAATACACTGTTAATAATTAAATTGCTTAGATAACTGAAAAAATAAAATAATGCTGAATATAAGCGCAGTCATCACATATGAACATTACGTTTATTTATGAAGTCATGCAGAAGTCATTTTCCTTTGGTTAGAATGAGAAATTGCTTTCCACCATTCTCGACAAAACAGGACACAATTACCTCTGAAAACCATGCAGACATAAACTGAATAAACAATTACCTGGCATTTGAAGAATGTAAACAATAAGTGAAATTAATTATATGTGATATTCCAGAAACCAGACATATCTGATTACAAAATCAATAAAAAATAGGTACATCCCTACCCTTTTGTTCACATTTTAAAGTATTCGAAGTGAGAAAGTAGGCTTCAAAATGAGAGTATGTCTAAGGAAACTAAATATATTTTAAAATGTCAAATTAAGCACTTGATTTTTTTTAACTACTTTCAGTTCTTTCCACAACACACATGTATTTTTTCATAATTAGCATGATTCTGATCAATGTTTTGCTTTTGATAATCTGGGTTTTTTTTATGGAAAACAGTCCTTTGGAAAAATTTCTTCCTTTTATTCTCCTCTGGTTTGGGGTGTTAATTGTAGGATATGTTTAAGTACACTGTAATTATCAATCTACTTCTGACCTCTTCACTCATTCCCTCCTCTGTAATATGTGTTCTTTACCAATATCACTCATAAAAGCTGCTTTTGAATAGCTATTAATGTTATTTTTCTCTATCAGGAACTGAATAAATTTCTTCCTTCTCTCCAGATGGGGATTATGTAAAATATAAACTCTACACTTGTGCTCTTTTGTGTACATATGAAGACTTTACAAAGCCTAATGAGAAGATCTAGATAGGCCTCGAGGTAGATACGTTTATTTTTTAATAAAGGATTGCCAATTATAAATTTTGAAAAAGACTAATGAAAGTTTTGTAAACAGAGTTTGGGGATCCTGTTAGTTTTAAAGTGTTATCTCATGAATTATCAGAATACTTTTAATCGAAATACAGATTTGTAGTAGAAGAAAGGTTCCTTGTATGTTTTCTCCCTGAGGCGTACACTGTTTAAGTTGTATTATTTAGGCAATCTGGATTTAAAACTGACATTTTTAAAAATCCAGAGGATTTGATATAACATCTCTTCTCATAAGCAGGTGATCCTTAGAGAAGTTAGTTATGTCATAAATTACGGATTTGCCTTTGATAGAGTTCTAAATGAATAAGGAAGAGCTATCAGAGTAATCACACAATAAGGACATGTATTCACAAGCAGGAACAGATGTATGTTGGCTCTGCCTACAGTTAAAGCTTGTGGCAAATCAGCCAATCTAAACACACATAAAACTGAATGAAACTGCAACTCTTACTAAAATCATATTCTTACGGTTTATTTTTCCTATGCCATGAAGTTGTTTAAACTCATAATTTGATACTAGAAAATCTCTTCTTTCAGTGCCATTAAACAAGCCAGATTAGCAATACTAACGATTACAACAAAGATTATGTGCAAATTGTTGATAAATGTATAGTCTTATGTCATGGAAAGATGATATTTCTGTTTTATGACCAGTTTCTCAAATTGCTTAGAACTGGTACGTGTCATTACTTTTTCAACCGGCCTTCCTCATTTTCTTTTAAGATTTCACCATATTTTCCCCAGAACATAGTTCTTTTATCATAGGATTCAATGGTAAATTCGCAATGAAGAGCAGTGAGCAGAAGGGTAAGGATATGTTGGTACCAAATGTGTTCTCAGAAAAGTTAAGAAATCTTTGTCTCTTTATGGCTTTAAAGGGTAATTGAAACTGGAAATTTTTCTCATGAGTCAAATCAAAAGTAGATAAGATCTAAGACTTCCAGTCATGAGCAGAAAACAGACAGAACTACCTTGAAATCAAATACAGTAGTCTCTAATAATGAAATGCTTTTGTTGCTATTATCAGACGTTGCTTGATTGTGGAGATAGCCGCTTTCTGCTTCATTGGACAGACATTTAATTACTTACCTTGTGTGGCCAATAAGAGTTCTGCGAATGTGGTAGGAAAGGAGACAATTCATTCTGAAACAAATGGCTGTCAGTAGGAGAAACTTAGCGTCTAAGTTATGTTTTGTCTCAAATGTTCTTCTTAGCTGGTGGGAGCATTCTAAAGTGACATGAAATATCCTATTTGTGTAGAGGCAGGATTGCTATATTTCTGTAAAAAAATTAAAAAAAAAAAAAATTAAAAAAGAGAGCTATCCGTTGAAGGGGGGACATTTAATCCACAAACAGATGAAAGATGCAAAATTTGACTTCTACAAAAACTAGGAGTGTCACAAACTTCAGGCTTCATGAAGTTCAGATTTTATTCCCTCTTTTAGTTGATCAGACCTTTTGAATAAATCACACACTGATGTTTCTAAAACTTTTGTTTACAGAGGAAACAAATAACTATGCTACTTGTTTCCACAAATAAAGGCTTAGAAGAATGATAAATGCAAAGAGAAACTGAAAAATATTATTTTGTCTTTTGTAAGTCATCAGATGAAAACGTTTTGTGAAATGGCAGGGTAGTGGTCTTTACTGCCACTGAGAAGAGATTATCTTCTTTCAGGTTAAGTGTTTAGTCCTTGAGAAAAATTATGACACCTGGTAACACCATCTGTGCTCGTCGTTCTGTTTCCTGTGTGCTCTTAAAATGCCTTTGGATGTCAGCTTGTTGAATGTGGAAATATTACTTTAAAAAAAGTAAAAACATAATAGCTCATAGGACCATAGTCATAGGTAGCCTAGCAACCCGGTAAATATAGTACTGCATTAAGCTAACAACAGAGACCACAAGGCTTATCAGACTTTTTTAAAACTTACTTTGGCCTATCCAGAGCTGTGTTTTATCTTATTTAGCTGTGACAAAAAATACCTAAGGTCCAGATGACTGTTATTTACCTTGTTTTAGCTGTTGCATAATTGTCGCATAATGCCTGTAACTGTAGATATTTTTTAACTCATAGATAGTAATAACAAGTGATTCTTCTGTACGGAATGAACTATCTATGAACCTTGAATAACAGCATAGTATTCTCCATGGTGTGACAGCAGAAGCCTTGAAAGTACAGGCACAAGATAATAATGGAGTTCTTGGGGTTTTAGGCAACTAACCAATGGTCACTTATTGAAGTGATGCAACCTTGGGAACTGCAGTAGAAGCAGAAAAAGCAGTTTTAGTGGAAATAAAAAACCCAAAGAATAAGTATCCAAAATGTATAAAACTCATGATATATGGTAAATTTGCATGGAACTGTGAACCAGTGTAGAAAGTACAAGTCATTTTTGTATGTTTGATAACATGCTGGAAGTGGACCTAAGAGTCAGGAAAAAGAAACCATGAACACTGTAGTCCTCCTGGAAAAGTATTTGGAGTACTGACGGCCTTTTCTACATGCTTCCCAAGGGAACCCATTTACGTTAGGACCCAGAAGGGCAGAGGAAACCTAAGCATAATACAAGAGAAAGGCATATCATTTGTAACTGATGAGGAGGTACACCCATATTATCTAATAAATATTCTAAGTCATTGAAAATTACATTTATCTGTTGTCAAATATTTGGAGGACCTGTGGCCTCATGGCTAAATCTTTTAGTGACAAATTGTTCATTCAGATCTTGACTTTAAATTCCACAGTTTATAACTAAGTCAAGTTCCCAGGTACAGTCTGAAAGAGTCTCCTAATCATGAACTACTTTAGAAAATTAATAGAATACTCATTATCTACTCCATTATGGGAGGATCAGAGGACATCAAACAATTCTCTGTACAACTACGTGCATTGTCTGCTTATGCTATACCTTTGAAACACATGTAAGGGTAACTGCACAGCTGCAGATCCAATTTTTATGCTTCACTAAGTATTAAAAAAATTAGGAAGTTTCAAGTAGGGAGGAAATACTTCATTTTACTTTCTCAGCGGCTTCCACCTAATAATTTAAAGATGTATTCCAAAATAAAATCCAGAAGAGAAACATATTTTTCATGCTACACAAAGCTAGCTTGGATAATTTGGTATTTGCTTGTTTTATTTATTGTGTTTTGTATCTTAGAAGTGAAATATCCTTTAGAAATGTGCTCCATAAAAAAAAACAAAAAAAAAACCACCAACCCAAATTTTGCTTAAAGAAGACGTTGTGTTGCATATAGGGAAAAAACCCAAGAAAAGAACCATACCACCTTCCAAATACAAATAAATGTAAAACAATACACAATAAATCTCTTGAGTCCACAGACCAACAATGGTAACTATCCTGCCTCCAGACAATTAAACATGTCTTTCTTTAGGAAACAGCTTTTCTAAAGCTAAATTGTGTTATTAAAGGTAACTAAGTGTTTACATTTCCTGCCATTTAAAGCTAGGCCTACACATCTTATATCTAAGGTTCAGGAGCCTTTATGTGACTACAGGTGACAAAGGTGCTTATACTTTTCTGCTGCCCTGTGAGACAATATTGTGAAACCTTTGCTTCTCCTGTTTTTTAAAGCCTGTTTTGAGTATGTGGAAAAGAATTTGGATAGAGTATGTGAAATGGCCATTTGGAGTATAGTAGCAGCATATGGAAGACTGAAAAGCCTGTCTCGTATTCAGGCAAGGAAAGAGTCCTGTAGTTTGAGAAACTATGTATTAGCAAAGATTATAAACATTTCAGAAAAGTTTTTCAATGTAACATTTTTTATCATGTTTATTGGACATGTCTCCCCCAAAACATAAAATCATTTCACCGTATCTCTTCAGTAACTATAGTTTTTCTGTGATAATCATAAATTAGCGGTATAGGTGTGCTTGCTGTGCTCTGACAATAATTTCTGTGGAGATCGGAAAGACTGTAGCCTTGTCACTGCAGACATTCCTTTGCAAAATATAATACTTTATCTTGATAGTTAATCAAGAAATTATATTTAACTCACTTTCGACTAAAGGCTTATCCATCCACTCCAGCACAACACAGACTTCAAAACAGCAGGTAATTTGTTGAATTACAGTACATGCTGTCTCTCTGTTCTATGAGAATCCATTAAGATCAATTAGTACTTCTATTTCCATAGAGCCTTTCATAATCATTTTCTCAAAGTACTTTGCAAAGATTAATACTGCACATTTTCATGTCACTTATAAATCATTATTTTGTTATTATTACTTACTAAATAATCAGTAACAGTCTAAAATTTAGGTTCTGAATTATCCTGAAGCAAATAACATAGCACGTTCATTGAGGATACTTAATAAGATAGCTTCACAAAGCCTTGGTGAAATTACTTCTTCCTCCTACCAAGATCGAAGGTGCTGGCAGAAGCATCTGGTTAAAATTTCATCAACTGCCTGAGAGAAGGATGAGAATGAGTAACTAATTCAGTTAATGAGTTCAATTAATTTTGCTTTTCGTACCACATACCTGAGTACATGGGGATCTTTTGATGGTTTTGGAGTGTTTATTTTTTTTTCCATTTATTTGTTTGTTTTTAAGGGCAGGACTGTTTGAGTACTATAATGCTTTAATATTCTGTGAGAGCTGACAATGCAATGAAAAGCCAAGACTTCTTTCACTTTCAGTAGCTGTAAAAATTTGAATTCTTGCACTACTCTTGGTAAATATTCTCTTTCCAAAAATGGTGTCGATCAGAATCAAGACTACTGAAAGTACTTTTTTCTGTATACAGAATCTCTATATTTATTTCACAATTGATTCTATTATAGCTCTCTGATACTGCCAGTGAATTTGTTTATTATGTGAAAGGTAAAATATTTTTATTTCAAAAATCAGGTACAAAGACAATGAAATCACACTAGATGTATTAGAAAAATGAGACTATATACAAACAAATACAGAGGAAAAAAGTATTTTTAGCCAATAATCTCATAGAATACTGTGGTTTGCTACACATTTTGTCTGAGTTTCTAACTCATTCTGATGAACTCACAAAAATAAAATACACTAATACATGTGTGTTTTCCATATGATCCTTGGCAGGCACTAGCTCATAATTTATATTTAGAAAGATCTGTGAAATATTATATATGTATGAAAAAATATTCAGGTATCTTCACCCTTCTCAGTGGTTTAAGATTCACAATTAAGCTACACAGCTGTAGTACATATATGAAGCTGGAATATTCTTTCTTAAAATGGTGGATGCTGACACTCCACTCTCATATATGATGCGCAGAAGTACTTTTGTTGATCTGAAAAGGGCAAATATTAAGACAACTTGTATATTCCATGCAAATTCATAAGCTTTCTTTTTGTAAAAAATTATATATATATGGGCCTGTAACCACAAGAAATTCATTAACTTTACTAAAATTCAGTTGTGTTGGCTGTCTTGATTTTAGTAGATTTTGGCTTAAAATTAGTAAAGAGATAACTGAATTTATAACTTGATGTTGCTGGTCTTGTCTCTATTATAAGATTTTAGAGCTACTATATTCACATATGCATATTAGTCTAATTTCTTTACTTTCTAAAGTCTGTATAACTTTTGAAAATAAAAAGCACACAGGAATTTTGAGACCAGTCAATTTTACTCATAATCTTCACTGGTTTAATGGTAAAATAATTTTTGACTTCAATAGGAAGACGGTTAGATAATATGCACCTTTCAGCCTTCCTCTCCCAGCTAAATTCTGTATCGTTTTAGGTAGCTGTTTCTGTCGACAGTATGACTGTAAGCTCTCTACCTCAACTTTAAGTATATCTGCCATCTGACCTACTCATCTAAAAATCTACTGCAAGTAAAAGAGCCTTCTGATTCATAATTTAA
This sequence comes from Burhinus bistriatus, assembly GCA_013397275.1. NCBI lineage: Eukaryota > Metazoa > Chordata > Aves > Charadriiformes > Burhinidae > Burhinus > Burhinus bistriatus. The sequence continues at coordinate 20,292 of VYXH01002482.1, read as the reverse complement.
GGAAGTCTTTAGAGGAAACTATTCCATTTGTGTCTAAATGATCAGTGATGACGAAGGGACAGGTACTTTATATTGCTGCTGGCAATGAAAAATGCAATATAAAGCACTGCAATCTTAAAGAAATACATGTAAAAAGCTAAACTATTATAATCATTTTACTACTTCAATTTTCATGCAACTTCTTCAGGTAGTGTAAAAAAATGAAGTCGTTTTTTCAGGCAAGTCCAACAAAATGTCAATGATGAAAAACAACAGCACAAAGCTTATGAAAAAAAAAGCAAACACACAACTTCCTTGAACAACTGTGGCTAATGAAAATAATGTACAAAAACATGTTAGTTGATCCATAAAGTTTCTTTCTGCTGCCTTGCAATTTGTATAGTGAATCTCTTCTAGTGGTGTAAGATATATTTTTTATTTTCTAGGGACCTTACGGAAGTAAAATTTGACAAAATCAGTGGAATATGTGGTTTATATCTTGTGTCAAAGACCACTCAATCTTCAGTTTCAATAAGTAGGAACTTATCTTGAACCATGCCTAATAACAAGGTTCTGCTTTTAATGTAGACAGAATCATTGCTGCAAATTTTGAAATGAATTTTTGGTATTTATAACTGAAATTTCTAGGAGAAAGGAAAGATAAAGGAAATGTACTGTCTAAATATTTTGTCACAGATCATTGTGAAATTAGCTACTGCTGAAATAGTTAATGACTTTAAAAGCTATCTAAAAATTGCTTTTAAACTATTTATTAGTGTTTTGACCTATAACTCGTCAGGACACTGTCTCTAGTCTCAAGGTAAACAGGTATCTCTGAGGCAGGAAATCGCGAAGAGAGATAAAAACCAAAGCATCTGTTAGTTCAAAAGCAACTTGAAAAATTCACTAAGTCCTGCAGTTTTAGATGAGTGGAGGCCATTCTGGTTCTCCTGGGTCTAAAAGAACAGGAGCAAGTTATAGCTAGCTATTTTGAAAAACAAACATAACCTTTTTTTTTTCTTTTTCCCCTCCTTATTTGACTGTCTGTCTTTCTCAATTAATTACCATTGGCTATATTTTTTTCTTCAGTGATTTACCAAGCCTCTCAACTCTATATGGAATCTAACATTTTAATTTAGTTTAAGTAAGTTTAATGAACTAACAAATTATGGGTAAACCCGTGATAATATGAGTGGTTTGGGGTCCTGTTTTATTGCTTTTCTTAATTTGTTTAAAACCCTACTTAGTGATAAAAGGCATTCTCCTCACTCTTAAAATATGAATGAATTAAGAGCATTATTTTCATCAACTGTATTCACCTCAGCTTGAAAAAGATTTGTGCCATTTTAAGGATCCTGTAAATACCTGATGCCTTAAACTGTGAGGAATCTTAGCATCTGTCTTAGCATTGGTTTTAGCATCTGTCTAGACAGCTGAAAGTCAAAACCGTCATTTTAAACTGCTTCTTGGATTATCACTTTTATTTCTGTGTATCGGTACTGATGCTTTCATAAAGGATTGCTTATTAGAGTTAACTTTGTATGATAGATTTGATAAATTGAAAACCTTTTTCAACAATCAATTTTTATTTTAAGTTCAAGTCATTTCAAAAGACTGTGAAGGATTAAAATATAGTCACGCTATAGGTACAAATTATAACCTATTATTCACTGGCCCTTGCAACAGATCAGCACCCAGTGAAAGAGGTGTTCAACCTTTGCTCACTTGCTTTAGGTTGCAAGCATTCACTTTTCCTGCTCCAATTCCACCCAAAGAAAACTGAAATAAGATAAAAATTCCACCACTGAAACATGTAGCAGATCTCATATTACGCACGAAGGAGGACCACAACCAGTGTTGGGGGTAGATGGCTTCAAGACTGCAGAGTATATAGGGCAGTAACTTATAGCTAAAGCAGATGGACTGATTATGAATCTGGTCTTCTACAGGAAATTTCTACATAACTGTAGATTGCATCCCTGTTCTTCTGTTATTTCATTTTTATTTCTCTAAAATACCTCTGTGTTTTTCAGAAAGAACACTATTTGCAGGGAGGCAACCCCCCATCAAAAGGAAACAAGTCTTCTATGGACTGTTTATATATGAAAGAGGAAAAAAAAAGTTATATATCTTTATTCATATTATGAATGGCTTTCGTATGAGTGCTTTATTAAGGGTGTTTCTGTGTTTTTGTACATTTGTAGATCTAACATTTTGTAAATTAATACATTTCTAATACAAAAGTACTGGTTTGGATGACTCAACTTCTGTTTCAGCACATTTGTTTCTATGGCTGTACCATGACATGCTTTGAACATGAGTTTGCAATCTAGAAATGAAAACGTCAAAAATCAGCATGAAGAAGTAATCATTAAAATAAATCAGCTTATTTTTGTTTGACCTACTTTTTTATCTGCTTCCTATTTTTACCACTATCTAAAGATTTAACAGAACTTTAACTCTTATATAATAATTTTCAGTATCCATCTGTAATTATTTCCACTCAGAAGATTAAAGTGCTCCACAAGTTGGTGATATTTTTCTACATGTACACATACACAAACAGCTGATATAGCTAGCAATCCCTTAAAAAAACAGTCCCTAAAAAAATCTGAAAACGAAACTTCACAAAAGGGGATTATATTAGATAAAATATTTTTATATCAACATTATGTCATTTCTAAATAGTTTTAAAAACACAGTGTTGTAAGGTCACCTGTTAATCTTATTTGCAAGGTAAATTGTTAAATTAGAATACTGTATCGTTATATAGAAGTTATGATTTCCTGTTTGCTGTCCACTAAACAATGAAATTTGGGTTTCACAGGCCACAATGTTTACTACAGAACACATTGCCAACACATTTATGTTTCTGTTGATAAAATTAGAATGTTGTAGACAGCATAAAGTCTAAGAGATGACTGTGAGCATTGAATTTAGCTGATTGCTACATTCTCATTTTATAAGCAGCAGGAAACCTTTAATTTCCAGGAAGTATAGAAACTGTACTTAGATTTAAGGAGAAATATTCTGTGATGTTTTACATAAAATAAGTGGTGGCTTTTTTTTTTTTTTTTCTCCTGCTAAAGGAAAAAGAATTAAAACATTAAGAGATTTACACATCTCACTGGGAGACAAACCTGCTTTTGAAAACTGTTTGGAATAACTAAATCTTATAATTTCACAAATATTAAAACACAGTCTTAAAACGGTTTTGGAGGGACAGGTCCATGCTACATTTCTACATTTTAGCAAAAATATGCTCTCTTTTTTTTTTTTTTTAAATCTGCTTCAGCTTGGCTTCTTCATGTGTACTATGACCACAGAGCAGATTCCATATAAGGTCCCAGTTCTACCAGAGCCACTAAACCAGACTTTGCCACTATTTGCATGGGCTTTTGCTGTTGTTGGTGCTTTGACATGGATCAGGCCCTGGAGGCTTGCCTCAAGGCTCTTCACGTGGAATTAAGAGAGTGGTCAGATGCAGGCAGGAAAGAATCTGATGTTTATGAAAATCAATGTTTTCTTCCATGTGACTTGTTAAGTGAAGTGGGATGACACCATTTCTTGAATGTTGAACATAATTCCTCCTTCATCATGCACCTCTCATTACTGGCCACTGCAGCACCTGCAGCACAGTCTGATTTTCTTCCCATTTAATATAAAGGGAGATAAACAAACAGTACTGTATCTAACTCATCATTCTAATTTGGGATGGCTGGCAACAGGTCCAGAAGTTCCACATAATGCAAGACTTACCAGATGTTCAAGTAGTGCTTTCTTTCTGGGTCCTTTTTAAAATTTTTATGACCAGTGGGTATTTTGAGAACCTCATCTAGCTTCATCTTTCCACTGTAAAGTTTACTGGCCACTTGGTTGTCAGACTTGTTGCATTACTTTACCCTGCAAATGTCATTGCAGCCCATTTTTCTTGCCTTCTCTTCTTTACAGCTCCTCTCATTGTAGTTATCAACATCAAGACTACCATAATAGGAAAAAAAAAAAAAAAAATTTAACCAGTGTCTGTATGCAGAAAAGATGCTCCTAATTCCAAAGTCTGCTCTGAAGATCTGAAAGTAAATCCTATGTTAATACTGTCAACCTGAGCACTAGATATTTTATTTTTCCAGGTAAAATTAGTATTCGTGAGAGGCCAAAATAGCAAACAAGACAACTACAGAAGCAAGGATCAACTCCTGTTTAGACTGTTCAGAATATGAAAAAATAAACTAAGCTGAAACAGTGCTGAAAGCGGGTTTATATTCACAAAGAAATAGAGTCTGAGTAAAGTTAATGATGTATTTTTTCCAAATTGAGACATTCAGAGTCTAACATTTCTGTTACAAAGACAAAATAACTACAACGGTATGTGCCATTATAGTCTAATCTGAGTTGCTTGTCCTAAGTATTAAGTTCTGGTCACTTAATAACAAAAGATTTTCTCCTATGGCCATTTCTACTAGTCCATGTGACAACAGGTCCTGAAGGGAAGCCAAAACTGCAGTCCAGCTAAGCAGAATTCATGGATGCTTCACTATGTGAGACTCCACTTCCACACTGGAAGACTCCAGGAGAAAAATTATTATAGACTTTTAGTTTTTTTCTTTTAATGACATTTTCACATGGATTAAGAAAATAACACTTGAAATTGCTAAATTGGACATTACTGATGTTTTTTGCATAATATGACTTAAGTATTAGAAATCCATAGCTTTCTGTAAAACCAACTGACGGCTTTAGCGGTTGTTTTGGTGAATTTGCTCTAGAAACAAACAAAAAAATTCCCAACAGCAATCAACAACCAAAAATAATTAAGCACACAGGGGAATAGACAGCAGGGTCTTGGCAATATTATTCTCCTATTGTTTGTCCTGCCAAATAAATTCAGGCTTGAGGGGTTTTGGATCTGTATCAAATATTTGGAAACAATCCTGTCCATTTCTTCACTGTATCTGATTTTCCACGTTACCAAATAGGGCATAAAATCTGAGAATTCCTCTCTCACAGTGAGATTTGTTAGGTCTTGCAAATTAGAAATGGTGAGAACATGAATGATTTAGTTGCTTCTGAAAGCAATATTGCCAGAATCAAAAAGAATATTTAAATATACCTAGCAAAATGAGTTTAATTTTAAAAGGTTTAATGTAAGTAACCAGTTTTTTTGGAAAGAGTCTGGAGATCTTGCTACTAATATGCAGAACTGATAATATACATTTCTGTATAGAAACTCACATAGAGGTCATACCCACAAAAGCAAGGTTACCAAATAGACCCTTTGAGCCATCTCCCACAACTGGTGTAGCCCTGAAATATTAGAATGCCACTTTTACCTGCTACTCTCAATATTAAAATGTTGTACTATAAACAAAAAATGGGTAAATGGAGGCTAGTACAGAATTTGGCAATCTTCTGGCTAAACAAGACAACTTGTGTAGGAGATATTATTGATCTACTTTTATATACGTGTTGGTTTTTAAGCAATGTCAAAGGCACCAAACACATGGGGAAGGCACTCAACTTTATTATTTTTATAAAACTAAATAAAACATTATTTCAGGTGAGAATAAAAATAAAATGATGGAGATTAATTTAATTTCTTACTCCTGTTCTTCCCTAGATCAAAGGGATATAACATCATCCAAGTACATGCTTCCATACTTATATATGAAGTTTTGTATTGATACAACTCCAAACATGGCCATCCAGCTAAGATTCTGGAAGCTTGTCCAAATGTAATATTTGTTGCTGACTTTAGACAATTATATTCAGCATTTAGTGACAAGTCAAAGCTATATAATTTCTAGGTCATTAAATTATTTTAAAAGTGTTATCACACAAGATAATCAGTATCATGGAGCATGAGAACAAAAGAGGAACAGAAGCTTGAGTTGCCGAAAGCAAACACAGAAAGTGAAATCTTCTCTGATATGAATAGCAGTATTGTTTGGTAACCTGGCAAAGAAGTAAATAGCCTTCCATTTCTGTGAACAAGGAAAGATGAAGAATAGCTGCTCTTGAGTCAAATAAAGATTCTCAATTAAAAGAAGGGCTTCACACGTTAAAATGTATTCCTGTAGAGCAGGATATGAAATATCAAACAATTATAGCAGAGATCAGGGGTTTTTACATGCTATGTGACACAGCCATTAGTGCCAGAGGTGTTTATAAACTCCTTGTTAGACAGAAAGATATAAGACTTGTAAAAGGTTTTTGTTGCTGACAGGCAGATACATTTTTTTTTTTAAATAATTGAAACATGTTTTTAAAACCTTTTTTTAATACTTAATGTCAACTATTTACTCGTCATATTAACTTGCTCTCCTAAAGAGTGGCTTAGAGGGCAATGGAATATGTAGAAATCTGGAAAAGTATAAGGTTTAACCACTTCCATGGTTCCATGGCAGAGCTAAAATCCAGTTGTCCCTCTTAAAATTACTACTGTTCTGTACTTTCCACCAGCTGAGGAGTTTTAGAAGGGAATCATCACTAGAGTATCCAGTTTCAGGGATACCTAAATGTTTCCATCTCTGCTAAAGGAAGGCCTTGATGATCTGTATAAAATAAATAAAATTAAGTAAAAGAAGTAAAAGTAAATGAAGAATCACATTTTTTACAGAATAGTTCTCTGGTCGGGACATTCAGTATTCAGTTCTAATAGCTCCTTTATAGTCAATTATAAATTTGTAGTGTCTGGCATATATATCATGATACTCAAGGCTATCATAATAATACAGATAATTTGGAAGCTGTATGAATGGATCCCTTAAACTTAGTTATTTTTGTTTGCTTTCAAGACCTTTGTTTTCATCCTTGAAAGGAAGAGAAACAAAATCTTATAACAATGTTGTCTCCTATAAAGCTTAGGCAGAGTCAGAAAACACCACCTGATTTTAAGCGATCTAAGAACCTGTAGCATAGGTTCACTTCATCTCATTACTGTTAGTTTTTGATTTAAGATGGTTTTATCTTGCCAGAAGTGTAAAAGGCAAATGATTAATGATGAATGGGCTATGATGTCATACAGAACTAATAGCAATTCAGCTGAAAAGTTTAATGAATATGGCACATAAACAGTTTTACCTGTCACTGCAGTTCTGACCTTGCAGTTTCAGGTATCGGCAGATAACTTAAGAAATAGCAACACACAATCCAGCAGTAAGGTTATTTGTATCCTTGACATGTGTCAAAACAGCTATAAGTGTAATTGAAATATATGATGCATTTTGGCATTGATGCAGATACCTAATTTTGATGGTGTAAGAGAATGACCGATGTGACATTTTGCTCATTTTCCTCAGCTGGAGCTTGTACAATTTCTCAGGAGTAAATGACCTTACAGTATTCTATAATATAGTCTTGACCCCGACTGTCACGGCAGCTCAGAGTGTGAACATACAGTCAGCAAAACAGCCCTACTAAAAGTTAGTTATAATTTAACAGTAGTTAAATCAACTGAAAGTTTCAATGCTCATGTCTGATGGCCTTGACATCCTACCTTGGTGTTCCCTCTACTGTTTCTCACTCTTTTTGTTCCTTCCTCCTTCCTCTGCCCAGTGTTTTCTGCCCTTTTAAATATGTTATCACAGAGGTGCCACCATCTTGGGTGATGGGTTCAGCTGTGCCCTGTGGTGGGTCCATCGGAGCCAGCGGGAACTGGCTGGAACCGTCTGTGTCGATCACAGGGAAGGTCTAGCCTCTGCTCACAGAGGCTACCCCCTCAGCCCACTGCTGCCAGCAGCTTGGCACGGATTCCAATACACTGTTTTAGGTCATGAAACATACAATTAAAGGCACAAAAGGTCTACACTTACTTCTATCCAATGTGTGATCCGATAAGCAATCTCAGAGGACACCTACCTTATTAAGCCTTTAAGAAAGCATTGGAAAAATCAGTGAAAATTCCTCTTATATCTAATACTCACCCATGAGAAACAGTAATGCAGGACAGAAAAATAACGAAATTAATTTATTCCTTTTAATTAAATCTACAGAAATTCTTACTCTCTGTAACACAGAAGAATTCCTTAACTAAAAGCCGATGCCATATTATATGTCAACCTGTTGAAGGTGAAATTTTAAAATAACCTTTTCCTCCAATATTTATTTTGACTATATCTGTTTTAGCTCCACAAGGTAGACTTGCTGTTTAATTTTTCTATTCACTGTGCTTTAGTGAGTCTAGAATTAGGACTTTGGCTTCTTTGGATAACTTATAATATAATGTAAAAAAATGGTCATCTTAAAAATAGGCATAATGAAGAATAGAAAACTCCTTTGTGACACCAATACATTACCTTTTTGCTTAGCAACAGCCAAAATGACTGTTGCTTCTTTAAGAAGGATTTTTATTTTAAAACAAGGGTTCCATGGGCTCCTTTTAAATTCTGTTCTGAAAAAAAATCATTCAAAACAGTAATTTAGTTGGTTATCTAATTTAAAATTTTAAAAAAGTAGTCAACTTACTCCTAAAAATCTGTATTTTCTAGGTATTACAGTCAAATATGTATTTTTGCATGACCTTCTACTGTTTATCAGAATGACTACGAACATAAGGTGAGAATACTAGCAAAGACCATCAGTCACTATTACCCTCTGTCAGAGTATGTCCTGTAGAATGATGGAGTACACAATACAGAACTACCTTTTAGCTAGGAAGTACCTCCTGTCATGTTTTCCCTTAACATACTCCCAATATTTGGGCAAGGATTCTTGTTTTCCCCCAACATTTAGAATATAAAGCAAATGTAGAATCACTTGAAACACTGACAAGAAAGTGCCAATTTTTGCAATTAATTTTCTGTGTTAAGTGTCTTCTCTGTAGAATCCTATCTGTCCATTGTTGTATTTGAATATGTTAAGAATAAAAGAAACTAATAATATTTTGTTTACTCAAATTTGTTGACCTTCTACAGCCAGTATATGATTTATCTTTCCCATTTCCATTAATTTCAAACATGGATTTTTATTTTGACCTTCATGCACTTTTTTGGCAACTTTGAAATCACTTTAAAGGAAATTAGATGTGGTTTTGAGTGCTGTGTGTTTCTCTTAGCTTGTAACATGGATGTCACTGAAATTAAGATAACATTTACAACAAAAAATAATGGTTCACAGTAATCAATTTTTGTAACAAGAAACAGCTGACTAAGCCATTATATATAATTATGTGCTGGGTTGGTTCAAGACTGCTCCAGGTCCACTGTATTTGCTGGAAAGTTGTTACCTCAGAAAGGGTTTCTGGTTCTGACTGCCTTGTGTAATCACTTACTTTGATTTTGTTTTGATTGCCCAATACAAAACAACAAATTAACATCTAGTAACACTATACTTAAAGCATATGCATTCTAATGTGTTTTAATGTGCCTAGCTTATGAACCACTAGAAACAACATATTTCAGGATGTGTTTTGCTGTAGAAACAGTGACTGCCTGAGAATAAGCCGCGTCTTGCTTTTGCTATATTATCCATTTCATAATGATCTCTTTCTCATCAATAAAATGTTCAGCTGCCTAAATAGATCTACCTAATATCATTTGATGTATCCAAAGGTGTTTCAGACATCCACTTAAAGTTGACAGACACAACACAGGCTACAGATTTTTTTTTTGGACCAGTAAATGTTGCCAGGTAGAATAGGCAAGGAGCAATTACTGGCAAATACAAACTAATAGAAAGTACTTATATTTGGGCAACCAAATCAATCCCAAAATGCAATTGTAAGTTCAAACTTGTTTTTATTGAAGGGTAAGAGCTGGGGATGTAGGAAAATATGAGAAAGGGAAAGAAGAACAAAAAGGAACACAAACACTAGACTTCTGAACCTTTTCTGTCCATGTTTGGAGAGCTTATTTATTTACATGTTCCACTGATCTTGCTTCAGTGTTGAAGTACTTCACAGAGGCCTCTGCTCCCGCAACACTACTCTAACCATCAGGGTACACAGAAGCTTGCTCATGTTCTAACTTTTTCATATATTTCTAAGTATGTATTTAACGGTGCCTGACTAATTTGGTGGCCTTCTGGAACGGCGTTAGAGTGTTGGTGGATAAGGGGATAGCAACAAAATCATCTACCTGGACTTGTACAAAGCATTTGATGCTGTCCTGCACAATATCCTAGTCTCTAAGTTGGAGAGACATGGGTTTGACCAATGGACCACTCAGTGGATAAGAAACTATCTGGATGTCTGCACTCAGAGAGTTGTGGTCAACAATTCGATGTCCAAGTGGAGACCAGTGACGAGTGGTGTTCCTCAGGGGTTGGTACTGGGACCGGTACTATTTAACATCTTTGTTGGTGACATGGATGTTGGTATTGAGTGCACCATCAGCGTTTGCCAGCAACACCAATCTGTGTGGAGTNAGGGCATGTAGTGATAGGACAAGGAGCAATGGCTTCAAACTAGAAGAGGGTGAATTTAGAGCAGATATTAAGAAGAAATTTTTCACTCTGAGGTTGGTGAGGCACTGGACCAGGTTGCCCAGGGAAGCTGTGGAGGCTCCATCCCTGGAAGTGTTCAAGGCCAGGCTGGATCGGGCTTTGAGCAACCAGGTCTAGTGGGAGGTGTCCTTGCCCATAGCAAGGGGGTTGGAACTGGATGGTCTTTAAGGTCCTTTCCAACCTAAACCATTCTATGGTTCTAGGATTTATTCCATTGAAAGGGGAATGTCTTTCAAGAAGAGTGTGAAGACAGGTGCTGGAAGTAGAAGGCTCAGAATGTCACATCACTGAAGTGCTCTAGATGTATTGAAGCCGCTCTAGCTAGTTGCTTAGACAGCCTTAATGTCAAACTTTTGCAGCAAGAGTATTTGGGCATCTCATGGATTGTTAGCATTTTTTGTATTAATGGATTTATTACTCAGTATTTTTAAAATGTAGGCATGCAAAAGTTTATGTCATTTTATTTAACTCACCAAGCTCTTTTCAACATCAAAGAAATTTCTGATGTTGTATTAAAAAATTAAAAATATAAACCTTTACATGAGATAGTAAAATCAGCATAGAATTTCAGGAACATTTAGTCTTTTTCCTTATTACAAAACACTTGTTATCAACTGACTTATTAAATGTCTTGAGTCATTTAAAATATGTGACCTGCTGTTAGTGTGCTATCTCTGACATAATTTAAGTATCATTTCTATTACATTTAACATACAATAATATCTTTTCACAGTCCTGTTTTGTGATGTTATTTTATATTCATAGTTCTTTAATATTTTCCTCTCAGTCTTCCTGTTTCCTACTGCATTGCGTACTTACACATTCCCTTTTTTCTCTTACTCCCTTAATACATACCTTGGGTTTCTTTTTGTTATGTTTTTCTTGGAACAGCAAGCCTGCTAGGCAAATGGAAGAAAACTTCAGAGCTGTAATTTTTGTAATGGCTGTTTGCTTGAGCTTGCTGTAGCACAAACAGCTTACTCTAATTGTACTAGATAAATCACTGTGAAAAGGCTTCTCTGGTTCTTAGATTTTATATCGGCTAAGTTGTCCCCTTTGGTGTTTTAATTTAATGAAAGAAGTTAATTGATGCAGAAATAGCTTGACAAGATACGGGCAGCCCTGTTATTCGGAGAGTCTGCGACAGACCTGAAGTATGATTTCTCTAACTTCTGAGTCTAACGTGAACTTGATTATAAGCCTGAATCTGCTGAGACAAAATATAGTCATAATTTTCTCCTAGTATTCTTTATTTTGGTTGGCGTCTTCTTGGGGCCTTCCCAGAAGTGTAAGTCTCTGAATCACAGTCCCAGTCTTGACATTGTGACACATGCTAGCAGAAACTTCTGCTTGCATGATGGTAGACCAAAGTCAACAGAGGTCTGTAACAGTTTGGAGATACTCCTGTGTGGTATTAGCAGCCAAAGTCTAAGCAAATGCCTAGATTTATTTGAGAAAAAATGGGTTTACATCATGCCATGCATTTCTATCCTAATTCCTCTACTTTTCTTTGCCTTATCTTTGCTCTTTTTCTTTGAATGACATGGTCACTTATTTAGTGATCTTTTTCATCTGCTTTTTTTTAGGACTCCTGTAGTTCTCACCCTAGCAGTCTGCATATGTCTATAATTATCATGCAATTGAATCCCCTCTTCAATGCAGTTTATCTGACACTTTTTAAATTAAATTATGGACTAGCAGCTGGAGAACTGCACAAATACCAGTGTAGTAAGAATTCCTTCACCCTTCTGTCAGAAATGAAAAACATCATTATTGTGCTCTAGTAGGAAAATTACTTGCTCAAATATTACCTGAATCAGGATGTTCCAGCTCATTGAATCTAAACTTATTCTATGCTCGAGTGAACTAAGTCTAGTGCGTAATTATGTATGCACGTATGAGAAAGCCTAAGTGAGGCCTATTCCACCTTCCACATATTACAATTTTATATTAATTCTTCTTTTATGTCTATTTAAAATAATAATTTAAAAAATAATAGCTTTGATAATGCTTAACTTGATTGTTTTCCCATAATACCAGCTTCTCTTTTCTTTTTAGTGGAAAAATGACTTAGGATCTCTTGTATAATGTTTAGCACTGAGGCTTTCTGAAGAATCCTGACTGGTACTCGACAGGGAAGCTTCTTTGGCTTCATTATAATCATTTTACAGGAAAAATGAATTATTGCTACTTTGGAATGCAGACATTGATTACTGAAGAAATATACTCATTTACAAACATTATTTATCATTATAATTCTCTTAGTGCTGTGCATAATAGTTCATATGTGGTCATTTAACAGGTTTTTAAGGGAGAGAAGATGCAAACCACAAAGAAAAGTTCTCAAAATGCAGAAATAGAATGTTAATAATTCACTAATTTTAGGAGTGACTAGTGGCAGAATGTTTAAAATAAGGTAACAGCAGACACAACAGAAGTGGTCTTCTGTGGTACTGCACTCATCCTGTGAAAGACGTGGACACATTTGAGACAGAAAGTGGAAGCAACATCAAAGTGAGAGAGAAAGTAAATAGTGCAAAAAAGTACATATGTCCTTCTCAGTTCTGTAAATTAAAATCTCATCTGCAGGAAAGAAAAAGATCCACTGCAACCTTTGGGGCTTTAAATAAAAGATTTCTGTACTCTCCAAGAAACTGTATATTTTTAGAAAATAACCACCATTCTTTCTTTTAAAAAGCATTGATATTAATGTTTCTAATTTCCTTTACTTTTTTGAAATAGCAAAATAAATATAAATAATATACCTATAAAATGACAAATTAATACAAAATTAATAAAAAAAAGATATTTTGTTTTCTGTGGCCTTTACCACAAATCATCTGTGTTGAAGTAGTTAGTTCATTAGAGGTTATTCCGGCACTGGACAAATGCTTTTACTGAATTCCTTCTGCTTTTCACACAAGAATTAAGGTGGGGGGGGGGGGCGGGGAGAGTTAGCTATAGAGAAAGTACAAGAATATTATTTTGTAGATCGGTACTTGGAGAACTTTCATAGAAGGGAGCAGTCTCGGATTGCAGACCCTGTTTCAAGATATCCTTCTCTGCTGTATTTGTTATTAAGAAGTGGTAACATTCAAGATTTTGCTTTTTGTGTTTGGGAACCAATAATCCAGGTTATTTCTTTATGGACCTCAGCAGAATCCAAAGGCTTACCTTAGCCATTACTAAACAAACTTCAGTAACATTTGCTCAGGAGGGAAGAGATCATAACTTCACAAAACCAAAAATCTTTAAGAATCTCACCTAAAGTAATATTTTCCTATGAATTACAATCATTTGCGTAATGAAATTATTTGCATTAACCTTAGAATTACAACAATGTTTTCCATTTGTGTCATGAACAGTGGAAGATTTTAATCCTTTTTCAAAATTAAAAATAGATGTATGAGTTTTTTCTTTGTTTGGTTTTGGATTTCAGTTGGGATTTTAAACTGCAGTTTGTTACTGTGTGTACATGTGAGTTCATCAGTCTATGAAAATATACACACTGAGAGGACTGCTGTCTCAAATTTCCTTATTAGTCACATGCTGTGCAAGCTAGTGTAGTGATAACACCAGTGTTAGGAATGCTGTTGTAAAGTAAATGCTACAAACTGGAGCTTATTTATCATTCAAATACAAACACAGCCATCTTATCTCATTGTGATTTTAGAACTTTAACTTTATAATTTGTTCATGAGGAAATAAAAATTTACATCTAAAAAGAAAAAAAAAATTAATTTAAAAAGAAGCAGCCACATGGTAGGACAGTTAGAGTCTTGACTTAAATATACAAGTGTCTTGTAAATTATTCTTGTTATTTTCTTGCGTAAAAGGATGGGAAGAGTGAATACATTCAAAATATTCAGTAAGTTTATCTGTAGCACTGAATGAAATAAGGATATGTTTTCCCCATCTCTGGGCCGTTGTAAGAAGAAGTGATACCATGACCTTCCTTCACTGGTGTTGATAGTCATATTTTTCTAAAGTACAAGTAGATTAACACCTTTTAAAGAAAAAAAGTCTTCATTTCAGGAAGGTAATTTTTATCATAAGTCTTTATAACTCATTTTAGCAAATGACCTATGTGGATGACTTGGACAAGAAATATGTTATGAATTCACAGGTCAAAAAATAGTGAAGTTTCAGTAGCTTGAAAACAATGTTATAATGAACGTAAGTACATACTGCTTACTGCTGACTATGGTTGTCCAAAGTAGTTTGTAAGGAATTTAAAGCAACATGTTTTATGAAAGACTTACGTGTTAAGCCCTGATAAGTACTTCTAAATTGTCTGTTCTATCAGAATTAATGACCCATATTGCAATATGACAAAGTAAGTAGTACTTATAGATATAATTACAAATTATAAGCAAGCAAATGTTCCCTTGTAGCAGATACATTCTTAAGGCAATTTACAACATTTCACTACTCAGATTACTGGTGGATCAGTGCAGTAATCAAATTGAGGTCAAAGATAAAATTAAATCAATAAATTTGAGATTCAAGTAAATATAATAGATAATTAGACCTACTTAGGAAGTTTTGTCATCAGAGGGCAACATCATTAAAGTATGTTGGTATCCATAAGATCAAAAAAGCAAAGCAAAATTACTCAAGCTGGTAACGATTACATTATAGCTTGGATTCAGGAAACTTTTTTCCATGCATGTTAGGTCAAAAATTCATTCCTAAATCTCATTGCTGTGTTCTCCTTTGGTAATTTTTCATCCCCCCTCCACAAAACCACAGATTCTTTCTGCGGGCTTAATCAAAATGGAGTTCAATTAGGCAGGTGGGACACTTTGCTGACAATTTAAGCTTCACTTTTGAGAGGATACATTAAAATCACTATTTAGTAAATACATTACTGAAACAGGGGGGAAAAAAAGCTTTCCTTTCATAAATAGAATTAAAATCATGGAATCATAAGATATCCTGAGTTGGAAGGGACCCAGAAGGATTGAGTCTAACTCCTGAATCTACACAGGGCAACCTGAAAGTTAAACCATATGTCTAAGTGAGTTGTCCAAACGCTTCTCGAACAGACAAGGTTAGGGTCTTGACCACTTCCTTGAGGAGCTTTCCAGTGCTTGACCAGCCTCCCAGTGAAGAACTTTTTCCTGAAATCCAAGACGAACTTTCCCTGATGCAGCTTTAAGCCATTCCCTCACATCTTATCACTGGACAGCAAAGAGAAGACGTCAGCACCTCCCTCTCTGCTCCCCCTCATAAGGATATTGTAGGCAGCAATGAGTTTACCCCTTGGTCTCCTCTAAGATGAACAAACCTAATATCCTCAGCTGCTCCTCATAAGTCATGCCTGCTAGTCCATTCACCATCTTTGTTGTCCTCTTTTGGACACATTTTTAGGAGTGACAGGCAAGAGGGTCTTTGTCAGAAACTTCCACTTATGATTTTTTCAAAGTGGAAGGAAGAGAAATTCCCAAAGAAAACCAGCGTTTTTAAGGTATCTTTTTAATATTTTCAGGTAGAAACGGTATACTGGGATAGCATAGACTTCTGTGACCCAATAGTTGCTATAAGGATTGCCAGTTTCTTATGTAAAAATAAGGGAAATTGAGTCTTTCGATACTGCTGTTTAATGCCACCACTGCAAACTGGGGACCAACCAACTGGAAAACAGCTTTCCAGAGAAGGGCCTTGGGGTCCTGGTGGACAACAAGCTGACCATAAGCCAGCAAAGCACCATCGTGGAAAGGAAAGCAACAGCATGATGGGCTGGGTTATGGAAAGTGTTGCCAGCCAGCCAAGGATGTGATCCTTCCTGTCTACTCAGCGCTGGTGAGGCCAGATCTGGGGTGCTGTGTACTCAGACTTTAGATTGAAGACAATCAGGACTGTCCTAGACAAATTAAAGGTAAATAAACCTTTTGTGGGAGGGAGGATGAGGAGACTTGGATTAGAAAAGAACATCTGGGTCACCCCTGAAAGAAACTGTTTATAAAATTGTGTTGAACCAGGAAGTTATCTTCGAATAGTGCATTCTAAAACAGCATCTGCACAAAGACAGAATGTCTGATAAAGTGAGTAAAGAAAACATCTAAAGCAAGTCATCAGATTATTGGGAAGGAGATTTGGCTTGGTATAAGATTTGGCAAAAAAACCAGGCATGATTTCCTTTCATTTTACATATTTCTTTCAGAAACACTTCTGACAATATTGTTTGTTTCATCAGTAGTAAGTTAACATTTTCACATGCATTTTACCTTATCTTGGCTCAAGTAAAAGATAATTTCTAGTAATTGGTACATCGTAAGGCATTTGTCACATAACAGTTCGGGAGATGTAAAATGCGAGTACAGCAGCCCTGATGATTTCTCAGCACATTCTCCATAGGGTATGTTTCAGCAGAATTGCATGGGCAGCAGAAGTACTTTACAGTAAACAATTAGTATTAGAAAGTAGTGGTTACATGTGTGACCCTAAGGCAAAGAAGTTTGTAAAGGTTTTTGGGCAATCTGTGAGCTATCAGCTTTACCCTCCTTGCGTTATACAGTGTCTTAATAATCTCATCACCAATGTTGCGTAAACAGTGGGAACACCCTCTTCAGGCAATATATAAGGTGATCTAAGGGAAAAAATGCCACAAGATGCAAGTTTATGACTGTTACCTAGCACATATTTTTATCATATTTAGGAAATAAAGCACCCCAAACCAAACTCCATTTCTTGTGACGCTCAGACTAAACTCTGACTTTATGCTTTTCATTGCTATAATAAATGATTAAAAATAAAATCAGAGTATTTACTTTCCCTAACAGCTGACTGAAATAAGCAATAAAGTATGTTTAAAGGGCCTTTAATATTAGTAAACTCTCATAGAACAGAAATTCTAAAACAAGCATTTATTTTTATTCATCTGATTCTGGTTTTGTTTTCTGTTGTTTTGTTAATATACTTCCTATAGCTAAAAAGGATTGAATATTCCTCCAAATACTTCATTCTTAGGAATTCTTTATTAAGCCCATTTCTTTTCTTTTGAGCTGCTTGTTATTCTTTGAAGTTATGTCTCCTCAGGCTCTTCAATATTTTCTATTGACTCTTCTCACTTTAATTTAATTACTTTTTCTTTTTCTGAGACTTTGCAGAAATGGAAAGTATTCTCTGTATATGCAGGCTGCACTGAATTATATTTGTTGCTTGACCTTTAAATATTAAAAGATGAGCAAAAGTATCTTGAAATAGATTTAAATATTGGATCTGTGATTTTTTTTGAATCCCATTAAAAATGTATATTCTTTTTGAAGTAGGTTTGCTGTTGCATGCAGAAGCTATGAATAAAATCAATAGCAAACACCAGGTTTAGTCATAATATAATATAACAAATGGGAATACTTGTAGTGGTATACAATCCCTGAAAGTGAAACAAAATCAGGTGGTGCAGGCGGGGGGCTTAAAAAAATCACTTAGAGATAACACAGGAATTTTGTAATGGGTTCTTCTTCACAAAAGAAACTACACGTCAGCCAAAAGTTTGTCATAGGGTCAATGAGGCAAATAGTTTCATTTTGGTATCTTTTTTGCAATGGGGCACTTCATTAGGACTCATAGACATAAAAATTGAAACAGTTGTAAAATTTTGGCATGATAGAATAAAACCAGACAAATCCCCATTTAGAAGGCAAATTTTCTGTTCTTCATGATCATTCAGTAAGCAGCAGTCCAATTATACTCTCACACAAGTAAAATAATTTACTTAAATCTCTCCTATTAACTTCATTTCATAATTTTGGGGATCATTATTCCCACAGGAAGACACTTTAAGTATGAAGAAAAAAATATGCATGATTTTTAGTAAAATCAAAAGTTTTGGCAATTTGGGGGATTAAAAACAATGGTAATAATAATTTTCTGACTAGGTAGGCAAACCTAAATCACTCTTATTCTTTTTTTTGAAACACTGGGCAATTTTGACCATGAATTAAGGCTTTATCTCCCTTGAAAATAATCCCAAAGGAACAAAGGTGTGCATTTACATGGTTGACCCCTAAGAGAATGTTGTCCAAGAGTTAGCAGTGAAAATACAAACCCTTAATCCCCAAATACTGATTTCTATGAAGGGATGGGTTTCTGACCTTAATCAAAGTGATTTAATGTAATTTGGTTATTTAATTAAACAACATGAATTAAAAAAAAAAAAGAAAAGAAAAAAAAAGAATGGATGTAATGCACCTATAGTAAGATAAGTGTGTAGTGCCATTTTTAGGTGTCCCCTGACCTCCAGCTGCTGCTGGGTGCGTATCTCCAATAGACAGGTCACAACTGCCAGCCCCATGCAGATATTTTAGATACAATAAGATATCCAAAGTGTTTCCTCATGCTTGGGTTTGGCAACCAAATTATTCCAGTACTGACATTTGTTTGTGGCTGAATCTGAACTCTGAATAGGAGATTATTCTCATGGAAAGAAGCAAGCATCTTGACAATTGACAGTTGCTCACCTAGATTCACAGTGAAGGCTACTGACACATCCTTTACTCAGAGCAAGGTCTCTGTCATAATTAAGGGGTTAAAAGCCTTATGAACTCAATCATTTCTATCCTTGAAAAATTTTATTCAGCTGACACTTAACGCTTAAATTGTAAAACGTGTTCATAAGATATTCCAAGAATCAAACGTTCTACTCAGCTAATATCTGCTTCTGGAAACTGAATTTCTTTCTTTTTAAAGTCACAGAGTCCTTTCTTTTTAAAGGCACAAACGTCGTGTGAGAGCAGGTCTGTGCTGACATAACTCTGTGTCTGATTAGAACTTCTAGGAAATTAGTTATAGAAAGTTGTTTAGAAGATTGTAGATGTTTATTAACAATTCATAAGCACCTATTATTGTAGCTTACCTCTTGTATTGCAGATATTGATCCCAAATATATAGTTCATAGACTGCCAGTTAATTACGTGTCATTAAAAACTCAAAAAACTGCTTGAATCCTGATTTGGTTTAAACTACACGAACTAAGCATTTTTCCCCTGCAACAGTATCTGACTTGTACAGTAGATGTATGTATCTACTGAAAATCTAAGTGAAATAGGAGTCAAAAATTGCTTAGGCCATTTTTTAATTTCATTGCTAAGATCTATGTGCTTAATTTGGGTCTTCAAAATCCACTATTCAGGAAGGTACACGAGTGCTAAGTGCATCAGTACTAAGAACTGTAACACATACATATTTTTAAACTTTGAGTTTGTGCTGAATGGAATAGAGAGCAAATGCTCTCTACAAAGTCTGTTGCCATGTAAGACCTTGTGTCTCAGTAAAGTTGATATGCGTACCTTTACCACCTCTTTGGACTATATTGGTATGCAACTGATGTGCAGCTATCAAGAGTATGTTTAATCTTTTATTTCTTTTTCATCAAAACACAAGAAAACAACCCCCCCAAAACCTATTACAGTTAACAGTTATGTTCTACTTGGGATGCTTCAATTTACTGAATAATAATGAACCAAATTAATTCAATCAGTTTTATTTCAGGCAGAAACTCTATCCTGATGTACGGTTTTCAGAAAGCTGCATCACTGTAGGGCTAAATAAATGAAACCTTTATGATTTTATCCATGTTCTTGATAAGTCATATAATTATATAATTGTAGTACACCAACCGACAATGACAAAAAAAAACATTTAGAAATGTATATAGGATAATTCAGCTCAGAAAGTCTCTAGTCCAACCCCCCCGCTCAAAGCAGAGTCAGCTTTGAGGTCAAACTAGGATGCTCAGGTCTTAATTCCGTTGGGTTTTGGAAATAAGCTCTCTGCCCTACTTCTTCCAATGCTTGACAGTCCTCATGATGAAAAAATAAAACTAAATCCAATTTAAAATACTGTTTCTGGATGAGACTACCTGTGTCA
>VYXH01002481.1:20842-115495 GCA_013397275.1 Burhinus bistriatus | reverse complement strand
ACCACTCTATGATTCTATAAAATATACCTATACCAGAAGTATCTTCATCAAATCCTTGCATAAGAATTGCACCTGCAATATATACAATACAAGGAAAAAAACCAGTCTAGTCAAATTTGTTTAGTCTAATTTCAGATGCTTCTGGCACTGTTCTAAGAATATAGTTGCTAGTGTCTCGTGCTCCTTTTTGAAAGTACAGTTGAGAACCTTGTATTAATGAAGCCAGCAAAAGTCAAGTTGTGTTGATTTCATTTGGGCAAGTGTTTCATTCTCTAAGCTTAAAAACTGTAGGAGTTTTATGCTATCAGTAAATTTGTCTTTTATTTTGAAGGAAAGTAGAGTAGATAAAAGGAATATTATTCAACTCTGAAGAAGAGGGAAGAGCTAATGGAAAAATAAGTACAGAAGATACTCAGTAAGAAAAGAAAAAGATTGAATGAATAAATATATTTCTGTGTATTCATATGTAGTTAGAAATGTTATCTGTACCTGGAATATAACAAACAAAATGTACAGAGAAAGCTGAGAAGACAAAGAGACTCAAGGTACAAACACTTCCAAAATGTTTATTTTGGAGAAGCCTCTGAGTAATAGAGACAGAAAAAGATAACTCTTGTGCTTTTCCTCATTAAGAACTGCAGACTGGGTAAGACTGCCATAATAGGAAAAGAGAGAACATGCAGTGCTTAACAGCTGTGCTTTTTTCCTCAATGTGAGGAGTATCCTTATATGACACCTTCTGCCCCTCCATGTTGTCTGAAAGGTCTGCACTCATGTGATCTGAATCTTATATAAATCCCTAACAAATATTTTCTATTCCCCAGAAACTTGAGAAGTTCATTAGTAAACTGCTACTTTTCTTCAGGGGGGCTGATTGCAATTTCTGTTACTCTCGCCTTGATACTCTTTTTGTACTGAATGACGTAAAAATTATGAAAGGCAATGAGAGGCAGTTCATCACCTCATACACTTAACAGACTAACACAAATAATAATTTTTTTTGCCAATAATTTTAAAAGATAAATTACATCTGATAAAACAAAGAATGGGAATAAGGGGGAAAGAAATGGGGAAATGGTAGAAGAGTAACATTGCAAACTAAAATAGATGTGTATGATGACACTGAGGAACTGTAAGGTTTTCTGCACTGACAAATATGACTTGTCTGTAGCATGATCTCAGTCTCTGTTTCCTTGTAAAGGGATCTAGGTGAATTGCCTAAAATGTTGTGCTAACATCACTTTTCCCTTGTGCCTTCACAAGATCTTTGTTACGAACATTGTGGGGTTTTAATTTTTCGTATTCACTGATGTTCATTTTGATTGAACTCACTTAAAAGTGAGTACAGTTTCTGCTCTTCTGGCTTTTTTGATGAATACAGTTCTCAGCCTCCAGCCTTATCTTATATGTATGTTTCTTATAACATATTTTAGAAGAATTTTCTGATTAGTTCTCATAACTTTTTTAAATGAGGCTAACTGACCTTGTCTGCATATTCACTGCTTGAGTGCAATTGGGAAATGATTCAGCTGAAGCCTAGCAAACTCCTTTTGATTTTTTTTTTCTTTTTATTAATATTGCACTCTGTTGTGTTGCAGGTTTGATAACAATGGAATTTCAAATAAAACTGCTAAGCACTTTCCAGGCCCTGAGGCTTTTCTCTTGCTACACCTCCTCCAGGTCATATATTCTTTAAAACTAAAACATATGTGTTGTGAATCATTCCAATGGCTCATAAACTGCCTAAAAATACAATGGCACTATGACTCGGGGGTGAAAAGGCAAAAGAATCAATTGCATGATGTTGTACTGACCTATGTAAATAGTAGCGTTGGGAGAAACCCCTTTGAATTCCCTATGAAAGTACATATCCCAGAAAAGCAGGACACCTTATTAAGATTCATGCAGTCCTACCTATGGAAATCATACCACATCTTCAAGAGAAGAGGGAATCCAGCTGTGCTGGTGATTGACTGGAAAGGGAGCAGCTTTTTCTCTAGAAAAAGTGGCTACCTAAAACAGACACTCAAGTGAACCTGCTTGCCAGAGTCTCTCAGATACTCTGAGAAAGCGGGATCATAACAGAAAGGACCCCGATCTTGTTACCAACTGGTATGGTAAAGCTTCTCTAGGAGTGATGCAAAGATGTTGTAGGAGTCAAATGTAAAAAATCCTACATTTACAACAAGGAAAAACTCTGGGGTTGTCATATTAAAGCACATTCTGCTATGAAGAGTACCCTTCAACCAGAGAGAGAGAGGGGACAGGCTTTATAACTTCTGCAGCATGGCAGCAGAATGGTGGAAGAGCAGTCAGGAGCTTACACTAAAGGGAAAGCCACAGCAAGCTGCATATTTCCATCCCACAGAGAGCTGCCAGAAATACCCCTGTGTGACATAGTGGTGCGTGGAGCAAGTCATCAGCTAAGGCAGGTGGAACCAGGGGGAAAAAACCCAACAAGTCTTAAAGTAAAATATATGATTTGACCTCATCTGATGACACTGGTTCTGGAATAAAGGGCGATCTAGGATGTAGGAACCCTCTAAGACCAAAACTGGATTCTTTCTAGTTTAATGTTGCTCGTTTCATCAAAGAAAGAGGACTGACACAAGCTAATAGAGTTTTTTACCGTTCGAAAACTTTTAAGGACAAAGCAGATATCACCCATAGAGAACAATATGATAACAAGTGATTTGAAACATAAAGCATGCTTGACTTCCTCCCCAGCAGCAGAAGCTGTGACAGAAGGTAGGCAAAAAACTAGATTGTTATATTTATCCCCCTTGCTATTTTCTTTTCCATTACTGCCTCATTTACAGCTTTGAAGAGCTCATATCTTGTAGTTTCTAAGATCAAAATGATTGTCTAATAAATGTATAGTCAAAGATGACACCATTTCATTAAGCATTGAGTGGCTGCTTCTTGGGGTGGTGAGGAATTCTGATTGTATTCTGGTGGGTAGTCATTTGATGTACAGCAACAAAGGTTAAAAAAGGTCACCATTTCGTATGGAACACTAGAGGAGTGGGTGATGGCTGGATTTATGCAGGTAATTAGCAAGGTAGTAAGATGATTTGTCAATGTCCCTTCAATGACACCAGGAGTTTTTCTCACATACTCTCAAACTTGACATATATTGTAATATTCAAATAGTTTCATTTTCTGACTGTAGAAATGAGGAGACTTCGCCAAGTCTTGGAACAATGACAAAGAAGCGATGACAGTCGGCACTAAAAACAATAGGCAGGCACCAAATGTTATACTGTGGATGCTGTGAGCATCAATTTCTAGACATGTTGACACAGTGTTATTTGCCTGATGTCCAGACTGATTTTCCTAATTATGTAATATATTGTGCAAGTATAAGCTGAAACCAGTTCAGGTTGTTATTTTTGCCCTTTTCTTACGACTGTGAAGAAGCTCCGTACTGTCACCAATGAAATTTATGCTTTCTAAAATTTTCTAAAAGGAAGCCACAACCTAAGTGCAATTAAGTAGACACTGCCGATGTGTCCCGGAGTGAAACCTGGCTGACAACCTGCTCAGTCTCCAGTTTTTATGAGCTACCCACCTCGCTCACATCCACCTGCTATCTCTTTTCTTTCTTCAGCAAGGCCTGCTGAGTCATATAAAAGAACCAGGCTAAAAACATTTCAAGACACATTGTTCAGTCATCATTTTATGACTCTTACACATAAGGTTTGTGACAATTTTGATCTATATTCAAAGTCATAAGTAATTACACATATTACAATTGCTCAGCATGACACCAGTTGATGCTGGCAAGGACTGTGGGCATGTTGCAGTTCTATGTGAGGTTTTCTAGCCAATATATGAGCTTTTATAGTTGCTTCCTGTAGAAGCTTACATTCCTTTAGAACTGAAATTAAACTGAATTTTATCCTCAAAAATTAAAAACCCCCTATGTTTAAAGGCAAGAGCTAAACTCGCCTTGCAGCGTGTAAGGCTCTAAATGAAAAATTTCCTGCTTCATTTGGGAAACTACTGGTGCCTGAAGCTAACCCCGTAAACAGTAGATGTTGTGTTAAGAAAAGAAACATATATTTCTTCACACAAAAGGATCTGACGGCACTCTGGCCAGACTAGGAAAGGAATTAGAACTGCTACATGTCTGAATAGTGCTTCTGTGTTTGCATAAGGCCTGTCCTACTGCTGTCCCACAAGCGGGGTTCATTTAGCCGATGTGCAAAATGCCAATATACCCACAGAGCAGAGGTACTTATTTATTTTGTTTCTGCAGAGATGGGTGCTAGGTGGTAACCCACAAAACGAGCACACAGGTCCACAAAACCTTTGATACACGTATACGATTCAAAATACAGGAGTACACGCCTGTGATTATAATGATTGTTTAGTATTTTATCTTAACAATTTCTATTGGTTATCATTATGCCTTGCTTTCATTTAAAGTTACAGTGTCTTTTAATTGAAGTGTGCATGCTCAACACAGTGGGGGAGGTAGTTCTGCTCGGTCTCTAATTGAGTCAGTGGTCACAATCTCCCCCTGCCGCCTTTACCTTTCCCCCAGTTACAACTGAATTCTTGCTGNTGTTTCTGCAGAGATGGGTGCTAGGTGGTAACCCACAAAACGAGCACACAGGTCCACAAAACCTTTGATACACGTATACGATTCAAAATACAGGAGTACACGCCTGTGATTATAATGATTGTTTAGTATTTTATCTTAACAATTTCTATTGGTTATCATTATGCCTTGCTTTCATTTAAAGTTACAGTGTCTTTTAATTGAAGTGTGCATGCTCAACACAGTGGGGGAGGTAGTTCTGCTCGGTCTCTAATTGAGTCAGTGGTCACAATCTCCCCCTGCCGCCTTTACCTTTCCCCCAGTTACAACTGAATTCTTGCTGACTTTATGCTTCTTCAGCAATTTACTTGCCTAATTCCTCCTTGGGGTAAGATGTTTCCTTTTTTTCAGTCTTAAGTTCTTTGTGGTATAGCCATTAGCAAGGCTTGTTTGACAAGACTTGCAACTTTTTATGGCTCTCTTGTTTTTGTTCAGTGGAAGATTCTATTTTCTAAAGTACATCACTACCAAGCAGTGAAATTAATGCCTTTTTAAAAATACTATGCTTTTCCTCCACCTATCTCATCCGAAGGCCCCATCAGTCAGGCTTAGAGAACTGCTGTCCTATGTGGCTGGCCTGTATGAACATCATGTCGGGGTTCAGGTATGAATGGGGAGACTGGGAATACAAGAGTGGGTCTAAAAGATGTAGAAGTGAACAACAGCTCACATGCACAAAGAAACAACAGGAAAATTGCTAGCAATTCAGCCTTTTTTTCTTCCCCTCATGGTCATGTCCTTGCCTGGTTGAGTGAACACAAATTCATGACATTCTATAGCTGACTTTAAGTTGCAAATCCAGAGGATCTAGGCTACCATGGCACACTGCATGTTCCTCACATGTTCTGGACAGGGCAGGTTTTAATCTCCTGGCTACTGGAGTTGGCTTCTTGCTCTGCCAAAGGACAGTTCAGGATCACTTTCAACATGCTTGCCATATACTACACAAAACAGTTATCTCACAGGATCACATGAGCTGCAAGTTAAGGGAGTGTCATGGTGCATAAATTTGTTTCTGGATCTAGAGATCTGGCATACAAGAAGCCCTGAATTGCCACTATATCCAAGGAAAACCAAAGAAGCAGTATACCTTACTAAACATGCTGACTAAAAGAGGACTGGTTTTGCATTTGTGGCAGAGAAGCATAACTCATTTCAATCAAAAGCATATTTGAAGCAAACTAAAATTAAATACATTCAAACTGTGTAAAACCCACCCCAGCTTTAGCACAGGTGCGGTGACTTCTATTCAAGTTAGTTTCAGTATTATTTTTTGTGAGAAGGTGTCCTCTCCAGTACTCCCCTGAAACATGCTTTAGCATTATTCAGCGTGTTTGAAACAGAAGACAGATACACTGGCAATTTGCAAAAACTTTTCCATCAGATGT
Organism: Burhinus bistriatus; assembly: GCA_013397275.1. Classification (NCBI taxonomy): domain Eukaryota; kingdom Metazoa; phylum Chordata; class Aves; order Charadriiformes; family Burhinidae; genus Burhinus; species Burhinus bistriatus. The sequence continues at coordinate 109,501 of VYXH01002481.1, read as the reverse complement.
CAGAGTTTTATTGCTGTTTGCCAATGACCATTTTCCGCAACAGAGCTAATACTTGCAGTGCTGAACTGTCAGGTTCAAAAGCAATCTATTGCAATGGTGATTCTTGTGGGCATCATTTGTTATGAATGTTCTCTTCAGACTAGGCTAGGACAGAGGACCGAGTTTTCATTTTGTGGGAATTTTCATTTTTTTTCGCCTAAATGGGAAACAAGAAAACTGTTTTTATCCTACTTAGAAAGGGAACAATCTAATGAGACATTATCTGAATGACCACACGTGACTCGGAGAGTGTTGATATGCTCTCTTTCCTTGTTATTTGAAATCAAAATGGTAAATAAACACCTGAAAGATTTTGATCCACAGAGACTACTGCTGAATCCTATGACTACTACAGTCTTGAGCCCTATGATTCAGCTTATCGATGTAGTCAGACACAGCATCTGGCACTGTAACTGTCTGCATGTTGGGAGATGGTTGTGCAGGAATGCTTGTATGTTAGTACTCACGTTTGTTACTGTTTCAGGCTTTGTTGAAGAACAATTTTGCAGGCAGATTCAGCTGAATTTGTGTACTACTCTTTGTTGCACTTTCAAAATCCACCAATCAAACTTCTTCAGGTCTACCAACTCATTCTTATTCCAGCCACTTGTCTCACATCTCACAGACAGTGACTGAGGTAGGCATTTATCACTTGGGCATTTTTGATTTCATCTGATGTTTAAATTGTTGCTAGAAATAAGATGATAAATGTTAGTCTGATTAAAATGAGTGCTGGTCAAGTATGAAATTTTTTATTGCCTATTTAGTGTGACATTCTTCTGGTCAGTTCCATTGATGCATTTAATGTACTAGCAAAGAAAATATTATTGTGCATCAATATAAAAAAGATTGTATCAGAGGAGGACTAAAATGCAAAAAGAGGATGTAAAAAGTGGAAACAAGCATGGCCAACAAAGGAAGTGTGTAAAACCATAGTTCAAACATCAAGGGACAAAGGAGGAAGGCCAAAGCCCACCTGGAGCTAAAATGACTCATAGTTAGGCATAAGGGGTAACAGGATGGGATTTACAAGTTTCCTAACTCAAAAGGAGTTTTAGAGAAAATGCGAGTCTTTTGAATGGGGAGACCACATAATGATGGATGATATGGAAAAGGTCAAAGTGCTCAAAGCCTCTTCTGTCTTGGTCTTCACAGCCACAGTCCTGGTGTCTGTGTCTATGTTTTAGGCAGCTGAAGAGCAGCCAAACATGGTAGGAGCCAAGCCAAACCTACCCCAGTGAATTCTGTTGTGCCAGTGTCACTGCACAAGTGAGATCTGTGCTGGGGAGTGCCCTTTGGCACATAACCTTAACGCAGACCTCTAAACTCAAAACCACTGGAAGCCACCATTTCATGGATGGGTATTTACTTGTCTCCAAATTGAGCTTTGTGGTGACAGCAAAGAAAGAGCTGCCTTGCAAAAAGCATTCAATAGTGAATTTTGTAGTATATCCAAAAAAAATCGATTCCTGATCTCCTTGCTGAGACCTGCAAACACCTGAGGTGGTGATAGGAAAGAAAATAAATTGCTGTAATCCAGAAAAGTGATCAAGTTTCAGTTCTAGACTGTTATTTTCTTTCTGAGAGTTTTACAAACAGATTGTATGTATCTTTCACTTGAAAATGGATTTCTAATTTCCAGTGAATCACATCATTCAGGTCAATTGGCTTATAAATGTGGCAAACGAATGTCTACAGTGGTTAAATATGTAAGTATGTGTGTGGAGGTCTGAAGAACAGTGGATGGAGGAAAGGCTCACAGCCTTCTCTTTCATCTGTACTCTAGAATTGGGACTGCCACTGACATATGCTTAGTCACTTCCACTCCCTGCTCACATTTCCCAAACAATATAGAGGCAATGAGCTCATGATCTGCTTTACAAAGTGCTTTGAGATACACTGATGAAAAGTGCTAGCAGGCGATGTGTTATTAACTTTCTCGATGACCAGAAAAGCTTTTGAGATCAACCTGGAAAGCTTTCAAACAAGTCTTCTTATGATTTAACATGATTGTAATGAAGATGACAATGATTACAATGAGGACGGACTTCCCTTCTGAAACCCAAATCACCATGAAGTATTATTACAATTTGCACAGAAACCAAAATGATCCATTTGAATAAGAGACTATGGCTTGCTAAGATATGTATTTTGTCCTTTTCTTCCTTCCTGTCTTTTTATTTAAAAATACTTCATTTAAAAGAGAAATCTAAGTTTAAATTCTGGTTTGTGTGATATAATTGTGTTGTTAGCAAGGAGTGTTCCTCTTTCCAGCTTAATTCTACTAGACCCAGGCAGCAAGGCATCATACATCTTCATGCTAAACGGAGGTCATTTTTGGTGTTGCAGGGCCATATGAAACCATACTAGCCTCTACGTCCCCATGGTGTTGCTGTCACTGCTATAGAAATTTTGTGTAGAAAGTTGTTTCTCATGTCTTCTTCTGGCTTATTTGCTTGCCACTAAAATTCTGCCCTCTCTATGCATTTTTTTAAAATTCCTTTGAAATGCCAACTTCTAGGCAAAGAAAATGCAATAGGTCTAATTTCTTAGTACTTCAGTGATTAATTTTAGATAGTTCTATACAGAAAATTTTTATGTCAACTTGGTAAAGAACTTTAAGACATTGAGGAATTTTTCTATATTGGAAACGGCAACAGTAACAATACGTCTTACTGAATAAAGAGATAATTGAATAAGGCAGAGCTTATTGCTTGGCATTCTTCAAGGACTCATCTTGCTACAAATCTTACCAAAAGTTTTCTTCAACATCCCGGTACAAAAATCAGGAATATGTAGATGACTGATAATGACACAAACTCAGAGCACTGTTTATACAGTGGCAAACTGTATTACCTAGTTATAATAATTATAGAAATGGAAGGAAAAAAAGTTGTATGGTGATCATGATAGGGCTTAATAAGAATTTGTGTTAAAATTAGGGAGCTCATCAGTTTGAACTGATGAAAAGTCCAGTGAAGTTATTTGATCCAGGATGTCTATGAGTGGTTAAGATGACAAAACAGTAGAAAAGCCCAAGTGATTTTAAAACAGATAGCTTCTGGGCAATAATAGTATTACTTCACTCAGCCTTGTAAGACCTTGTGGAGAATGCTATAAACAGGACAAACTCTGGGTAAAGAAAATGGCTACTAAGACAACAAGGAACAAAGATCTTATCTAGCACGAGAAGATTAAAAGAGCTTCTCCTGTTTCACTTTGCAGAAAGCTGTCCAGAAGTAGATTTGATTGCTCTTTGTGAATACAGTGTAGCATAAACACCAAGAAAAAAAAGAATTATTTATACTGAAAGGCAGTACTACCACCAGCTATAAACAAACTATTCATAATTTTATGCTAAAGTTTATATCAATATTTTAAATTATGGGAACAATGTGGCTTGAGAACTGCTTGCAAAATTTAAAATTAACCAGTTCCACAATAGTGCTGGATTAAATTCTGGAAATTATTATATGATGCATATTATATATACTATTATATTTTATATATATGATTATGTAATACATACTATATATATGATGCATGCTGTAATAAGAGATGAGACTTAAAGTGTCTACCATATATATTTTCCTAATCTTTAATATTCTAGTTAGTACAATTTAAGCACACAGTAAAATCTTATTGTGCCTTTAGTACATGAACTTGCTTAATGGTGTTGCAGTAAGCAAATACCACAAACCAGTGTAATATTTTATTTATATACTTGACACAGGCTCATTTTGAATGTAAGATTTGACAGCGTTCTCACATGAGTGAAAGGAAAATAAAGCTACAACATATAAAAAAAAATCAGTAAGGAATTTTTGACTGTGGAACAGAATTGGAAAATTGACTATACTTTAAATGTTATGGTTTTTCTCTGTTGAATTTTTTTTTCTCAGTGTTCACTGTAGCTACTAAGGCGTGCTGAAAGATCTGCAGGATCATTGAAAGGAGTACTTTTATGTGTCGAGGCAGGTGAAACCTGAAGAATACCATTGATATAGCAATTCCTACAGCACTGTGTGTGGTCCTTTAATTTTTCAAGAATCTAATAACTTTTCTGAGTAGGTTCCTGTTTGTTTGCTTGTTTGTTTGTTTTTAATCCTTACAGCCAGTGAACTGCAGCTTCTAAAAATCAACTTAAAAACTGCTGAACCACTGAGTCATCATGACTATTTTCATGTGAGGCACTGAAATATGTGATTGTTAGCACATAATGGCTGGGTCTGTATTCATCAGCTGAGCTGTGGCAAGACCTGTCCTCCAGCACTGAGTCCAGCTGGTACAGAATAGCTGAAGTCTAAGTTAGTAACCATTAGTAGCCTCTCAGAAAAGACAGACATACCCAAACTGCATACTAAGAGTGGTCCCCAGCCTGTGCTAACCTTTCAACTATGCACAGGATTTGTTTGCAATAGAAAATAATTTGTTTTGTCCCCAAAATTGCCAGGGACCATTCTATCAATTTGAATTTTGGAAGAGATCACATTGCAGTGCCCAGGACTCGGTCTCAGCTGTAGTTAAAGTATTGGTACAGCCAAAGCCTCATAGTCCTGTTTGAATCAGGCTTTTCATGTCCTTCATAAGTTATCAAGTGGTGATTGATTTAAGTGATTCTTATGTTCCTGATTGCACTACAGCTAAATTTAAATGATCTCCTTAAGAAATCTTTAAGAACTGCTTGTCTTAGCCCCAATGCAGCCTCAAGGCTCATTCTCAACTAAGACCACTCTATTTCATATTAATGACTTTAAATTTTTTATAGTAACTGGTTCACTGAAGCCTCACATCTTCAGTGGCTAATTGTTACACCATGTTTACTGGAGTAATTGATTGGAAAATATGACTTGATTGCTGCTGCTGACTTACTGTGTTCTGCAATGCTGCAGTGCTTGAAACGTAGCCGATGACTTCGTCTTCTGGTTTGGATAGAGGTACATTTTTCTTAGTCTGGATTTAACTCTCAGGTATGCCAGTATAAGTATATACCAGTATAAGTAAGCAGTTGCACTTATTTCGCTTGGTATTTCCTGCACCAGTAACACTGAAACAAAGAATGCTTGCAGCATATGTACCTCCTGAGATTGCCATACTAACAAAAGATAGCATGCAGCTATATAAATTAACCAAGTGGTAAATACTGTAAAGTGACACCATCAATGCGATCCCTCTTGTGGTTTGTGTCAGAAATCCCTTACAGGGTTGAACTTGAGCTACACTCTTGTCACTGAATTCTTTGTGCATACAACTAGATCTTTTCCCCTTCACCCCCTATCCATCAGTGAACTTGCAAACGGATTGCTTCCCCTTCCTCCCCACAGATACGTAACCCTGACCATCTGCTGCCGTCCACTGTGACTGTGATCTCTCCTTTGACAGAATAAGCTCTAGCAAGGGATTGTTAAGAGCCTTAGTTTCTGAGCAACTAACTGGTAGCAACATTTTTTACTGTCAGCAGCCATTGCTGTAGTTATGTGTTTGTGCTTGTATTCTGTTGTTGTTATGTGAGGAAGAAGGGTGCTTCTAAGGCAAAAGAAAAAGAGACCTTATAAAAGTTTAATTATAAATACTTTTGCCCTGTGTAGCTTCTCTGCTACTGAGAATATGAACAGTGCTGAATGTAATTCTGCCAACATCGGACTGCATGCAGCCGAGGTATGGGGCAGTATCACTGCAGTAGTCAGGAGTGCAATTTTGCTGCAGCGAGGAACTCTTCTTCCTTGATCTTCTTTCTTCAAGACATGGGTTACACTGTCACAGCAGGCTGTGTTCTCACCCCTGGGGTTGCAGAGGGGAAAAGGAGGAGACCAGACACAAGAAAGGGCTTATGTGCTTGAATTCAAGCCTGAACTTGGGGTACAAAATGCATGTTGCTGTCTACCCCAGAAGTCAACTTGACCTCCTTGATACTTACATTTTAATTTCCAAGTTTCCCAAGAGCTTGTATACGATAGTAAGTGGCTGTCTTTTCTGGGCTCAGCATTTCCACACATACCACAGACCAAAATCCAAACAGCACTTCCACCTCCAGTCAATCCTTTCATAAATCCCTCACCATAACTTAAGAACGTAGTCCCAGAGTATCTGAAATTCCTGCAATAGGCTTTTAAAGAGTAGGAACAGTAGGGATGGTGTTGACCTTTGCTTATCTTACTTTTCTGGGAAGTGGGAAACCCTGGTTCAGTCCCCTCTTCAGCTTGAAGGGGTACAAAATCATCTCCTTAGAAGAATGTCTCTTTCCATAAGCAGCTCTACAGAGTGAGTCAAAGCACCACTGTATGACTTATTACAGAAGCAGGGAGGAAACGACGGGGTTACCCCTGCCTCTCTCTAATAAAACAGTTTGTGGCATCAGCACTGCCTAGTTTTGGACCTTCATTTCTAGTTCCACTGTATTTTATCCCCTCATTGTCGAATATAAAATGGATCTGAATAAAGCCACGAAGCTGTAGCTCCCTTGTTCTCCAGAGTGCCCTGTTTGCTTGGTAGGAGATGCCTACATCTGTCTTGCTGTCCCACACTGGTCCTCTGCACCCAGAACTCCTTTTGGCACAATTACACAACTCCATTCTGAAGAGATGGATCAAAGTAACAGTAAAACCAGCGAAAACAGAAAATGGAACTTGAATTAATATAAATATATATGTAACAGCAAATAAATATTAAAAGCAGAAGTGAAAATGTTATCTTGAATGTTTTAATAAAGAGATATTTAAACCTAATATTGTACGTCTAATTGCTTCTGCTTCATGCAGAATTTATTTGAGTTAGGTTTTTTTGCCTAATGTTTAGGCTCCTTAGGTTAATTAAAGACCAATAGAATTTTATTTTCTTTGCCTTTTTATGGTGTTAAAAGTGAAAAGTAGGGAAAGTTGACTGTTCTCAACCTAGATAATGATTTTTGTATTGGTGCAAAGTACTTTTATCAGGCTTCTGAGGCAGATGACTACAATTCAATATCTATTTAATCATTATTCTACAGCAATAGGAGAATAGTAAGTATTATTTCACTTAAATACAATCAGATTTGTGTAACCTTTGATATTCTGGGTGCCATAGAGATTTTATCTCTCTAAATAAACCATCCTGAATTATTAGTATATTTTAAAATTTTTTAGAGATTATCTCCTATGGTTAACTCATATTTTTATTATGAAATGATAAAATAAATGGGACAAGAATATACTTGAAATTAGTTTGGAAACCTGTTTATAATTTGAGATTTTTCGCAAGAAATGGAAATGTTCACCTCATGAAATCTCCAATTTGTGAGTATTTATAGCAACCTTCACCTTCTGAAAATCACATCCTGGATAGGCATTTGATTAATAATGCAATAATACAAATCACAATGCAAATTAAATTCAAGAAATAAGATGGCAGATGGTAAACTATTTCTTTCCTCTGCAGACTGGCATTCCATAGTTGCAGGACATCATAGTTCACATCTTGGTTATCAATATATTTAACTATGTTTGCAATGACTTCTGGTGTTGTAAATATAGTTGCCCACCTTGAACAAAAACCAGATGCATGAATTGTCTATGATTGCATTGGCTTACATCTATATGATGTATATATGAATATTCAGAGGATTAAAAATAATTTTTCTTAGGAGTTACTGATGCGGCATGAGCAGCATTTGTTGGAGTGATTAGAGATGTTACGTAAATCATTGTGAACTGACTCAGAATGTATCTAGAACTGTCAACCCCCATTTTTTATGTAATTCACCAATTAAATAATATAAAAATTACTTCAATTCTTTCCTCCTCTTCCCAACCCTATAAATCCCTGTTGTGTTCCAGTTCTGTGAACATGCATAAAGATGGAATGAATCTTATCCAGAAATATCAAATATGGTAACTGCCAAGAGTGTACAGTGACCACACTTCAAGCCTTAACAGGTCTTCAGAATATTGCCTATAATAGGAATTTGCAATATTTTCTTCAACTATATTACTGCAATCACCATGTGTAGATAGCTGTTGTCAGAAATGAAAGCAAGATTAGTAACCTTAATTTAGGGTGCAGAGGAAAGCATGTTTTTCTTTGCTTCAAATTGCTTTAAACATTATCTATGGGATGGCCATTTTTCTCAATGATAAATGTGGCACTGATAACTGAATTAGAGAAGTATGTCACTTCACCTACGTATTGCAGATACCCTTGGATAATCTAAGAGAGTCTTTTTTGCATTAGACATTTTTCATGTCTTCAAAAGAGAGATACCTTTACAACAGGCTGTTCTTTCACATGTCAGCATTTTTAATGGGCTCCTGTTGCAAGCAAATAAGAAGTCCTTTTTTTTATTGTATTGTGTGCTGTTTATTAAGAATTTGACCTGATCTGCAGATGGTCCTGGTGACCAGTGACTAGGTAACTGAAGACTCTAGATAGTATGAAAGCTATGCTGATTACTAGAAATTTTGTTTAACTGAAAGCTATGATAATTGCTAAAAATTCTGTGTAACAGTAAACTATGTTAACTGCTAGAAATCACATATAACAATAAGCTATGTTGATAACTAAATTTTTTGTGTAATAATAAAGGTCTGATTATAACTACAACGGTGTGGCCAGTCCTCATTCTACAAAGGATCCCTAAAAGAACCTGCCTGTCCCTCTAGCACTGGGTGACAGTGCTCACAGACCGGAGGAAAATCTACTACTGCTACGCATTTCCACATTTCCACATAGCTATTGCTGTGTTTTTCCTTCACCATCAACTCTCAAGGTTTCAGCTTCTACTGTGTGCCTGTGAGCTTTCTAATTCTATCCCAAAATCTCTCCTGCAGTTACCTTACTGCACAGTCTTTTTTCTTTCCCAAGAATTAGTTGATTTATTTTGAATATAAATACGCATCCAAGTGATGGGAATCATCTACTTCCCAGCATGCTCTGCAATCAGTTCTGTCTCCTTTGGTCCATGGGAACTGTCACAGAGGATGAGGGTATGGTTAAATATCAGCTGCATCTGAAAGAGAAAGAAACCTTTCACTAGGTGTTGAATTTTACATATTGCAAAAGAATTAGCTGAAAATCTCAGTGAGAGGATTCATACACTCTACAAACTCTGTTGTATATCTACTGAAACTCTGGATATTGTTATCCAGGCTTTTTTTAAGATTTGATCTCACTAAGATTTTGAGCTCAAATTAACACATGGTAATGAATTCAACAGGTTAGCATTGCATTACGGGACACTTTCAGTGGTTATTGTTTGCCACCACATGCTTTGTATTGCTTCATGCTATCATGTTGCTTCTCCTGTTCCTCACATATTTCCTCTCTCAATTTATCTCCTTCCAGTTGAGCTTTATTCCTTTTCAGTCTTTCATGCTTCACCAGCAACTTTGGGCTGGTTCCTTCCTTTCACTAAGTCTGCCCCCATGTGTGAGACAGGAGGTAAACCTTATGCTCTGGCACAGTGAATTTTCTGACATGGATCTGAAGTCATTTCTTAGGTTGTAATTGCAGCATCAAAACCAACGGCAGTGCTGTGTAAAACATCTCTTCCCCTTTGTTCCAGCAAAAAATCAAGTGTACAAATCCTTTAAATGAACTGATTGATTTTGAGCTGGAATAGAAGAAGAGTGAAAGGTCCTGGTCTCTCTAGGGAGGAGACAGACATTGTCTCACATTGTGCCTAACCTCATTTAGCCTCCAACTTGATCTCGCACACTAACCTTGCCCTTACCCAAAGGATGACAGGGATTTGGAGACATTAGTAGGGGTTACTGTGACCAGACTTAAGGGTTTTTAAAATCATTTAGGTTGGAAGGGACCTCCAGAGGTCTTCTGATCCAACCCCCTGCCCAAAGCAGGTCCAGTTAGAGCAGGTGCTCAGGGCTAGGTCCAGTCAAGTTCTGAGCACCTCCACAGCCTTTTTGTGCAGCCTGAACCAGTATTTGGCCACCTTCACAGGAATATTTTTTTCCCTCTGCATATTGAGTTGGCATTTCCCGTGTTCCTGCTCGTGTCTGTTGCCTCTTCTACTTCCACTGTGCACCTCTGAGAAGAGTCCGGCTTTGGCCTCTCTACATCCTCCTTTTAGGTACTTGCAGATAGCAATAAGATGTTTCTGAGCCTTCTCTTCTCCCAGCTGAAGAAATCCAGCTCTCGCAGCCTCCCTCATACATCCTGTGCTCCAGTCCCCTCTCCCTGGGCACTTTCATAGGTCTGGTGTTTCAGTTTCTCTCATGTACTGGGGAGTCCAGAGCTGGACCCAGCACTCTAGATATGTCTCACCAGAGAACAGTAGAGGGAAGAATCACCTCCCTCAGCCTGCTGGCTGTGCTTTTGCTAATGCAGCCCAGGAGGCTGTTGACCTTTGCTGCAAGGGCATATTGCTGGCTCATGTTGAGCTTGTCCACCAAAACACCAGAGTCGTCTTCTGCCCAGCAGCTTTTTAGTCAGTTGGACCCCAGGCCGTACTGCTGCCTGGAGTTATGACATCCCAGGTACAGGACTTTGCATTTGCCTTTCTTGAGCTTCATGAAGTTCCCGTCAGGCACAGCCCACTGAGTGCCCCCTGAACAGCAGCCCTGGCCTTTGGCTTATAGACAACTCCACCAAACTTGGTATTGACTGCAAACTTACTGCAGTCACAGATATGTTACCTACAGTTGTGTTAACAAGGATGAGATAAAGACAGACTTAGGATCAGGCCTAGGCTAAGCTTACAGCGTAGACATAACCACTTCCAAATGCATCTTTTTCATGTCACTGTGGAAAATTTCCTCAGCCCTCATCTGTACCCTTTTTTGCTTACTCAACTGAAGGCTAAAGTTTACTTTACTGCTGTAAAATTAATCTCCACCAACTCTTTCTGTTCAGCTTGGCTTTCACACAATTCATTTAATTGAAACGATCTTTTTCTAAATTTTACACTGACCATCTAGCTAAGCTTGCTGTTTCTTCTTTATTGCAATTGTCCTCAGTCTTTCAGCTACCTTTGATGCAACACTGAGTTTCAGACTCAATACTTTCCAATGGTTTCTTTGGAAGGGTGGCTATGGGAAGATGGAAGAGATGTTACCAGTCATTTTAATTGAAGAAAAATGAGCAGAAAAACCCAAAACATCCAGCAATTTAGGATGTCCCTGTTCACATCAGAACAGGTAGCTCATGCTAACAATTGTATGATGGAAACTAACTAATTCTGGAAACTCAAGCCATTCAGAAATCTGGTGGGTATTTTGTCTTGTATCATACTACGGCAGGCAACAAATATTATTCAACCTGGAGATTCAGCAAGTTTTTCACGTCTCTTCTGAGCCTTCAGAATGAAGATCTCATGAATGAAAATCTCATTTGGGTTTTAATACTGTTATAGGCTGCTTTTTAAATTGCTTATGAAGGATACTCATTGCTACTGGATCATCAAAGTGAACTTTTTATTAACAATTGTGTCAGGTCACAGGTTTTGCATCAGAAGCTCTTCTCCTGCAACGGCAATGCTACAGCTTTCATAACAATAAAGTATTCAGAACAGAGTGAGTTTTTGTGTCCAGAATGAAGGCTAGGGCCATGCAGAGATGGATGACAGCTTCCTATTTTTCTTCTTTCTACTACCAAAAAAGCTGCGGCATCCTTTGTGTATTCAGAATTTTCAAAGTATTTCTATATAGCTTTACATATCTACACTGTGCAGTTCATATGGAAAAGAAAAAAAAAAAAAAAAAAAAAAAAAAAAGCTTTATTAATACTTTATTATCTGGCCTTAGTAGAAAATTGAGGCAAAACCCTCTGATTCCTTACAGTTAAGATACTGTATGTCAGAAGCTTACAAAAAAACCCTTTAACATGTAGCACAAGAGCTCTTCTCTGAGCCTGATAAGGCAAAAAGATCATGTGCTGTATAAGTGAAGTTCAATAAAGCAGTCAACTACTCCTTTGTTCATATAATCCCCAAATGCTTCTAGATGGATAATCTGTCATGATTCCCTGCTGCAGGTAGAGAATTCTTTGCCATAGTAGCCTGTGGTGGCATTCATCTCACCCACTACTGTAGACATGTTCATCTGAGCTAGGTGCTATAAGGTCTGTTTATAGTTAGCAGAGAGAAATGTGCTTTAAAACCAATTTCATTTGATGTATTTTAGGTGAGATAAAATCATTCTTTCAAATAACTTATTTATAAGGGAAGCATCAGGCAACTAGTGCAGATGTAGTTATGGTACATATTTCTTCAGATAAGTCCCATCTCTAACTACGTTATGCAATACTTAATTGTTTTTCCATATGTGTAGAACTCTAAGTAGACCTGTGTGGAGTGGATTTTGGCTACAAACCCCTCCATTTAATGGAATTCCAGCTGTGAAAGCTGTCTTTGTGTTTAAATGTGAAATGTCTTACATAACTGGTACCTGAAAATTTCCTTCCTTGCAATAATCAGGTGCATGGATTGAAACCACCCGGAATATGTTGTTACTTAAAATTATATGAGTAATTGACACTCAGTTCACTACTTTTCATTCATGAAACTTCTTATTTTGAGGGAAGCCTTTTTAATTTGTCTTTCACCTTTTTTTTTTTTTAATGGAGTTCCACAAATCTACAGGTTTGTCATAAATGACAGCACTGCAGAAATGAGGCTGCCCATCTTTTGCCATTAATGGGCTTTTTTGCTACCTTGAGGCTGTGCAGAAAAGGCATTTATTGCCATTGATCTAAGAACCCTGTTGTTGCAATAAAGAAAACTTTCAGGCATGACACAGAGAGGAATTTTCCATCTTGCTGAAATTCTACACAAATATAAGCGGCAATACTGTGGTGGATGTCTACTCAGTCTGGTGAAAACCCGCTAATAAATACTGAAGGAGGTGTGTATACCTTGTTTTAAAGATCCACACAAGAGCAGAAATGTTTTTGTTTTTTTTTTAACATAACAGATTTTTGTGATCAATCAAAATATTGATTCCACTCTAGGATATTTGTAAGGTGATCTCTACTGTGCACCACTGAATCAGTGGACATGGTTTCAATTCAATTGGTACAATATATTACTGTGTTCTTGTCAAGCTCTTCTGCATTTCTCTTTCTTTGTAAACAATTACGAGCATTTTGGACTTTACACTTCATTTTCTCTTTGTTTTCACAGTAATCTTCTGCTTTACAAATCCACATAAGTATGGTAATTAAGAAAATGCATTGCCTTTGATTAAATAATATTAAGTATTCATTACCTGTTGAAAGTCCTTTTTATTTACTATCCATTAATATTAACACATGGAAAATTTATATTTTGTGCTCTGAATCTTTTGAAATTATTTGTCTCTGGTTTTGTTACTGAAGAAGAGAGCAATTTAGAACAATTTGGGCCTGGGAGAGGAGAAGGGAAAGAAGTCAGATACTAATGATTCTCCCTTTTCAGACTCTGAGGCTATCTGAGAAGCAGACCAAGCTGAAAGAAACCTGAAGAGCAGCAGAAGAGGTGGAATGGAAGAATCCATGGGTCAGGGAGCTACCTGCCCTGTGCATCCTGGCTTTTACACAGGTTGAGGATGTTGTTTCTGTTACTCAACTTGCTTGGAAGTGTTCTATAAGGAAAACAAAAGCAAAATGTTTACACTGTCATTAGCAGGTAGGGTTATCCAATTCTACATCTATAAATCATTAAACAGAGGTCTTAGCATGATGAGTTGGGTCAGGCAACGATGTACCTAACCAAGCAGTCAGGATTTGTGGAGCCCAATAGCTCAGTTTGGCCATTTCCAGAGGAGCCTGGTCCTTAACCAAACCAGTTAAAAAGGAGTTTAACTTTCAGTATTCAAAGACTGTTTCTGAAGTTTCTTACTGGTTGTAAGTCAGATAAGGCACCTAAAAAATTTCAGAGAGATTGTGCTTCCAAACTGACTGCAAAATTGCCATTGAGCACTGGATTCATGCCGTGTCTTAGGTGCAGTCACTCTAGGTTTGTAACGCAGCTGATGGAGGGATGTGCACCTCCCAATCCTGACTTAGATCTTTGTTGTGCCCTCCCAACTCCCAGTTATTTCCTGTTCCAGTGTTTTCTATTCTTTTTGTATAAAGGGAGACCAGAGTGACTTGGCTTCTAGTTGAAGTTAGTTGGGATGAATCCTGGCCCAAATACTTTATTTGTCTCACTATATAAATGTGTATTTTATGTTTCATTGAATTTTAAGGGAAACTGCTAAAAAAGGAATTTTTCTTAATAATATGAGGTGTAGTGTAATGAATGAAGCATAATCCTGAAGAATTGCTTAGAATATGGCCATTCGTCTTCTGGTAGCAGTCTGTGGGCCTTGGTGATGGCTGCAGGATGTCCTTATTACTGTTCAGTGGGAAAATGCTGGCAGGCAGGAATGCTCATGCCAGTAAGACAGACAGCCGTAATTTAAAAAAGCCTTTAGAAACATCTGACACATATGCATGTGTATGTGTCTTGAAGTCTATAAATAATCGTGACACCAGCAGCATTTCTACATTTATTCTTTAAGGATTGTACTTTATTACTGCAGATGCAGAATTCTTGTTTCTATTTTGTATAAAATTAATGAGCATTTTTATACATCTATTTTATCATCTCAGGGTAATTATTATGTCATGCTGCTGCATATAAGCTTAGCACAGCATGCTTCAGATACAGACATATGGAAAAAACAGTATGGAAAAATACAAAGATAGTTGTTTCTTTGGCATCATTTCCAAATGGATATAAGCAGGTTTTTTTGGCATAATCTCCCCTGTATCATTATGAAATTTTTTGTTTTGTCTTCTTTTTTTCTGGAGTCCTGTCTTACTGTAATTATTGTGTTCTAGAAGCTCCATAACTCTTCTGGCATGAATTACAGTGGCATAAGTTTTTTGCAGATGTATCACAATGTCAGAATAAATCTCTCTCTACAAATAATTATACCACTGTTGTACCGTTTTTCACCTGCGTCAGCTTCTCTGTTAATCTTTGCACCCTTTGTTGCTCTGGCATCATTTTGACAGATTGTTCTCTGATTCTTAAAATGCTTATATGCAGCCAGGTGCAACTCCTCACAGCTAACTGACGGCAGGTTCAAATGCCACATGCCTCTTACAGCTGTCTTTGCTTGCTGCTTCCTTGACCCTCTTGTCCTATGAGGAGAGGAGCGTGTTTGCCACTGCTAAACAGAGGGAAACTGTTCTACTTGGCATGTTTCAGATTGAAAAGAGAGCCTGAAACAGATTTCCGAATTTCACAGCATCAAAAAAAAAAAAAAAAAATCACAGAATCGCGGAATTTTCAGAGTTGGAAAGGACCTCTAGAGATCATCTAGTCCAACTCCCCTGCAGACACAGGAATGCCTAGAGCACATTACTCAGGACTGCATCATTTAGAGTTGATCAAAACATTTTATTTTGACAAAAATACTATGATTTTTGATGATTTAAAATGTTATGTTACAGTATTCCACACAAATAAAAAAAATTTTAAAAATAATTTCATAAAGAAAATGACAAAATATTTTGACAGTGTCTAAACATTTCCCCTTTTCTCTCCAGTATGAAATTTCAGCAGAATCTAAAGGATTTAATTATTTGATACAATTACATTTTTCAGTGGAAAAATATTCCAACTAATCTTTTTTGCAGCTAACTCTAGCCCAAACTGAAAATAAATCTGTGAAAAGCCAAGTTCTATCAGTAAAAGACATGAAAAATTAACTCATTATCTACTTTGCAAATAACCAAGAGGAGCTGCCAAAGACATCTGAAATTACTTCATACTCAGGGCTGCGTCAGAAGTCCAGGAAGAAAAAGTTGCCTTACTACTCAGGCAGAAATCCAACTTGAAATTGCTATAGAAGACCTGTCTTCATGTCCCTGTTAAATGCTTTGGTGCTCAAATGCTAATGTACCGGCTAAGCACGATCATGATGAGCACGACAGACTGAGCAGACTTTCATGTCTGATGCTTTTAGCAGGCAACCAGTCTGACTTCCTGACAACAGAATACCTTGCTAGAAAATGAAGCCTGCAGCCGTGGTCAAGGAGAGGAGCTACCTGTCTGCTCTGTCTACCAAATGACGACCCCCTCCAGTGTTATTCTCTAGCCTGCACTACCAGCCAAGTGGATTGTGCCTCTGGAAACTAAATAGACATGTGAAACCACTGGTGTTATATGGCTGTAAAGGTACTTTACGCAGTATTATTCCCTGGACGCATCTAAGCAGGGATGGGCATAGTTCAGGTCTTGGGACACTTTAAACTTTATAGAACAGTCTTGGACCAGATGTGGTGGAAATTGCATGAGAAGTTTGCCTGCATGCCCTGCACTGAGTAGTTTCTGGTCAGCAGGGAGTGAATTGGCTCAGCAGGTGCCAATAGACTCAGATATGAAAGTGGAAGGATGAGTCAGTGAATTCCTGGCATACTGTATGGCAGCTGTCCTAACATCTGCCATCCACACTGTCACGTGAAGCCTTCAGCTCCAGGTTTCATAGCTCACCTAGCTGTCCTGGAGAACAGGCAGAGACTACGCAGAGCTGGGAGGTCAGTTAATCATGAATGCGGCCAAATTCCATTGCAAAGACGTTGCAGTGGAAAGGGTCTGTACAAAGACAGGGAGGTCCTCTGGGAGTGCAGCCACGGCTGTGGTTTGTCTGTTTCCAGAGCTAAGTGTGTGTGATCTCAAGCTGTGCCTCTCTTAAATCCATTGCCGTTTGGTCGGGCAGGGAAGACTGAGAGGCACAGTGGAGGAGTCTCAGACAGAAGGTTTGAAATCACTAATTCTCCAGTGTTGTACCATGAATAATAGTCACACCAATGACGCCCTTAGTGAAATCTCATTTTCTGTTTGCAGTGGCTTTGAAATGGCTGCACAGCTGTTCATTTTTTCATGTCTTCTGGGAGTTTTTAATCTCCCAGAAGGTGAGGTGCTGTCCCAGGGCACAAGACCTAGAAAACCATGCCTAAGTGTGGCCTTTTTCATTGTCAGGAAGGGTCTAACCTCCCTTGGGGTTCTTTACGGTCGCAGTGGGGTGTGCTGTCAAGGGCTAGAAGTGGCCCAGGTCATTGCTCCTTTCCTCATGAGGCTGCACTTTCGTCTGTGGTGGCTTGCATCTGCTGCCTAACAGGAACTAACTGTATTCACAGGTTTCTCACTTTGAGACTGTAGAAGACCATGGAAAAATAATTCATCTTATATACAAAGTCATATTTTCAGCTGCTGTTACCTGAGGGACTTTTGGGAGCTAGTGTCCTTCATGCAGCTTGGAGTTCTCTGTGCTCTATGTACACCCATACCAGCTTGTCATTTGGTCCTAGGCAGTCCTTATTGTCAAGAGGGTGAATTTCAATTGGCCATCCAACAATCATCTACTCTAGTGTGCGTTGAGCACTTTCCAGGCTCCATTGACTGCACTGACTAGCTCTCCATTTAGAGTAATAGGTGCTTAGACAGCTAGTGCACATAGAGGAAACTAATTTCAGATGCCCTAATTCCAAACTGGATTTCACCCAGAGTTTTTCAGTAGCACATCTTCACATCTTTCTAACAAATTGTCTCGTCTGTTAAAATAAATTTATGAATAGTTTAAGGACATTTCAAAATGACAGCACTTCAGAAACTAAGGAAATGAAGATGCACCTCACTACCTGTTCATTTATGGTCATATTACATCTGTGCCTATGCTCCAACTCATTATAGTAACCCAAGGAGTTTCTTACATTAAGAATTTAACTACATTAAGTAGTTATTTGGGGCAAAGTTATGTGATATAAGGATGCAGTGGCACAGAAGACACCTCTAGGTGACAAAGTAGTGTGCCCTTAATATATCTGGAGACAATAGCAATTGTTATGTGGAAGAACCCTGTGGAAAGAATTACGGTGCAAACCTGACAGAACTGTGATTATAGTACAGAATTCACAAGTAACTCAGAGATATAGATATCTATGGAGATACAAATACAAATATTTGAACTTATTAAATAGGATATAACTGGAAGATCTTGACATTCACAGAATCACAGAATGGATGAGGTAGGAAGGCATCTTTGAAGATCATCTAGTCCAGCCCTGCTCTTCAAAGAATAGTGAGCTAAAGCAGGTAATGCAAGGTCATGTTCAGCTGAGGTTTGAATATCTCCATGGAGGCTCCACAGTCTCTCCAGGCAACCTGTTCCAGTGTTTGACCACCTGAACAGTAAGAAAAACAAAACCACAAAAAACATCAGTTGTTTTTTCTTATGTTTAAACGGAATTTCACAGAATCACAGGCATTGCAAGGGACCTCTGGAGATCATCTAGTCCAACCCCCCTGCCAGAGCACGGACACCTAGAGCAGGTTGCACAGGACAGTGTCCAGGTGGGTTTTGGATGTCTCCAGGGTCGGAGACTCCACCACCTCTCTGGGCAGCCTGTTCCAGTGCTCTGCCACCCTCAAAGGAAAGAAGTTCCTCCTCATGTTTAGATGGAACTTCCTATGGTCAAGTTTGTGCCCGCTACCTCTTGTCCTATCACTGGGCACCACTTCAAAAAGACTGGTGCCATCCTCCCGGCACTCTCCGTTTTAAGTATTTATAAGCAGTGATAAGATGCCCCCACAGTATTCTCTTCTGCAGACTAAAAAGACCCAAGTCCCTCAGCCTTTCCTCATAAGAAAGATGTTCCAGCCCCCCAATCATCTTTGTAGCCCTCTGCTGTACCCTCTCCAGCAGTTCCCTGTCCTTCTTGAACCGGGGAGCCCAGAACTGGACACAGTACTCCAGATGTGGCCTCACCAGGGCAGAGTAGAGGGGGAGGATAACCTCCCTCAACCTGTTTGCCACACTCTTCTTGATGCACCCCAGGATGCTATTGGCCTTCTTGGTCACAAGGGCACATTGCTGGCTCACGGTCATCCTGTTGGCCACCAGGACTCCCAGGTCCCTTTCCGCCGAGCTGCTTTCCAGCAGGTCAGCCCCTAATCTGTCCTGGTGCATGGGGTTATTCCTCCCCAAGCGCAGTACCCTACACTTGCCTATGTTGAATTCCTGCAATTCAGACTGTGGCACCACTGAGAAGTGTCTGGTTCCGTCTTTTTTACTGCTTCCCATCAGGTGTTTATATACATTGATAAGATCTTCCTGAGCTTTCTCTTCTCCAGGCTGAACAGTCCCAGCTCTCTCAACCTCCCCTCATATGTCAGATGTTCCTGTACCTCTATATTATCCCCATGGCTTCTGATGGACTCAGTCCAGTATGTCCATGTCTCTCTTGTGCTGGAGAGCCCAGAACTGGACCCAGCACTCCAAAGGTGTCTCACCAGTGGTGGACAGAGGGAAGGGATCACCTCTTTGATCTGTTGGCAATACTTTCCCTCATGCAGCCCAGAAAGGCCCGTTAGGCCTTCTTTGCTAAAAAAGCATATTGCTGAATCAAGGTTAACTTCTTGTCCACCAGGACTCTTAGGATCTTCTCTGTCAATCTGCTTTCCAGCCAGTTGGCTCCAATGTGTACTGCTGCATGGGTTTATTGCCTCCCAGGTGCAGGATTTTGCACTTCACCTGTTGAACTTCATGATGTTCCTGTTGACTCACTTCTCCAGACCCTTGAGGTCCTTCTGAATGGCAGCACAACACTGATATATCAGCCACTTCTCCCAGTTTTGTGTCATCTGCATACTTGGTGGGATTGCACTCTGTCTTGTCATCCAGGTCAGTCATGAAGCTGTTGACCAGTATTTGCTACAGTATTGACTCCTGAGGTACTACTAGTGACTGGCTTTCAGCTGGACTTTGTGCTGCTGATCACAGCTCTTTAATAAACCCTGCAATTCAGACCATTTTCAATTCATCTTACTGTCCATGCGTCTAACCCATATTTCAGAATTTTGTCAGTGGGCATGTTATGGGGACAATATCAAAAGTCTCCCTAAACACAAGGTAAACAACATCCGTTGCTCTCACCTCATCCACTGAGCTCATCATCTCATTGTACAAGACTATCAGGTTGGTCAGACTTGATTTCCGCTTCATAAATCCATGCTGACTACTCCCAGTTACGTTCTTGTCCTTCAAATATTTGGAAATATTTGTAGGATTATTTGCTTCACCACCTTTCCAGTGATCGAGGTGAGGTTTACTAGCCTCTAGTTCCCTGAATTCTCCTTCCTGCCCTTCTTGAAGGTTGGAGTGATTGTTTTCTTCCAGTCCTTAGGAACCTCCCCAAATTGCTATAACCTTTTGAAGATAATTGAGAGCAGCATTGCAATCAGGCAACTTCCTCAGCATTTACAGGTCTCTGTCATCAGGTCCCGTGGACTTGTGTGCAGTTTGTTTAAATGTTCACTAACCTGATTCTCCTCCACCTTCCTTGTTGCAGACCTTCCTATTGTTCTCAAGGCCCTGGGATCCCTGAAACCTGGTATTACCCTCTAATATGTCCGTAAAGACTGGGGCAAGGAAGCCATTGAGTACCTCAGCCTTGCCCATGTCATTTGCCACCAATTCCCCTGCGCCATTCAGCATCAGGTCTACATTTCCCCTAGTTTTCATTTTGCTGGTATTATAACTGCAGAAACCCCTCTCTCCAGATTTGACTCTAGGTGGGTTTTGGCTTTCTTACTTGCACATGGAGACAGTGTCTCTGTACTCGTCCAGAGTGACCTCTCCCTGCTTCCACCTCTACTGTGAGGAGCTCCTTGTTCATCCCTGCAGGCCTCCTGCTACCTTTGCTTGATTTCCTGCTCATCAAGATTGGCCACTCTTGAACTTGGACGAGCTGGTCTTTGAAAATCAAACATCTCTTCTGGACATCTCTTGTCTCCGGGATAACAACCCATGGAATTCTTCCAAGAATGTCCCTCAGTAGGCCAGAAGCATTGCCATAAATACAAGATATGAGTCTGAGTCGGAGGAAAAATACCTGTGGCAGTATTCAGAAATTAGCATACTACATAGGATTCCCTTAAAAGCTAATAACTTGAAAAGGAAGTTATTATGAATACACAATTAAACACTCAAGAAACAATATGATAGTTACGATTATCAGAAGAATCTTAGTGCTGTATCTTATAAACATATTTTCTGATAAATATTTACACAGTATATACATCCCCTCAAATTAGGCAGCTCCATGTCTTAAGTATCCTAAAATTATGCAGCTTGGTATGCCACATTATTCTGTGTAAACTGTGTGGAAGATACCAGTGTGAAATGTACAGAGTAAGTTTCCTATGAACAATCCCACAGATACTTTAAGAGGCTGTGGAAAAAAATGAGTCAAATTATACTGGAGACTTAAAATAATGCTGACAAACTAAGGGCACAGAGAATGCAACAAAGCTGATCCATGGATTTGGAACCTCTTCCATAGAGGAAAAGAGTCAGCACAGATGGAGTCCTTGGCTTGGAAGAGGATGAAAATATGACAGCAGCCCATAAAAACATAAAACATATGGAGATACTTCATCTGGAATGGTGATTGCTGGTTTTTGTAATCCAAGAGTTAGGAAGCACCCACTGAGATTGCTAAGGAAAAGGAAGCAGTTTGCAAGCAGTGTATAATTACATTGTGAAAATGGTTGTTAAGGTTTTGGGCCACTGAATATCAAGGACCCCAAGAGTAAAAGTGCATACAAGAAGAAGCAGGCAAACTGAGAGAGAATAGGTCTGTTGATTAGTCTCCAGACATACTGGCTTGCCTCAGGCACCCATGGATTTCCTCATACAGGGGAAAAGGTCACTTTGTATTTCTCCCAATTTTTTCACCACACCCCCCCGCAAACCTCTGCTCTTGGCCACAGTAAGAGGGAGGAAACCAGGCTACTATGACCTTTGTCTGATCCATTATCCCACACTTTAGTTTCCTACAACTCTTTCCCAGCCACATGCATTTTAAATTTGGTCTAAGCTGAAAACTGCTGTTTAGGTCATGCAAGAACAAGATTTCCTGTTAAATTGTATTGGGTCTGGATGGGATGGAGTTAACTTTCCCCGTAGCAGCCCTGATAGTACTGTGCTTTGTGTTGGTAGCTAGAAGGGTGTTGATAACACACCAACGTTTTGGCCACTGCTGAGCAGTGCTTGAACAGCATCAAGGCTGTTTCTCCAACCTCCCTTCCAAAGGTCAGCGGGCTGTGGATGGGCAAAAGGTTTTGAGGGGACACAGCTGAGACAGCTGACCCAAACTAACCAAAGGGGTATCCCATGCCGTATGATGTTGTGTACAGCAATAAAAGCTAAGAGAAAGGAGGAGAAATGGGTACATTTGTTATTAAAGCATTTGTTTTCTGAAGCAACCACTATGCAGACTGGGGCCCTACTTGCTAGGAAGTGGCTGGATATCTTCTGACGACGGGAAGTAGAGAATAAATCTCTGATTTGTTTTGCTTCTGTGCATGACCTTTGTTTTTCTTCATCAAATTGTCTTTACCCACGAGTTTTTCATCTTATTTTCTCCCCCTGTTCTACTCAGGAGAAGTGTGAGAGCAGCTTGGTAGACACCTCTTAGCCAGCCAAGGTCAACCCACCACGGTCTTTTTTGGTGTCCAACAGCAGGACTCCAGAAGAATTTGAGATAAGGACAGCAACTGGGAGAGGTAATGGGCAAAACATGGACTGGATGTTGCCAGAGAGCAGAGTAAGTGTGGGGAATTTTTGTGGTGAAGGGACAAGGGGTGGATTGTCTGTAAATTGTCCACTTTTGTCAGTGTTGTGATGATGTTATTTTGACTTCAGTGTGCAGAATTCTTTTTGTTGATGTAAGTGAAGATTCTATGGTTAATGTGCATTTTAATGATAATTCTTAGATATGTGATTAACAGAGGCAAGGGGTACAATATGTTTGGTTTATGTGGCAAGGTTTTGGTAGCAGGGCGGGCTGCAGGGGTGGCTTCTGTGAGAAGACATCAGGAGCTGCTTCCATGTCAGACAGAGGCAGTTCCAGCTGCCTCCAAGACAGACCCACCACTGGTCAAAGCTAAGCCCATCAGTGACAGTGGTGATGCTTCTGTGATAACATACTTAAGAAAGGGTAAAAACCACTGTGCAGCACCCGTGAGGGAAAGAGTGAGAAAATGTGGGAGAAACAACCCTGCAGACACCTAGGTCAATGAAGAAGGAGGGGAGGAGGTGCTCCAGGTACCAGAGCAGAGATTCCCCTTTTAGCCCATGGAGAAGAATATGGTGACACAGGTTGTGTCCTGCAGTCCATGGAGGACCACAGCGGAGCAGATATTCACACTACAGCCTGTGGAGGACCCCACGCCAGAGCAGGTGGATGTGCCCTGAAGGATGCTGCAGCCTGTAAAGAGCTCATGCAGGAACAGGTTCCTGACAGGAGCTGTGGCCCATGGAGAAGAGCTCACACAGGAGCAGGTCTTCTGGCAGGACCTGTGACCCTGTGAGGGACCCACACTGGAGCAGTCCATTCCTGAAGGACCATATTCCATTGAAAGGACCCATGCTGGAGCAGTTCTTGAAGAACTGCAGCCTGAGGAAAGGACCCACGTTGGAAAAGTTAATGAAGGACTGCATGCCATGGGAGGGACTCCATGCTGGAGCGGGGAAGAGTGTTAGGAGGAAGGAGTGGCAGAGATGAAGTATTACAGGCTGACCACAACCTCCATTCCCCATCCCTCTGCACCGCTTGGGGGGAGGAGGTAGAAGAGTCAGCAGTGAAGTTGAGCCTGGGAAGAAGGAGAGGTGGAGGGAAGGCGTTTTTAATTTTGTTTTTACCTCTCATTATCCTAGTCTGTTATTAATGGGCAATAAATTAAATTAATTTCCCCAAGTTGAGTGTTTTGCCCATGACGTGATCTCCCTGTCCTTATCTCAACCCACAAGCTTTTGGTCATTACTTTTCCAACTGTCCTGCTGAGAAGGGAGAGTGATAGAGCAGCTTGGTGGGCACCTGGTGGCCAGCCAAGGTCAACCCACCACATACATACAGGTGACAGAAACACCAGCCATTTTTATATTCAAAGAGAGTAATAGCCAGAAAAATACCAGTCAGTAGTAAGACATTCAAACTAAAGTTTTTCATGTAAAAATTCAAGGGCCATGAAATCTCAAAACTAAATGTGAACAGCAAACTTTAATCCTGTTCTCTGCCTGCCTCTAAAGACAGGTTGATTAAAATCTTTGGTCATACAAGTTACTGAAATAACTATTCCCCTGCCCAGGGGTGGGCTGCAGCTTTGGAGCCCTAACTTTGAAATTAGATTTCCCCTGGCAGGCTGAATATGTTCCTCTTAAAACCATGTTTTATTGTTTTGTGTCCCTTTGAAGAGAAGATTGTTCTTGCTTAGAGCTGGAAGTGGTGAATAATTGAGGGTTTGTATAAAACACTGATTTTTAATCATTTTGATTCTACTGTTCAATCACTGAATATTATGGTAGTGAGGAGAATCATATGTATGTGTGTTTGAATAAGTACATATATATATGCACAAAGATTTTGAGTGCAAAGAACACAAGATGCACATTGTTATAACTTTACAAAATGCGGGTAAACTATCAAATAGCTGTTATTCTGGAATGAGAGTGCTGGAATATTATTAGAGGGAGAGAAAAGCTGTTTGCAATTGTGTCTTTACAAAAGTCTTTAACCTCAAAGGTACACACCGGAGAACAGATACTTAAATAAAGATAGGGCTTGCTTTTGCCTTGATGCGACAGGTGACAGATCTATTGACAAAAAGAGACCCCAATCCAAGGAAATGATGCTCCTTTAGACTTGTTTTTGGTCAGTAGTTAAGATATTAGAGAAAATTTAATTTTCTAGGAAAAGAAAATTAGTTAAATCTAATTTGCTTCAGCCTCAGTAAAATGCTTGATCCAATTGCTGTAAGGAAAATTACCAGGTTT
Organism: Burhinus bistriatus; assembly: GCA_013397275.1. NCBI lineage: Eukaryota > Metazoa > Chordata > Aves > Charadriiformes > Burhinidae > Burhinus > Burhinus bistriatus. Next base: position 84,668 of record VYXH01002481.1, on the reverse strand, counting down.
TCTTAAGAAAGAGAAGCTGGAGGTTAGCAGAATAATTGCAGACTCAGATTTTCACACAGAATACCAGATGAGCTCATACCAGTTACTGATGCCACAAACTTAAGAAGCATTGTCACTTCAAAAGAAAACTGGGCTAGCATTCAGGAGGAAATGGGTGACCTTGAGAAGTGAGGGAATTGAAGTAGTAAAGTATTCAGTAGTGCAAAACAGGATGCTATGTAGAAAACCTAAGTCCCTAAAGATGAAACTTGGTTTGTTTATGAAATTAGTTATTTGGTACATTGCCTGTAATAGCTTGTAACAAGTCTGATGCCTGGTTTGGTACTCCTAAGCAGTGGTTTCCCTGTTTACAGGCTCTGTTTAAGCAGTACATGTAATATCAACTGCCTTTGGTTGGGAAAAGGAAAACTGTTTAGTCTAGGCTGAAAAATAGTTTTGGACCATTTGATTGTGGTGTGATTGTCCACAGGCCAGCCCTTACAGGGAAGTGAGATAGGAAAAGGTGATGCAGCGTTGACTTTAATGGTATCCTTTTATACTTGGTATCTCTGCTGGGTACAGTTTTGTTTTTTTCAGTTCTGGAACTGGATACAGCACAAGGGTTTCTGGGCTCACAGCTGTTTCTTCATGACTGCTTTTTCATAGAATCATAGAATTATAGAATCATTTAGGTTGGAAAAGACCTTTGAGATCATCCAGTCCGACCATTGACCCTACTCTACCAGGTCTGCCACTAAACCATGCCTCCAAGCGCCACATCTACACGACTTTTAAACACCTCTAAGGATGGTGATTCAACCACCTCCCTGGGCAGCCAGTTCCGATGCTTGATAACTCTTTCAGTGAAACATTTTTTCCTAATAGCTAGCCTAAACCTCCCCTGGTGCAACTTGAACCCATTTCCTCTTGTCCCAGTACAAGGAAGAAAACCAACCGTGAGTGCAGCAGGAGGCATACTGGTTCCAGTCTGAGATGCCTTGTTGGTTTTTCCATGGGTCAATGCAGCGATGGCCTCCCAGCGCATGGCAGTTGCACAGAGGACACCTGGCAGAAGTCAGAGGCTTTTGTGGTTTTCCAGGTTTTGGCTTTGGTAGCATATCACTTGATTTGAAGAACCATTTCTGGGCCATAAGCATATGCAGTTTTGGGTCCAGTTGGCGGGTTTCTGTAGCACAAACACAGCCAGCGCTGCTTGCAGTCCCAACACTACAACTCCTCATTTTGGTTTTGCACTCATTGGGCTTCTGTGGACCCAGTCAGACAACGCATCTCACCATATCTTGACGTGCCTCTGTCACTGCATTTCACAAATCGCTGCCTCTGCTCTCAGTTCTGCCACTTCAGACGTCTGGACTCATAATGAATAAGTACAATTTTCTCCTTTCAGTTTTCTTCATTAGACCAAGTATCAATTAATATCATGGTCATGCTATAGAGGACTGCAAGTTTCTTTTAACGTTCACTTCTTAGACCAAAGATGAAACTCACTCTTTTTTTCCTACAACACAGAACATTTTTTACCTAAGACAGTGACAGGGAACACTTGTCCAGACATAGCCTAATTTCCTTTCTCCTTAAGAAATATTTGGGCATGAACAGAAAATTGTCATTAGTTTCTACTTTGCTATCTATTTCTTTTATCATCAGTCTGCTTGAGGTTACAAACTCCAAATGAAAGCGTTGCTGAATTAATATGCTCTTCACTGCTATTTTTTTCTACAGTTAATTTCTCACATGACATACAAAAGAGGGTGAACATTTAGGTTTGGCTGAACAAAAGAATGTATGCGAAGATGGTAAATATCTTCATATATATGCCTGGATACTTTTCTGTGTAATTTTAAAAGCTGAAAACTTGCTTTCACTTTTAGCCTTAGCGTCACGTCTACCCACCTGATTTACAGATGCAGCTATTGCTTCAGCTGGACACTGCAACACTGCACGTTGAAGCTGCCCTCCTGCCCCTGGTCCTTCTGGAGCATGGCTCCCATGTGCTCACTTGGGCTGCCTGCAGGAGAGAGCCCCTGGCAGCACGCCTACACAATCCCTGGGTTCTCTGCCCAGAACTGATGTTCACTCTGTCCATAGCACGGTGTTTACATCTTTGCATGTGAGGTCAGTTCCTTCAGTTCCTTCTGCTGGCTTCCTTTTGTACATTGGTAGGGACCATCCCTGCTCCTTTTATAACCAGGAGGGGATTTACTGCTTTACATGCATTTCTCTGAGGAAGCAGATATTTGTTTTATTCCACTGTAAAAGTCATTCATGAACAGGGATGAAATACGATCTTAATCTTTATTCAGGCAGAGCTCAAAATCACAGCAATAGATCTGTTATTATCCTTTTCAGAAAGCAAGGGCTGAGGAGAAGCGGCAGGACTGAGTTATGGATCATGTTTCCTAGACTGAAATGGTATTCCCGAGAGTGAGGTTCTGTGGGTTAGCACGGTTTTGATGATATTACAGTCACACGTTCTCAAGCTATACTGGAGTTTCTGATCTTCGTGCTCTTCTCAGACATATTTCACCATGTAGCAGAGTGATCAGGTCCTAGGAATGATGTAACACATGGGAGCTCTGGCTTTTAAAGCAGTTATCAGCTAGCAGAATAAGTCTTAAATACACTACGGTGCTTACACACCTCTATTTTAAACTCTTTGTGTAATTTAATTCTGTGGAAAGAGGCATCAGGTCCTGTGAATCTATTAACCCTTCCAAGGACAGGCTGGAGTCTTAGAACAAATTACTGCGGTTGTAAACAAGGAAATCCTTTGCCCTCCTCCCCTCATTTTGGGACTCTAAACCTGGGCATAAAGAAAAAGACCTAAAGGATCAGGGGATAAATGTTGTTATGCGAGAGGAAGGATCTCTCTGCCTTGCTTCAGGAGCCAACTGAATTCATATCATAAACTTCTGCACTGAATCAGAGTACAATTTTCTGAACTGGTGCCCTACGTTCTGCCAACCACAGACCTTTCTGTTAGGTTTGCTACTTTAATGCGATATTATTAATGATAAAATATTTATTTTAGTGTTTTCTCTCTGGATTTCTTCATATGCTTCTCTTGGTGCAGCCTCTTTGGCTCCCACTTGCCTACTGTGCTCCGATAAATGTCACATTAACCTTCAGAAGTGTACCTGCTGACGGTGGCACCTGTGCGGTAAGAGCAGTTCTGATGCCACTGCACACTCCAGCATGTTTATCAAGCTCTTAACTCACAGAAGCTGATATTGTGTCAGATCATCTGCATTTGATTGAAAAGACTACCTGACAAGAAGATAAGAAGAAAACACCCCATTCTTTTCCTACTGATGTCTGCTGGATGTTTTATATCTTCGTAGTACTTTACAGTGCAGTTCACAGGACAGTTTATTCTGTGTGTAATGCTGAAGAAAAGGTATCTTGTTGTTCCTTTCTTTGCTTCTTCTTAAAATTGGATGTTTCCCTCCCTTTCTTTTTGTAGTGTCAAAAATCACCCAGACCTTTTCAATTCTTTCTGCCTTGAACTAAGATCACAAAGATCCAACTGATGAGGAAATCTTCAATAGTAGTGTGATTTTTGGTATAAGCATTGCTCACAAGGAGAATGTTTAGGAGCTGAGGAGCTCCTGGGATAGCAGTTAATGATTTAGATTCACTTGACAAAAGCTCCCTTAATTTATAGAGAAAATTCTTTCTGCAGAGAACTGGAGAAAGAATTCCTCCTTCACTGGGGATGACAGAGAATTAAGGATTCATATATGTTTAAGGAAAAAAAAAAAAAAGCAAAAAGCAGACTCAGCTCTGGCTATAGTTTAATGCATTTTCAGGCTGATAAGCATCATGTACCTACCCATCTTATCCTTCCAAGCCTTGAAACAAAAGTAAGTGGATTTACAATAGGCTAGTAAACAGTGGCATACCTCATTTGCACTTTCCAGATCTTCAAATAGCTTTCTTCATGTATATAGGCTCTAGGACGGACAGTCCTATGGGTGACCACCAAAGTCAAAGCCAGTACACAGCTGCCTCCTGCTGTATATATTGAAAGGGTTACTATAGATTAGCCTCTGAAATAGATTTCATAAAGCAAGTTCAGAATGTTAGCTGGAAGCATGAATGCTCTTAAATCAAAGTTTCCTGAACTCATGCTTTCTGAAGCATCAAATTATGAGAAAATTCCGACAGAGAAGGGCAGGTAGTAAAACAACTGTTCCCTCAAAATCCGGGTCAGAGCCTGATGTTAATTCTGTTTTTGTAACAACAACTTTCACAAAACTGAATGGAGAGGAGTGATGAAATAGCACATCTGGCCCTGAAATATTATTTCTTGATGTTATAACTTGAAAAATGACAACTACGAATGGCAATTGCTGTATACTTACTCTGTGATAAATTCTGCTCCTGTGTCAGCACCCGCCGAGCAGAGAGAGGGGAGGAGACTGAACTGAGCCTTCATCTCATTCACTAGCCTGATTATACATGAGCTTTAATCCAGCTCTCATTCCACTTTATATTTTCATCTCCATTCAGTTTCCAGTGAAGTGTTCCTGTGTTCTTGAGAAAAAAGGAGGGCATGATTAGGTAGGAGAGTGAAACGTGTGCCATTACAGAAAACAGTATCATCTCTCCCCTAAATCTGATTAGTTATTGTTCCCTTAAGTAGCACTAACTATGCTAATGTGCTTTGCAATCCAAGCCATAGACACTGGCCAAATGCCAGTGCAGCAGCCCACTGACGCCATGCACAGAAGACAGAGCCTGAAATGGCTCCAGGGGAGATCTTCTGGGGAGGCTGACGCTTTGGCCCACCTTTTCCAAAAATCCTCTTTCTGAGCTTTCTTAATGGCCCTGCTCCCTGCCAACTCATGCTCATTCTGTTCACCAGTTGGTGCGGTGTGGGAAAGGAGCCTAAACACTTGCATCTTAAAATCTGTTTGTGTCCAGATTAATTCATTTGATCAGCATGATTTTATACAGTAGAGGAATGTAAGCATAACTGTGATTAGGCTTAACTTGTGGTGATTTTACACAAGTTTATGTATGCTCAATTCATTTTTTCTGAACAGGCTGTGTATGCCATAGCAAACACGTTTGGGATTTTGATTCAACACTGCTCTATGTGAATATTTCGCATTTTACGTGTTTAACAGTGTTAACTATCAAGAGGACAAGGATAGAAAGGACAGAGGATACTCTCTAAAGACAATCACCTCCTGTATGTCAGTTTGGAGACAGCCTTTAGATAAAGGCAGTCAGCTCCACAGGAAGCCTCTTCCCCTGCCAAGAAGAAAACAGGTGTCTGAAGCTTTGGTGCTCCTCAGTCAGTTGCCTTACGACAGCTTCTTTGGGATAAGTAAGAGGTGAAATGTAAACCAGCAACAACTGGGAGAGAGAGCGAGTACACCAGACTACAGGAGATATGAGCCAGTTGGAATCATCTGTTTCCCTCACTCCTCAGGGAGCCACCAGATGTCCTACAAAAAAAGCCTTCTCCCTCCCCAGAGAGACCTGAGAGTGGTGTTGAGCATGGCAGGGGCATCCATTTGCTGCTTTTTGAGCCTCACCATACATTTTGGCCTCAGTAGGTGGGGAGGAGACTCTTCTAGTGGATACTTGCATATAAAAAAAAGGAGTCATGGGACCATAAAGGATATTGCAGAGCTGTCAAATGCTAGGTATTATCATGGCTTTGAGGTATATTGTCTAAGATGTCAGAGATTTTGTTGACATTGTTTCTTCTTAATTTCTTCCTTTGTCTGCCCTTACATTGCTATCTGCTTGCATCATTAAAACGCTGGAGTGGTGTCCAGTCTTGCAGTCTTCTATCAGATATCTGATGCAAACTGGAGGCTGCCTAATATTCATTATTAGTAACTGCCTAAAGCAAATGGTGACCATGTAGGCTGCTTTGCAGAACTTATTTAAAATACTCAAACACAGAAATGTAATTACTTGTGGTTGGGTTCGGGTTTTTTTTGATAAATATTTGTAGTGCTCAAAAAAATTCTTTGTGGGCAATTCGTAAGCATGAGATTGCCTGACAAACTAATCTATACCCAGACATTATTTTACTACATGGCAATTCCTACAGAAAGTGACTCATAAACAGATAGACCATATTTTGAGATTTTGGCCCAGAGCCTTTAAAATGAATGTGTAAGTCACAAACATAAATACTTTGTAGTTGTATAAACTTGAAAACAAATAGTTTGTGTTATGTGTATAAACATGACCATCATGTAGGCAAAATAAACTCCAGTATGGGCATGTCTAAAAATGAACTTAAGCAACATAGTCATAAGGACAGTTAGATACAGTCATCAAATCAATTAATAATCTAAAAGATGTGCTGTAAGCATCACTAAAGTCTGATGATACTGTTCTTTCCCTAATGGGCATACATGCTGCATGAGAAAGTTCATAAAAATCCAGCCCTCACTTGTCCTAATTTAGTCATTACTTCTTTAGTAATGTAATGTTACCAGTAGAGAATGAGGAAAATTAAGCAAAGTGAGGATCACATAGACAGGGCTATCTGGTTATTTAATTGAGACAGAAGCATGTCATGATAGTTCTCTTCTGAAATAAGCTGACAGTGAACACCAGTATGTCACAACATACCACAGATTGATTTCAGTTCAGACAATGTCAGACATAATGATTAGTACAGATGATAGTTAATGCTACAATTTGCATACCGCGGATTAATGCTTAACCTGGGTGATTATCCTAAGTAAGCCATGCATCTCTCTCCTACATTCCTTCATCTGCAGATATCCACACACCACTTTAAACTGGTCCCCAGTGTGCAGTACTCACTGCCACGATCAGCAGTATGAAATGAAATGTTAAATCCAAAAGCAAAGAATCAGCACTAGCTTTATGAATTTAGCACTCAAATCATGCAATCTAAGTTATCAAAGTCTGAACTGAAAACACTCTGTAATTATTTATATATCCATGTGAAACTTGCTGTTCTTGCAAAACAGTTAGATATATTGACAACCAGTGAATATTAGTAATTTGAAAACCACTACCAACCTCAGGTTTTACAGTAATTAATTCTAATTCTGACAGGGAGAGAGGCAATATTCTTGAGTTTCTTTAAGACTTAAAAAAGTTTAGGTTTGATTCTTATGTTTTTGTTGTAAAAGAACTGTGGAAATAAGGTACAGGAAATGTGATAATGGCATAGCATCCACATATTTGATTGAAAAATGTATTTTGAAGCTTTTTTACTTTTTTTACTGGATGCAGTGATAGGTGAGAACTGCTATGTGTGAAAAACCTAACAGATTCTTGAACTTTTAAGATCTCAACCTGAAGATATTTAGTATTTTAAATAATGGTCTTAATGTTTTTTGTGAGGTTTGGAGAGATTCATTTAAGGGTTTTCTGGTAACATATGGAATTCTGTAACTGTGATTTTGGGATGCATGCGGATTTTGTAGTTATAATCAGTCAGCAGGGTCTATAATGTCTATCATCCTGCAATTTCTATCTTTATTCCAAAGAACTTGTAGTAATTTATATATCGGGAAAATTATGGGTCCACGTGTATGGTTACCAATATTCAAAGACTGTGAAGCCCTTCTGTGCTATTTACGTGTTACAAGCCCCTGAATCTTTTAGATATGACTGTCCTCTTGTTGAAACTAAATATTTACACTTTAAATGTTACCTCCAAAATGAGGTAAGTGCCATGTGTTCAGAGATATCATATATTCCAGAAAGGCATTCTTCACATGACACCATTTCTTTCTGCAATGTTTTATTCTGAGGCAAGGAGTCTCACAAGGACAAGAAAGCAACAAAATGTTGATCTTTTGCATTCAGCTAACCTTGGATCACTGTTTCAGGGATTACAGCCCACACCTGAGCTCTTCTTTTGGAAGTCAGAGGAAACATCTCCTCTTCTTGTGACTTCTGCTGTGATGAAAGCAGTGTTTAAAATTACTTTCTGTATGTATGTGGAAGAAGCCTTAATGTAGACCTGACACAACGTTATTTGTTTTATCTGATAAACCATGGACCATTCCTGCACAGTGGTATCACTGCCACAGGAGCTCTGTGAAACTCCTGTATCTTTTTTCTTTAGAAAGACTGTGGTCAATACATCTACCACGCATCTCTCTTCTCACTGCAGTTTACAGCATGTAACTTCATGTTTCAGCCTTCTCACTCATTGTATCTGTGAAAGTTCAGTGAGCACTAGCAAAGCCAACAGATCAGAAAAAAAAAGAGCTTGCACTGTGTATCCAGTACAATACTATGAATGAGCAAAGCAGGAATGAAATATCCCTGTTTACAGACCCCCTGCCTTCAGAGAACCTTGCACACTCTTTTGTACCTACTCTAAGGAAGTTTTTCATACCCAAAGACAGGCAATTTAAAAGAAAAGACACTCAGGATCTCCATTGCTTGAAACACTTTTTTCCTTATGAAGCATCACTGGTGTTTTCTTTCAAATCCATAGATCCTAACCTATAGTAAAAGTGAAAGAAAACGAAGTTTAATTTAAAATGTATAATTTTTTTTCCATCTAATGTGGGTATTGGAATAATTGTCCTTTTGCAACAACAAAAAAGTTAAAGTTCTGAGCCTGTGTTTTCACTTTGAAGATATTGTTTCCCTTCCTCTAAAGGAAAACAAACTTCCCTCAGAGCAGCTGCTGTTCCAGGTCTTTCAATGATTATATGAAGATATATTGTTTAATTTTGCACACCGTAAACACAGCGCGTAAGCCAGTACTAAATAGACATGGATTTAAATGAGATGTTTGGAAGACTTTACTCTGTTTGGTACTGTAGCGTGGAGTAGTCAGCCTCAGTTTGGAAGATAACTTGCTGTTGTCACAATGTTTGGAGCTGGAATAGAGTTGACTCAGATTGCAAGAATGAAATTGATTTTGGACTATACTACAGAGGTATGGTTTATTCAGTCAAAAATGATTACATGCTGAGAAACTGCTGACTCTGTAATGTCATGTATGCTCCTCTCTTCCTTTCTTTCTTTGATAGCAGAGTCTTAGCAGTTTTCCTAACTAGCATTTTCTTCTCAAAATGTCTTCTGCTGTAAGGAAGATTGTATCCTGCACAGATTTATGATGCTTAGAAAAAGCAGAATGCTCAGGAAAGTTTGAGAGCTATTTATTTACTTGTTTACTTATTTATTTTTGGTGCTCACATAATTAAGCCTGCCATGATTAGTTCTAATATGATAAATTACAGAGATAAAAGTGTAGCATGCTTTGTGTCCATTCATTTCACTTGCAAATGCAGCACAGATCTTCCTTATTGTCTGTGGTGCACTTTCACTAATGTAAGAGTATGTTTAGAGAATGCAGAAATCAGTTATCTGTAGCCTGTAGAAATCTGATCATCTGGTGTGAACTATGTAGGCTTTTCTTCCCTATTTCGCCTTGTTTTTGAAACCAGAGCTGTGACTATGACAGAAGCTGGTTTTTTTGCCCTAGTGTATCCATGATTCAACTCTCATTAGTAAGATCAGGAAATAAACTAGGCTGACTCTTCTTCCCTAAAAGGTCTTCTGATATCCTTTTCTCTCTTTTATTTTTTTCTTTTTTAAATATCACTCTGTGCACATTTTCTTCCATAGAACATTGTCTTGGTTGCATCTAAACAGGTTGTGTCCTGTCTTCCAGTGACTCACCTGTTCTTGTTTAAAAAAAAAGTGAACAAAACAAACATGGTCATTTCAAATCATCAGTTAGAAAAGGTTGCTTGGAACCGAAATTCTCCAGAACAACTTGAACATCAGTTCCTAAACTGTTATCTTCAGTGAAGATCACTCAGGGGTCTGGGTATAAGCCTCTGTGTCCAGTTTAATAAACATTGAACAGTCAAGTTGAATTAAGTAACTTAAATATAACTGATTTCATATTTTATTTTACTCACATACATTCACTTAGGCAGAGTTCTTAAACCTTTGCTGAAGAGTGAAACACAAGTCATTAAAGATCATTTTAAGGACATGTTCTCACTTTGTAAGACTGTACAGACTATTTTTACATTCCAATCATCATCACAGTATATCCCTGGGGCAATTAGTTTACTTACATAAAAGAAATGTGATTTAACATTAAAAAAGGAGAAGGCATGCTACACTGGCCAGCCAGTCCAAGTAACTTGATAATTTTTATAGCGACTTTGTAGATGTCAGTTTGAAACTCATGTTCAAGCTCCTATTCAGAGAGGCAGTTCATACTCAAGCTCCTTTTCAATGAAATATTACTGAACTATTAAGTACTGGAGTTACCATTCAGAAACCAATGTGACTAATTATTAATCACTGATCTTCTGGATGGCTTTGGACAAGTCCTTTCGCATCTCACTCTCTCTTTCTATCCATTGGCTTGGGCAAGGACTGTATTGTACAACACGGTCCTCAAATTAGTAGGGGTTTCTTGGCAGTACTGTAAAATAATGTTTTAAATGGTTTGGATTTCCAAAACACTGTTCTTTCGTAAGGAAGATATCGGTAATTTTGCTTAAATTATGTGGTATATTGCTTGGCTGTAAGGAGTGCAGTTCAAGTTAATATTAAATTTTTCTCCTATCTTATACAGAGTGGCTATTTTTTCCTACATGAATTCAGTAATATTTGCTATTATGCATTTTAAAAAAATTAATTTTACCTGTATTATGGACACCTGAAGTAGTCAAAGGGATCATATGGTGCAAGAGTACTCTTCTGTAATGTTTGAATTTGGTTAGAGACAAAGACACACTCCCCTTAGTCCTAAAGAAATAGAATAATACTAATGAAAAGATAATGTGCAAAGCCAGGTGACAGTCAATTAAAAACTGTGAAGAAACTTAAATGTCAAAGTTAACTTACCTTTTGGAGAGAAATTGGACATTGTATATCACTAACAATAAAAGGGAGACACAGTGTCTCTTTGACATCATCACTGTATGTGACATCAACATTTCATCTTTGTCGTGTAAAAATATATGTTATCGATAACTCATACATTCAGATAATCTCTAACTGGGACAATATGTCTTCTATAAGTGGGAGGTAGATGACAAAACCATTTGTTTTGGTGCTGTAAACGGACCAGAACAACAGTTTATAAAAGCATGTGGTAGGTAATGGTGTTTTTTACACTCCGGTCCAAAGAAGTGTGCAAGCAATTAAAGAATGCTTCCATTTCTCCCCCTTTTTTCTCCTTTATTCTGTGTTTTGTTTGGTGTGCTCTAGGCTGAAGGATGGTGAAGAAGGCATAGACATAATTAGTAGCTTTTGAAACCATTTTGTTATTCCCTCATGAGTATGTTCACTTCCAGTTACTTTCAGGTCAAATGCAGTTAATCCTTAATTCTAAAAAGATCCTTTTCTTATTCTCATAGCAGAAACATGTATTTGAATATGATTTTAAGAATCTATGTCCATAAAAACCTGATTTCTTGTTAATGTATTTTCATGTGTTGTATAACGTAACCAAATAAACACGGGAACGTTATCAGTCTGAAGTCAAAGTTATTACAAATTACAATAGAGTCAATTCAAGTGCATTCCCTTAGATCTGTAACCTACAGCATATTCTTAGCCTTTGAGAATGGCTCATTCTGAGTCCTAGATATGGAGCAGAGGCTGAAACCTCGTACAAACACTGAACCTATCATTTTCTCTTTTCTTTAAAATCAAAACCTGAAACAGAGGCTAGATGTATACTCAGCTAAAAAGCCCCTACAGGAAACAAGACCTAAATACTTGCAAGGAACCCAAGGGATCAGCAGTACACAATGGTGTCCAGCAGTATCTTGAGAAACCTTTTTTCCCAAACACTTGCCCTTGCTCAGAGGTATTCCAAAGCAAAAAGAAGCCTGGTGACTTCCATTGCTTATTTTGAGGGCAATTTCTGAACTCTGCCTTGTTATCTAAACTCTGAACTAGTTCTAGAGTTATATCCATGTATCCAGTATTAAGTATGAGATTTAAGACACCAGACTTCGTTTGATGACTCTTGCTGAAACAAGATCTCAGTTTAGTAAAGTGGCTTTGTAGAATACATAGCAAAAACTCTGTAACACACAGAGCTTAAGGAGATAAGTTCTTCAGTCTGTGGTTTTTGAATCTTTAGCTAGCTCTTGCCTTCATTATAGCTAGCAGAACTACCTGAGCAGTGAAAGAAAGCATAAAGAATCAGCCACAAATGACAGCAGCAGCACAGTTCTTTGCTCCGTAGGACATGTAGCACTGAGCATTAAGCTGGGATCTTTGCTTTTGACATACAACTAGTAGCCCTAACTCTAACCTTAATTATAGCCCAGGGTTCCATCTCTTCAGAAAATATGTAAGGCATGGGACTTAAGGGGATACCTTACCTCTTCCTACTCTCAGGCCCATTATCACACAGCAAAGATGGTACTTTATATATTATATTATCCTGTCCCAAGTCTTAGTGTAATTAAATGGACGGGGCTTATCCCAGCAATGAAAGAACTCATCACATACTGGTCATAGCTGACATTAAAACTCTGCCTGACTCTGAGCATCTACACTTTTCTAGTTCCGTACGACCAAATCTTGACACCATTCCTAACTTTGACTTTTCCATTCTAGCCAAGGGAATCTAGCCAGTGTAAAAGTGACTTTTTCAGGCTTTAGATCACCAACTTCTAAAATTCAAGAGAAGGAGGAACCAGGTTGACTCTATTTCTTTTTCTTGCGGACAGTCATGTCACACATACTAATTTAAGATCTACTTGTTTTCTCTTTTATTTTCAGACATACTGACTGCATAAGGTTATTTTAAAAATATTTTAAAGCCACTCATAATTTACAGGCACAAAGTACTTTATGCTGGGTCATGGTGCTTACCTGCTGGGCATTGCAGTGTGCATGTTGTACCTGCCTGATACAGATAGCCAAAATATGTCTTTTGCAGAGGTACACTGGCAAAATGCTTAATGAAAGAAGCCATCGTTGAAAGCCACTGATGTTCTGAAATCTGTCATTGTAAAGAGTTTTTTGCAGTGATTACTTACAGTAGATAAGACTGCTTAGACTATGCTAGGTTGATCTGGTGTTCAGTAATAGCTAAATTCATTACACTCTAAGATATTCATGCTTTATCCTGATGTCTCTGATCACTCCTCTTATGTCACAGTCCATGTGAGAGAACATGAAAAAGATGGATTGGAAGCCTGAATCTTAATGAGGAAGTTAGTGCAGAGGTAGCAAAAAGGACTCCTAAAATAGAGCCCAGCAATCACCAGGAAGGAACTTTATTTCTTCTAATATATATTTTGCCTGCCACACAGTAGTGTTGAGGGTAAATTGATTGATGTTTTAAAATGCTTTCCGTTCCTTTGATGGAAGTTGCTATGGAAATGGAAAGCATACTTATTAGATATTTGCTGTCACTTTTTGTTAAATCTAATTCTTCTAGGTTCTCTTTATCTCAGTGTTGCTGCACTCTTCAACATCTGATGTCATTAGCAGACCCACAAGGGGAGCTCTCCTATGCTGTTCTGTGTACTCATTTTCCATTCTATGCATTTTAGCTGGATTTCTACATGGCAGAACTACAAACTCAGAGCCATTTTCAGCATTGGAAAAAATCTCTGGCAGTCATCCTAGAGATTTTCATGATAATGTGTTAAGCAGTTCAAAGGTTGAAAGGACACACAATCAAATTTTATTTTAAATATTTATGTCTATTACACTATGTCTAATAATATGTAAATGTAGTTAAAGTATTAGCTTCTTGTAACAACTGCCGTTAGACATGCCGTGTCAAGGCATTTGGGGCCCTGGAGGCATCTGCATACAAATATACACATAATACCTTTTTAGCCCTTCAGTATTTTACGTTGCTGTTATGTCTTTCCTTTTCCTGAATTACAACAGCAGTTGACAGAAGAGAGTTCCTGTTTGACCCTACTTACATGTAGGCATTCTCCTTGTTATAGCTTTAGTTAGAAGTTTTGATTTTTTTCCAATTCTTTTCTGTACTGGAGAGAAGAAAACCATCATTTAATTGTCCAGAATGATGAAAGGGTTTGTTTGGGTTTTTTTTTCCATATTATTTAATGTGTCTTCAAGAGAGAAATTTTTCCATAATGCCACCAAGAACAACAAAAAAGTAGGATTTAAAAAAAAGAAACCAAAAACGTCCAGCTCCCTAATAAGGTCTAGCTTACCCCTCAGAGGCACAAACATGAAAAGCTTCTCAACATACCTATGCACATATACGGAGAATAGCCCTCCAGGAACACGTGAAAGAGGAGATGAAAGTTCACTGGGAAAACACCCCCCCCAGAAAATGAGTGCCTATGTTAAGCTTGCCTTACTTGTTGCTCTGGAAGGGGTAAGTGTTGGCAGTATTACTGCTTGGCTTTAGGCTTAGTAGAAAAATATGCAGGTGCAGCTCCTTTGCAGTCAGAGCTTGCTGGGGAGGTGTGGATGGCATTGAAGCAAAGACATGTGGGAGGCTCCTTTTCCCAGACAGTGAACCTTTCTTCTTTGCAGCCACTCTCGTCTCTTAGCTCTTGGTTGCTTCCCATTGATGTGTGTCCTTCAGGAGATATTGGTGGATAAGTGAAGGCTGTGTTTTACTATCACTTCCTAAATCTATCCTACGTATGAATCAAGAGCCCTCATGACTTTCTTGACCATCTGTTAAAGATCTTACAGGATAGTGGGGGAAATACAAGTGGTTTACTGTCTCTGCTGCTGAGACTGGCAGTTTCTTAGCAGTAAAAGCAGAAAGAAATAAACCCATTCACAGTGAGGGGACAATATAATAAAAAGTGACCTTCATCTGTATTTTATTTTCTTTAAAGCTTCAAGAGAAAAAGGAAAAGCTTGCAGCTGGATTGTCACAAACAGCCTGTAGGACGGTGTAAAGAAACTTGCTTTCAGGATGTATTTCTGCTTCCAGCTCTCTAAGTGCTTTAATATTTTAAAAGGTATTCTAGTCTCTTATGGATTTGCATGGAGACTGGTAAAGCTGGACCACACTTTTCCATCCAGACAAAAATAATTTAAATCAGGTTGCCTAATGTTTCTAAGGACTGAACAGTAATGCTGAAATAATCTCCACAGCAGAAAAACAACCATCCTGTCATTTTTGTTATAAATGTTTGTAGCATTATAAGAGTCATTTGGGAAGGAACAAAGACATTGTCAGGGGGAAAAAACAGTCTTCTTAACAATTCAATACCATTTCCATTAAACCATGAAACATATAAGTGCATTGTGTACTCTGCAGGACTGATCCTGAGCTGTAGTTAAGGGTCATCAGGGCAGTTCAGGTGAAAGGCAGAGGGAGAAGAAGGGCTGGGGAAAGGTTACACAAAGTTTACTAAGTGTTGGCTTTGCCATCTGCTGAGCAGCTATGAGATAATCCTTCTCCACATGTCTGAAAGATCTCCCTTTTTTCCTTTACAACTGATGAGAGAATAAAGTGGCTGAAGAAGCAGTTATTCTCAGCAGTTACACTTGGCAGTCTCACCGCTGCAGTCTGCATCTCAGTCTGCATCTCAGTTCCTGCTGCTTCTTTTATGCTGTTTTGGGGGGTGAAGGGGGTGGCTGTGTGGGTAGAGAGATCACTTCCCCTTCAGCTCTCTTTACACACAGCTATGTTTCCCATTTTGTAACACCTCTGGTGAAGACTCTTGTCCTTCTTTTCTCTGACAATCTTTTAGAGGAACAGTAGGTCTACCTGGGCCCCATCGGCAACCTTGGAATGGAAACGCACCGCTCTGTCTTACTGTATCTTCTACTCTGATGAAAATTTGGAGATGGCTGAACCAGAGGCTGTCCCATCTTTCTTGCTGGACCACAGTTTCTCTTGTGGCCTTGGTAATGCTTGATGTCTGCCCCACTGCTGCTCTGGTTATTTCTGGCTTATTCATAGTAGGTGTTTCTTGAATAAGGGCCAACAGTTGGGGTGCTGTGTAGGGTGAAGACATCTTGAGTGGTACTTAGTTTGCTTTAAGTGAAAAGGAATTTTACACAGCGCAGAACCACAGTCTACATGAGACATATGAATGGGAAGAGCCAACATTTTAAAAAATATTTCTAAATTTTAATGATTTCAGAGTAATTGTTTGTAAGTGATATACAAAAACAATAAATTTGTAAATAAATTCTCTTTAAGGTGATGGTAAAAAAGAAAAAAAAAGGAAGGAAAAAATCCCCTCCTTTTCTCTGACATCATCAGGAAAACGAACAGTTCTTCACAGCAAATGCTGTTATAGGCAAAATACTTTAACAAGAATCACGGAATTTTCAGAGTTGGAAAAGACCTCCAGAGATCATCTAGTCCAACTCCCCTGCTGACGCAGGAATGCCTAGAGCACATTCCTCAGGACTGCATCCAGGCGGGTCTTGAAAACGTCCAGAGAAGGGGACTCCACAACCTCCCTGGGCAGCCTGTTCCAGTGCTCGGTCACCCTCACCGTAAAGAAGTTTTTCCTTATGTTTGAATGGAACTTCCTGTGTTCCAACTTGTGTCCATTGCCCCTCATCCTGTCACTGGGAACCACTGAAAAGAGTCTGCCTGCATCCTCCTTCAGCCCACCCTTTAGATACTTCTAAGCAAGAATAAGAAGTAACATATCCACTGTGCTGAAATACTCATTTCAGTATCAACAGATCATCAAGAGTCATCCAGAGTTATTTCACCAGTCTCTTTTCAGCATCAAAATATGCTGCATGTCACAAGTTTGAAAATTTAACTGTTGGCATCTTTTTCAGATATAACTAATCTGTAAAAGATGATGGAAAGGTATAAGTCATTTACATGCTGAGGGTCAGTACACCACAATATTGAACTACTGATTTTCAATTTCACTTGAGTTTCTTCATCGTTTTGCCATAAGTCCTTTGAAGTTTTGAGCTCTAGAAGCAAATACATCAAGCAAATGGCCCTAACTTTGTTCTTCTGTGAAGCTATTGAAGTATAATAAACAACTTTGTTGGAGTTATAGCCTCACACCAACAAAAGATGTGAGCTAACATTAAAAAAATGCAAGTGTAGAGGAACCCCCTAAAAGTTGAGATAATTAATATGTGTTAGTACTTTTTTTTCTTTTCATGAGGCATGATAGTGACTTTTTTAATTAAAATGAGATCTTTCAGCTGCAATAAAGAGATTTTAAGGGTGCAATGTCAGCAGAGGAGATACTGGAGTAAAGTGCTAGATGAAGCTGTGCTGCTGACAATACTTTCATATATGTGTCCCTTTATCTGTCTGAGTCCCCCCATTGGTAGTAATAGGAAAGTATTTCAGTGATTAACGTCAAGCATATCAATTAGTAAGTTGTATTACTGGACTGCTAACGCTGATGAAGTTTCAAAACAATAGCTGAACAGCTGACAAAATATTTTAGACTAGAAAACTCCTTGGTTGGTGATTCATATTAAACAAATAAGCAAACCGACTCTACAAGGTGCTATAACTGCATTTAACTTCAGAGGGAGATGCTTAAGCCAGGAATCTGTCTTGTTAGCAAGCAATGGATCTGAACTATTCTTCAAAGGCCAATAGCAGTAATGAGTACCTTTCCCATAGCAGTAACATTTCCCTCAAAACAGGTTTGGGTTTTTTTTCCTTTGTCTCGTAGACTATTTGTCATCCAATGAGTGGGAATACTGTTACATTTGGTTCTATTTTTACCAATATAGATGGTACTTTGAGACAGAAAAGCAATAAAGGATTCCCGTAGCTGTGATTACTGTGCAAGTTTAGGGATGCTGGTGGCATTTCACCTGAGAGTACAATGAGCGAATGCCTTGCAGGTATCATTTCTACAAAAAGAACTGTGAATGTGCTACATGTCTCTATTTTTTGTGGAGCTAAGTACACCCTTAAACAAATGATGAAAGAAGTCAGGAGGCTAGTCTAAATCATTCAAGACTTTCTTAGTGCAAATGTACTTTTTTTCTATATGCGCCAAAGGAGACCTCTTCCTAAAACAAGGACTTCTCAGTATCCAGCTAGACATCTGCATTGATTCAGGAAGATACACTCTTCACTTTCATCTTCCCCAGTAACTGTTTCTACATGGTACATCCAGAAGTTGCTCGAGGGTTTTTATCTTCCAAGTAGTATGTGCAGGAAATGGAGACCTATGAAATCATGGTCCTTTCCATCTCTACTTTACTAAGAAATATCTTTGTGCCACTCCTAACTGAAGTCTGTGTTTATCAAGTTTACAAAAGCTCTAGATCAGACAAATGACTAATACAGACAGCTTTTAAGTCTAACATACGTTTTCCCAGAGCTTGTCCCTTTCTTTAAGCCAAGAAATAACAAAACTTGCACTGGGTATGTACTTTGCCGTGACCAGCCTGTCTTAAATGTAATCTAGAAATTATTGTGAGTAAAGCTTAGGGAGTAAAAGGAGACTGATACAAAAAGTTAGATACTCATGATAAGGGAACTGTTTTTATATAACGGTTTAGGACTTATACAAGAATGTTCATTGTGTCCTCGTCTACATTCATCATCCTATTTGTGACACTCTCCTTCCTATTATTTAGGTAGCAAAGCACTGCCTTGTCTCAGAAACAGTGTGCAATTAAAATTTACGTTTCACAAAAGTCATAGGTCTCTTAGTATGCCAAAATATTTTAGTATATTGGCCTCTATACTGCTGCTGAGAGATGTTAAAACTTGTATAGCTACATAATGTAAATATTTATTATTTTAATAATCTTTTCAGGTATGGAATAAAATCAGTCACAAATTTAGAAGCTGCTACAGAGGATCTCAGTGGAAACTCAGCATAACTACTATTTCATAACAAGGTGTATTGCTTATCCCTTGATTAACAAACTTGATTATTTCAGGAGCTAATAGCCACTTAAACTACACGGTGTTGATCCACCTATTTCTAAATATTAAAAATCTGACAAGGACAGAGGAAAGAGTTTTCCAGAGACCTTCTTCAATATTATTCACTGGGCAAAATCTCATCCTTAGCACTTGTCTAAGGCAGCTGCACTGAGGCACCATGCCATCTTAACATGCATTCAGGTACGGTATGCCCTTCCAAGGACACAGCAAGTCATATTCAGAGAGTCAAGCAGGACTGCATCTGCTCACAGTAATTTCTTTTTTCCTGAAACATTTCCTCCAAAACACCACCTGTAAGGTATAGAGCTGTGCTTTCATAGTATATCTCCTCCCTCTGTTCTGCACTTTACTCATGTCTAACATAAAACTCCTGTAATTTCACAGAGAAAAATAAATACCTGAAAAACTTCTGATCATTATATCACAGCAAATGCTGTTGTTAGTTAGAAGAAAAAAATGTTCTCCACCTCCACTGTTGCATTCCTCATTTTTTGTATGGAGATACATAATGTTGGTGAAAAAAACAGTGCCCAGGCTATCAGTGTGGCATACAAGCAGTAACTAGACAAGTAAAAGATTTCTGCTTACAGTATGGCTCTTACCCCTTTTTGTACAAATATTCAGTATCACTTGTTTTGCTTCTACAAAAAGAGGGTCAAAAGTTTTTTGGTTTTTTTTTTTTTTTTTTTTTTTAAATCAGCTTAATGTGTTTGGAGGGAGCAATGCATGTCCCGACTTTTGCGATGAGGTCTGACGTGACTGTGTACATACAAGCCAGTAACAGACTCTAATAGTCTTGTTTGCTGATGTACTTGATAAAGTGACTTTTGTCATGTGCAACTGTGCTGCAGAACTTTAATCTGCTTTTAAATGCAGTCTGAACTATGTTGTCTCTCCTTTAGATAATCTCATGTGATTAGCTATCTCAAAAAATTGCTCTCTATGGCCTCTAACACAACAGCAGAGATAACTGAAGCACTTTCATGCATGGTCTACAAATTATCACCTAGCCTGTGGTCATCAGAGATGACCAGAGTCTAATTCTCTTTGAAATTAGAGTTAGGAGAGTAAAGGGAAGCATCCCTCAGAAGCTGAAGGTAAGCCATTTCAGAGACGCATATTGTACATGTCCCACTACACTTTCCAAGAACGCAAGCTTGTGGGCTTATAGTGGATCGGGCACAAACCAACAGCTGGTAAAATCCCTGTGCTCAGTTAATCACAACACTCCTTGTTTACAGTCCATGTGGGCAATGAGAGGAAGTCTCTTACTGAGACAGGTGCAGTGATGGGGTTGCTCTGAAAATGATTAAAAAGGAGGTCAGGCTCCAAAAGTCTGTCAACGTTGTTCACTATGAACATATGCAAGATATCTCTATAATTGAAGCACCAGAAAGCAATCTCTAAGATTTCCCCAAGACCAAACCAGTATTTTTTCATTCTTCAAATAAAGGGAGATACAATTTGGAAAATATAGTCAGCTTCCTATTATGTGTAGGTGATGTTTATGGCATGTGGATAAACTATATGTAGATGTCTCAGTCAGGTGGGTCCAGGTCAGCAAGGTATACTAACTTAAAATCACTTAGCTTAAACTCAGTGCTCAGTGAATGTGGTTATTGCGCTTCCAGATCTGTCTTAGGTCCAGCTAGAATGTTGCCCATGAGAGGCTAAATCCAAGCTAAAAGGACAGCATTACTTCAGTTTTTTCCTTTAGCTGAACTATCTGAGCTACTAATTTTCCTGGGTGATAGAAAGTTAAGTGTAGGAAACTTAGTAATTTCCACTACAGTACAATAGGATTTTCCAATAACACTTTACTTCTGTCCACAGTAGAGCCACACTATTCCTTAAAAATTATTTTTAAAATAGTATAACACAGCTACCCTGAGGTTTTACAAATTAATTCAGAAACTCCTTTACAATGCAGCAGTGCATTAAACCATGCTGGAGTTTGCTGTGAGTAAGAAAAAAAGCTGTCCAGCTATGGTCATAGTACCCTTCCTTTATTTAAAATCCTGTTTACAATTTAAGTCTCTTGGAACACTGGATAAAATCAGAGAACACTGCATGAGGAATGTGTTTTTTCATCAGCTGCTCCTTTTTATCTCAAAAACCTGCATGTGCTATTAGCCTCAAGAGAGTTACAGGTTTTCTGGTCTAGTTGAGCATTTTTCAAAATAATTTCTGCAATCTATCCAGCATGGCATACTTTTTTAAATGGGTAGCTGGTCAAAAGTTGTTTTTTGAAGTAATTAGACAATTTGTTCAACATTTGGAACCAGATTTGGATGAGTTTGAGGTTTTTTTAATTTCTTTGATTAGGGCACACCACAAGAAGAATACAATTGGAGTTGTTGCTGCTCCAGGTAAAAGATGTGGGTAATTGATATGACTCTGGAATTGACCCT
Source organism: Burhinus bistriatus (assembly GCA_013397275.1). NCBI lineage: Eukaryota > Metazoa > Chordata > Aves > Charadriiformes > Burhinidae > Burhinus > Burhinus bistriatus. The sequence continues at coordinate 63,437 of VYXH01002481.1, read as the reverse complement.
CCTGTTACTTTAGATGCATTTACAGTTTTAAAGTACTAAAGATCAACAATGTTTTCCCCCTACAGCTAGCAACTCTTATCTTTCATTACAGCCATACATATCCTCCCCTTTGTCAGTATCAGTGGATTTACAGAGAATTAAGTGTTGACAGGAACAATTTCTCAATACTAGGATTAGTACTGCAAGCTTCCATGAATTCACTAACAATGACCAACGCACTCAATATGAAAAGTTCCCAGATCAGGTGCTAAGATTTACCCAAAATTTATTCCTTGAGTTGGTATATTTTTTCATAATTTTTCTGAGCATATTGTGTTTTATTATCTGCTTGTGAATGGTTGTTAAGATTAACAAAACTGCTGAGTGACGCTTAATTTCAAGGCCATAAAATTTTAGTGGTCCCTCCTGTATGTAGCTCTGGCAACTCTAATTCATGAAAAGAAGTTTAACTTCTCTTTCAGAAATAAAACACAGCAGTGAAGATCCTACCGTTTTATGTCTCTGGACTCTCAGGTAAAGCTTATATATCTTACAGCGCTTATCGAATGGCAGGCTTCCAAGAAATAAAGCTGACAATTAAGTGAATTTGAAAATTAGATGAGTGAAAATTCCAGAGTCACTGTCAATATACTGATTACAATCAAACGACTGAAGAATGCTCGAATCAGGGCTGGGGGTGTCGATAGATCATAACAAGTAAATCTTTTATGCTAACTAGAGGATGAAGAGTTCATCTCTCCATCTGTTGAGACTTTGTACTGCATGCAACCTGGAACTTGCCCTAGCACAAGGTCAGCTGAGCCAGATGAGCAACTTGGCAAGACCCTGGATTCAAAGTCTGTGCTTCTGCATCACAGTGAATTTCACCCATATGAAGCCATTTGTGAGTAGTCAGACTCCACTTTTGCTAAGATCCCAGTCTAAGTATAATGACAGATTAGAAATGGTATATTTATAATCTCACAGGCACAGGCGTTTTGTAATCTTCAATAACAGCATTAGTACACAGGTATGTAAGGCAGAGTAACAGCATTTCACAGAATCATAGAATGACTTTGGTTGGAAAGGACCTTAAAGATTATCTAGTCCAACCCACTTGTGAGCAGTACAGCTGGCATTCTCTGACACTTGCCTGGCCAACACTGCTTCCCATTCCTTGTCATTTTTCCAAACTTGAACCAACTGTATCAGGTGTCTGCTCCAAGCAGAATTCAACTAAGAAGGTTTAAATAGACTTCTCAGTGCTCTGGGAAGAAAATGTTTTCCACATCATCAAAAGGAGGACTGGTTTTTGAATTGAGAAATAATAGTTCACCCTTCTGAAAAAAAAGGCCAGTTAGCGTTTGAACACTGAAATATTGCTCTCAGCATGGGTTTTGCTTCGTCTTCTCCGTCATAAACCCAGTGCTTCAGAGACCTTAATTATCTCAGTTTGATAGCATCCCCAATTGCCTGGTCTTACCTTTACTTTACTCCCTAAGAATTAAGGCCCAAAGAAGTAAAAGTCAAAACTGTCAAAAGCATTCACTAATGCGAGGCACCTAATTTAGCAGCATTGGGCCATCTTCTTCCTGATGATTTAGCATTTCATGAGACCTTGTATGTTCAAAGCACAACTTTAAGTGATTTCAGCAGCAGCTGTATGCTCAAGGCTTCAACAGATCTGCTCCTGCAAGTCTCATGTTAAGCACACAGAAACATAAAACTAACTCACAGTTAGTGGCAAACTGTGAAAGAGCTGGGTTTTTACTCTTGGCTCTGTTTGAATTTGCTTTGCTTTTAAAAAGGACTAAACCAGACCATCATTCACTACACCAACATGATTCATTCTTAAAGCACAGTTAATCTTTTAGGCTAACTACTAGTTGAATGAAGGACTGGGGGAGGCCAAAGAGTGTTAGCGAGGTTTGGATTTGATTGTCTGCTTGTTTTAGAGGGATAAGGAGCTCTGTGCAAAAGCAAAGGGCTGGAATATGTCAGCAGAGTTTGGGCAGTGAGGCAAAGAAAAATGTATGAAAAGGGAAGTGTGTGTGGGAAGTTTGGGTGAGCTGTAAATGAGGGCTTTCATTTCCCTCATGAACCATTCCAGCTGATCTGATCTTTGATGATCCTCTGTCCTCACAGACTGACGTACCTGCCTTCATCCCCCAGGCTACTTCTGCAGCAGAAAGTGCTGACCCCATAGCAGAGGGCCAGGATAGACCCTCCTGTGGGATGTGAAATGGGATGTAGGAAGAAATGGCAAATGCCACTGGGGGAACAATCTCCCCTTTCCCAGAAAGACACAGCACTGCTTTATGCTCCCTTCGCAGCAGCAGCAGCAAGCCTAGCTCTATGTAAAGCTGTGTAGGCAAGAGGCAGAGCCTGTCTGCTCAGCAGCAAGTGCTGCTCTGACAGCTGGTCCCAACTTCCTTGGAGAAAGGATAGAAATTGTATCTTCAAGAAAACGAGAAACCCTTCACAGGGTCCTAATATAACATTTCCAAGGAATACTTCATTGCAGTTTTTCCACTGTAGGTAACCACGTACTTTGCCTGTGCCCAGTTCTGACTTTGTCTCCAAATGCATATCCAGAATGGAGGGCAGGCTGGGGGAAGAGTAGAAAAGATTTAGGTTGTGCAAAAATCATTCTTTCAGGCACTTCCTCCTTCCCAGCCACTTGATTTTGCAGTTAAACATACTTTCTTTAATATAAGTGATTTTGAATCTATAGGCACCAAACACATCTAGCAAATATTAGCCGTCTCAAAAAACCTTGAAAAATGCCATATCCCAAAGTCTGAAAAAATTAAACTGGCAGTCAATCTGCTCTACAGGATCTCTCCATTCATCTCTGACTAAATTTAACCAGAATCTGTAATACCCTTCATCCCTGATTTGAACAGATAACACTTGCTTACTAAAGACTCTCATTAAAGTTAACAGATGCCTTGATCATGTAAAGTGCGCAGGAAAGGAGCATCATGGAAGAAGGATTACTCTCTCCTTTCTTGTGTACTTAGTAGTGAAGGTAACACCATATGTCACAAATACTCAATAAACGTGATAGGTAATGTCTTCTGCCTGTGAAGAAATATGCAGGAAGACACTTTAGAAGCCTCAAATTTATTTACATCTATTCATTCAGCTATGTTTTCACTTTGGTGCTTTGAGAAAAGAAGGACTGTCCAAAACAGGAACAGACCATTAAGGAGATGGTACTGTATGAGTCAAAGTTCCCAATTCCGTCGTCAGGTTTCTGCTGTTATTGCACATCTGCAATAATTGTTTTTTTCTATAGAGTTATCTACTGTGTTGAGTATTGTTAATTTCACATGCAGCAGAACTTGGTAGCTTTGTGGATGCTCTGCATCCCATATTTGGGATGGGATGGAGTTTAAGCTTGTTAAACTGCCTATGGCATGAATGAGAGCCGCTTGCAGAGATGAGAGAAAGAGGATGACCTCAATGAATACAAAATAAAACAACTTTAAAAGAAGGTTTGCCTATAAGAAACTGCATCATTAACTGGCTGTGTAACTTGAAATTGTCTATGGGGACATATGTATGCATATATAAAAAGAGAAGAATGCTTAACACATCTAGCCTTGAAACATCAGTAAAAGCTCAGGAAATGCTTGAACTTTGATTTTTTATTTATTCCCTTTGAGGAAATTCTTGATATTTTAAAAAAGTTGATTTTTCATTGGAACAGAAACATTATGTATTACAAAAATTCTCCCTCCTCCATCATTCACCCATGACACATTACGATAACAAGTTTATGGGGAAAATATTAGTTCAACAACCAACCTTCTTTCCTCTGTTCTACTTTCAGTGCATGCTCCTATGGTCCAATTTACATGTCTTCATACTGTCTATTACTGCCTATGTTTTTTCTTTATCTGTTTTAGCTCCCCTCTCCTTTCCTCTGAATAATTTAGAGTTGGTTGCCTAAATGTATAGGGTATGATCACACATCTCTTCATAAAGACTGAATAAAATGTTATTTTTAGATGCACAGTTCTACCAATTAGGTTAAATTGTTCTTATTCTCCCATCATGTTCCAGTAAGTAATTGTTCCAGTTTTTTACAGGTTGAACAAACTTATCTCAATTCTTACTCCTATTCTCCTTCTGATTATCTGCATTTTGCTGTTGCTTATGAGCCCTTTAATCAGAGCCTCATCTCTCTCAGTACTATGTCAATGCTTAATACCCTGCTTTTTCTGACAAACTCAGAATGTAATGTAGCAGGATTTTATTGCATTAGTAATCATTTTGACCCCTAATTCCAAAACCTTATTTTCAGCTGCTTAAAACTTAACCAAACTTGAATTGGGGCAAAATTTCACCTGTCATTTATAAGTAATTTAAGATGATTTTTTTAAATGTAGATTGTCCAAGTTACAGATTCGGTTCATGTCTCCCTTCTTTTCCTCCTCATAAGAGCCAGCTGTCAGTGAAGGCTCTACGCAAATTTGTCACTCTGCAAACTAGGGCTCCTTGGGACATTCTCTGCCATTGCAGCTCTGGGCTGCTGTGGCCTGCTGCAAGCTTTGCTGGAACAGAAGTTTGGGGACATGAAAGTTCAAACAGAAGCAAATTGTTTCCTTATATCTCCAGTCTAGCCTCAACCTACTGTACCCTCTTTCTTAAATTGGCTTACGAGATGATGCCACCTAACTGGAAATGCAGGTGGAGAAAAAAATTGAAAGGAGGAAAGGAAACTTTTCCAGAGAGCTTAGGAAGAAGGAAGAAGATTGAAAACCGAGATGATGGTGGAACCAAATATGAAATGGCATTTACACTGAATGTGAGGAGGGAAGAGGGGAAGCTGAGCTGATGAGGTGAGAAAGACAGCGAAACCTCTTGGTAAGAATGAGACTGAGCAAAACAGAAATCAGGAGCAGGGAGAGAGTCTTTCACAGAAGAATAAAATGGATTAAGAAAGTGGAAATCTGTAAATGACTGGGTGGAAAAACTGGGACTGGAAGCCTGGAGAAGTAAGAACACAAATAGCTTTGCAAAAAGACTGGAGAAGGGATGAGACATTGCAATATGAGAAGACAGGCTGGTGAAAAGGGAAAGACCTGACACATGAGCCGTTGAGGAAACAATGACCAAAGACCTTGGGATACAATACAGGAGTTCCTGTACTCAACAGTCCCCTGGCATCATCCACAGCAGTTTCGCCATCCAGAGACACAGCACCATGCCCTCATTGGGCACAGGCACAGTGATAACATTTTGTCACATTCCATTAGACGCTTTGTTAATTCAAGTGGGAAAGGTCTCTGCAGAGGGTGAAGAAGTGTCTGTCCCTGCTGGTGGCCCCAGCAGGTGTAGATAAAATGCCGTATGTTCTAGTAAGCTGAGTGCTTGTTTATCTTTTAAAAGCCATATATAGCTTACACAAAAGTAAACTATGTACTTTTTAAAGACTGCAGAAATAAATTCTCATAGATTACAAACTCACCGGCCATTTATATGTATGATGTTTTCATTCAGCCTCCTCCAACATTGCAACCATATATTACTTTTTTAAAGGACCCTGCCTCACTCACTGTACTGGAGGACTAAAATTCTGGGAACAGATGATATGTATGTCCCAAAGAAGACCCACATATACAATACTTGACTCATTTGTCGTAGAATGGTAACAGAGCATGGCAGAGACATATAAAGTCTTTCTCCTGACAAATTGCCTCTGCCCCAGGCTATATGCCCCACATGGCATAAGAGCTACCATATAGTGTAAGGGCAACATAGTCTCCTCTGATATTTTTCAGTCAATGCCTTTCCAATGACAGTCGTACCATGCTCAACATTTTTGCTGGTGTACTTATGAAAAATCCTGATAGAAAAGGTAGTCAGGAAGCAGGCTGTAAATGAATTCACTAATGAGTATTAAAAGTTTTCAAAGAGGGCTCTCAGTTTAATTAGGATTCATCTTTTCCAATGATACAAAATCAAAGCAATCCAGTTTGACTTTATATTGTAGCATTTTATATAAAAACATTTAAAACACCTCATAGGGCATCTGCAAAACTTTCTCCAAGTTCTAAATAATATACTTCAGACTGAATTCTTAATTTGAGCTAAAATCTACATTTTATATATATAAAACTGTAAAATTTTAGGGATCTCTGCACTATTACAGTGAACAGAATGAGGATCTCTGCTCAGTGTGCAGCAAACAAAGCAGCTAACATCAAAGGAATACAAACCCTTTCTGTCAAGGGACAGGCTAAATCTACATACACACATCTCATAAGTTTAATTTATTTATACGTAAAATCCACAGATTTTCTTCTTTTTTTTCCACTTTATGGAAAGGCTGTTTTTCAGGGATTTCAGTCTTAAGCCTCTGATTAAGGACTTCACTGCATTTTGGTGTGAAAGGCAAGATGTTTGGAAGATCTCTTTATATTAATGCCACAGTTTGGAAGACATTCACCAAATATCTAGGTATTCCAGTCTCAGTATTAAAGTTCATTCTCTAAGAACTTTGTTCTTACTGCAATGAGCCTGCTTGCTTACACCTTTCTCTGTTACTTTCCCTCATTCTCTTTGATTTCAAAATCTAAAGTTCTGACCCAGACCAGAGCTACCTCTACAGAAGAATGCCCGGTGTCAGTCTATTTCATTGTCCACATCCTTTTATCAGCATGTGCCAAAGGAATCTGGCATTTATTTTCTGCTTAGTTCTTCTTATTTTGCCTCCATACCCATCAAGGCCTGGGAAGACTTTCAGCTTTATACAGCCCACTAATGAATGTTGAAAATAAATTGCCAATATTAGTAGATCTGTAATAGCATTGAGAATTCTCTAAAAAACCTAAAATACTTCCTAAATTATTAGGCCAGACATAGTTCTGTTTTGCGTGTTTGGGCAGAACAGTGTAGTAGAAATGTCCATCATGCTTTGATCACCGATTTTTAGTAACATTCAGGAAAGCTTTTGAAATTAAGCAAACAATTCTGAGATCCAAAACCACATTGTGATTGATGAGGCAGCTCTGCAAGGTTAGGTTTCTGTCAGAGCAGTCAGATGGAATTTCACCCACAAATAAAGGAACTAGAGAAAGTTGTTGTGAACAGCAGTACTAAACAAAAGGTTTTCACGTTGTTTAACATAAGCATTTCTCTGGTAGGAGTATGTTGCACAAAGGATGATAAGACAGGCTTACATGCACAAATATTTATTTGTTGGGCATATATTTGATGGTCCACCTTAACTATAACTAGAAAAGAAAAGAAGAAAAAAAAAAAAACACAAAGCGGGGGAGAGAGAGAGAAAGAGAGAAAAGGTAAAGGGACAACTTTGCCATGCGCAGTTGGGAAAAGACGCAGTGGGTGTCTCTGTACGTGAGCATCCTCTTCTAAGTATATTATCCAGTGCAGCAGCTGTTCCCATCAAATACATTTCCAAAAGTAACTATATAGTTCAAAACCTACTCAATCTGTCTATTGGTTGCTTTTGTGCATTATATTAATAGTGCTGACTGGAGCATGCTTTGATTACTTGGCTGTTAGTCCTTTCATTTATGGAAAATACTTGCTGGCTACCTGAAGATAACTATCTATTAATGTTATCAACTAAGCCCTATATATTCCCTAGCATCAGACTAGAAACTGAAAGTTGTGGACCTGGGGTGGAAAAGCAGGAAAGACAATTTACACGTCAGTGGCAATCACTTCCTGCACAACCCAAGATAACACCCTTAACATTTTAGAAGTTTACCAGCACAAAGCCATCAAAACTTTCGAACACATGGATAAAAAAACTGCTGCCACAGCAGCCTTGGGGATGAGTTGGAAGGCTATGAAGTGAAAGTCAGATTGCAGTGATGCAACTGAAAGGCTGCACAGTTGTGAATGGCAGGTCCCTGACATTACTGTGGTTAAGACACTGCAGCAAGTAGATATACAATTTTGCATTTCATTAGAGTCTTGCCATTTTCCTCTCAGCAGCCTAAACTTCTAACACTAATGTACTTGCAGAGAACATTAGTTAGAGGCAGTGTCATAAGTCCCTCTCAAATCTGTTTTAGGGGGTGTTCCCCAACACCACAGGCAGTGAATACAATTGCAAGAAGTGGTGGAAGCAGAATAGTACTGATGCCAGCAAAAAATGGTTTCTGCAAGCATAATTTTCTCCTTTCTGAAGTCATATTTTAAAGGTTCTCTTTCTGGCAGCCTGAGTATTAGTGTTTTGCTTTGTACTTCACTCAGCCATCATCTGGGGGAAAACAGCATAAGGTTGCAGAACTAATAGCTTGGTCACTTACACAGAAAACAGTCTTTGTAGGATGGTCCAGACAGCAGCAAATCGAGAAAAGAAGATTTTGTATATCAACTGCAGTGGAAATAACTGGTTTTAAGTTTCATGATGTAAACCTAAAGTCTCTCTTTCACCCTGTTACTTTGATCAAGCACGCAAGATGGCAACAAGTGACTCCTTAAATTCCAGGCAGTTCTTGGAATAGGAAAGGATGGACTCCTTGTCATGTATTCATCCTTCCTCTCTTCCCGTTTTCCATCAACCTCGTCATACAATAGTACAGGGACAACAAAGGACAAGATCCTTCTAGCAAGCTTTGGAAATCAGAAGAATGATAGCTGGTTCGCCTTTGTTCACCCCTTCCCAGAAGAAAGAAAAAAAGTGAATTGGAACTCTGTGTGCATAAGTCCGCATAAAAAGGAAGAGGGAAAGGGCAGACAGTGCAGATGTATGGAAAAGTATGTTACGTACATGCACAGTTTCCAACCAGAAGAGGAAGCCTGAGCCCTCTCCTAACAAGGCAGGAAAAGGTCAACAGGACCATTAAAGGAAAGATTGTCAACATGGCCCTTGAAAGTGCCTGTTGATGCATTGGTAAAATAAGAGATTTTTAGGAGCAGAGATCTACAGACTGTGCCTCCTCAGGGATAAATGTGTGGAGACAGAAACATTAAGACTGGTATAGACGAAGTCTGAAAGGAAATTTGTGTAGAAAAAACAGGTTAGAAGAAAAGCTAGTATTGATAACAAAGGGACATGACTGATTGCAATAAAACTGGTTCACACTTAGTGATGTGTTGTTTTCATCTTGTGCTCTGACAACAAGAAGATGTAAACAGGGTTGCAACACATGATATGTACCATTGTTCTTCTTGTTATGTGCCATGAAGACTGTAGCCAGGAAGATAACCATAACAGAAAACCAGACAATGAGCAGCAACATTGTCTCAGATTTATAGAGGCTGAAGATAGCAAAATTTTGAGCAAAAGTTCACACTATGACGCAGAATCATTGAGGCTGGATGGGATCTTCACAAATCATTTAGTCCAATCTCCCTTTCTCAAAGCCAGGTCAGCTAGAGCAGGTTGCCCAGGACTATGTCCTGGGTTTGGAATGTCACCAAGGATGGACACTCCACGACATCTCTGAGCAACCAATGCCAATGCTCAGTCACCCTCGAAGGAAAAAAAGAAAAAAAAAAGGTATTTTTCTTATGTTTAGATGGAATTTCCTGTAATTCAAAAGGTGCGCATTGCCTCTGGTCCTGTCACTGGATACCAATGGGAAGAGTCTGGCTTCGTCTTCTTTATTTCCTCCATCAGGTAATTATGCACATTGATGAGATTTGCCCTGAGTATTCACTTCTCCAGGCTGAAGAGTCTTAGGTCTCTCAGACTCTCCTCATATGATGATACTCCAGTCCTGTAATAATCTCAGTGGCCCTTTCCTGGACTTACTGCAGTAGGTCCATGTCTCTGCCATACTGGGGAGTCTACAACTGGACACAGCACTCCAGATGTGTCTCACCAGTGCTGAGCAGAGGGGAGGGATCACCTCACCTGGCAACACTTCTCCTCATGAAGCCCAGGATGATATTGGTCTTCTTGGTTGCCAGGGCACATTGCTGGCATATGTTCAACTTTGTGTTCACCAGGACCCCCAGGACTTTTTCTGCAAATCTGCTTTCCAGACAGTCAGCCCCCAACCTATATTGGTGCATGGGGTTGTTCTTCTCTATGGGTAAGATTTTGCTCTTCCCTTTGATGAACTTCATGAGGTTGACCCATTTTTCCAGCCTGTCAGGGTCTGTCTGAACAGTAGCACAACCCTCTGGTGTATAAGCTGACAACCTTGTTGAGTGTGCACTCTGTCGCATCACAGAATCATAAAATCATGGAATCATTCAGGTTGGAAAAGACCTTTAAGATCATCAAGTCCAACTGCAACCTAACACTGCAAAGTCCACCACTAAACCATATCCCTAAGTCAGTGTTGACCCAACCACTGCCCTAAGGAGCCTGTTCCAATGTTTGACAACGCTTTCAGTTGAAGAATTTTTTCCAAATATCCAGTCTAAACCTCCCCTGATGCAACTTGAGGCCCTGTCCTATCACTTGTTACTTGGGAGAAGTGACCGACCCCCACATTTCTACAACCGCCTTTCAGGTTGCTGCAGAGAGCGATGAGGTCTCCCTTAAGCCTCCTTTTCTCCAGCCTAAACAACCCCAGTTCCCTCAGCTGCTCCTTATAAGACTTGTTCTCTAGACCCTTCACCAACTTTGCTGTTCTTTAGACACGCTTCTCATGTTTAAGGCAATAAATAGTATTGGTGCCAGTACTGAACCCTGGGGTACACTACTTAAGACTGACCTCTAGCTGGGTCTCACGCTGCTGATCATAACCCTTTGATAATCGTCACTGTTGACTCCTAAAGAGTGTGAAAGGCTTTCCAGAAAAAAGTTTCTTGTTACCATTTAAGAGGGACAGTGAGGACAGGCTAACCCTCCTCCTTCTGTGTCTCAGAAGTGGTCCTGGATAAATTGCTTGGACACACATATCCTAGTGCCTGTGAGCACATGGTGTGAGAGAGGGAGTGAAACCTGTGAAAAATAAGCATGAATGAGAGAAATAAATTTTATTTAAATTTCACGTGCCCTCCCTTAAGGTCTTACACTGAGTTTTATTACATTAGTGGTCTAAATGTTCTGCTAAACAGCAGCTGAGAATTTTTTTCAGTCAAAGAAATTTAAATAGAGATGAATGTGACAGATGAATACAAAACACTGAACAGCACGAAGAGAAAACATCCATGAACGATGTCATATATTTAAGTCAAATTGCAATCGATTAGTCATTGTTGAAGTGGAAAATGAATACAAGTGGTAAAGTATTGATATACAACTTCTAGTATTTGTGTGGGCAGCCACAGACAGACACAAAAACAATTTCAAGAATACATAGTCCTTTTGAAGCTTTTGTTTCACACTTAAGTTTTCGTATTTTAAAAGTATAAAGGACACACTTCAAACAGAGCGGGAACTGCTGTAAGAAATCTGGACTTTCCTGTGTCATACATTAGACAGAATTAGTTGTATTCAAAGAAGCAATCTGTATGCTTCCTCAGAAAGACACATTTCAGATCTCATTATGTATCTATAACATTCTTTCCTTTGCATAAGTCAAGGATGATTTCATACTCCCACCTTGCTGCAGCAGTGATTTGCCACTATGTATGTAAGTGACATCTAGAAACTGTGACAAAATGTATTTATATGAGATTATAAGTTAAAGTAAGCATGCCATTGTTCAATCTAAATTTAGATCATTGCCACAACTAGGTATTCACAACAGAGAGGAAAAAATCCTGAAGGTTTTTTTCAGTACATTACATTACAACAAATATTCCTAAAATAAAGCCAGAATAAAAGACCTAAGGTGGCATAGTTTAGGGAGGACATTTTCAAATAGTGTAAGAGTTTATTAGATTGTTTGACCTGTTCTTCATCCGTGCCTTATACCATCTGAGATATAATAATGTGATAACAAATATGACCATGTACCTAATTGGATCACTCTGACCTTGCAAAACCATTAGAGTCATTTGCAGTACATGCAGTGTATTCAAATACATGCCCACGTGGCATCATCAAGGCTGCAAACCTAAAGTGAAATAAATGGAAACCTAAGATTTTAGCATCAGGATACCTGATTTGCATACCATAGCTAAACAAAATAAAAATATTACATACATGCAATGAAGCAAAATTACCATAGAATCATAGAACGATTAAAGTTGGAAGGGACCTTAAATATCAACTAGTTCTACCCCCCCTGCCATGGCCAAGAACACCTCCCACTAGACTAGGTTACTCAAAGCCTCATCCAACCTGGGCTTGAACACTTCCAGGGATGGGGCCTCCACAGCTTCCCTGGGCAACCTGTTCCAGTGCCTCATCATCCTGACAGTAAAGAATTTCTTCCTGAGATCTAATCTAAACCTACCCTCTTTCAGTTTAAAACTGTTACCCCTTGTCCTATCACTATACTCCCTGATAATGGGTCTCTCCCTATCTTTCCTGTAGGCCCCCTTTAAGTACTGAAAGGCTGCTATAAGGTCTTCCCGGAGCCTTCCCTTCTTCAGGCTGAACAACCCCAACTCTCTTAGCCTGTCCTCAGAGCAGAGGTGCTCCAGCCCCCTGACCATCTTCGTGGCCTTCCTCTGGACCCGCTCCAACAAGGCCATGTCTTTCCTGTGCTGAGGGCTCCAGAGCTGGACGCAATACTCCAGGTAGGGTCTCACGAGAGTGGAGTAGAGGGGCAGAATCACCTCCCTCGACCTGCTGGCCACACTTCTTTTGATGCAGCCCAGGATGCAGTTGGCTTTCAGGGCTGCGAGCGCATTTTGCCGNCCATGTGCCTTAGCAGAGTTTCCAGGAGGATCTGCTCCATGATCTTGCTGGGCACAGAGGTGAGACTGACAGGCCTGTAGTTCCCCAAGTCTTCCTTTTTTCCCTTTTTAAAAAACAGTGTTATGTTTCCCCTTTTCCAGTCAGTGGGAACTTTACTGGACTGTCATGACTTCTCAAATATGACAGATAGTGGCTTTGCAACTTCATCCACCAGTTACCTCAGGACCCATGGATGTATCTCACCAGGTCCCATGGATTTGTGCACCTTCAGGTTCCTCAGCTGGTCTCGGACCTGGTCTTCTCCTACAGTGGGCAGTTCCTCATTCTCCCAGCCCCTGCTTTTGCCTTCTGTGACTTGGGCGGTGTGGCTAGAGCACTTGCCAGTGAAGACTGAGGCAAAAAAGTCGTTGAGTACCTCAGCCTTCTCCATATCCCAGGTAACCAGGTCACCTGTTTCCTTCCAGAGAGGGCCCACATTTTCCCTAGTCTTCCTTTTGTCACTGACATACCTATAGAAACTTTTCTTGTTGTCCTTGATGTCCCTGGCCGGATTTAACTCTGTCTGGGCTTTAGCTTTCTTATCTGATCCCTGGCTGTTCAAACAATTTCTCTGTAATCCCCTACCTGTCCTTGCTTCCACCCTCTGTAGATTTCCTTTTTCTGCTTGAGTTTGTCCAGGAGCTCCTTGTTCATCCATGCAGGCCTCCTGGTATTTTTGCCTGACTTCCTCTTTGTTGGGATGCATTGCTCCTGAGCTTGGAGGACGTGGTCCTTGAATATTGACCAACTTTCTTGGGCTTCTCTTCCCTCCAGGGTTTTATCCCATGGTACTCTGCCAAGCAGGTCCCTGAAGAGGCCAAAATCTGTTCTCCTGAAGTCCAAGGTAGTGAGCTTGCTGTGTCCCCTCCTTTCTGACCTAAGGGTCTTGAACTCTGCCATCTCATGGTCACTGCAGCCAAGGCTGCCCTTGAGCTTCACATTCCCCACCAGCCCCTCTTTGTTGGTAAAATAAGGTCCAGCATGACACCTCTCCTCATTGGTTCCTCTGCCACTTGGGGAAGGAACCTATCATCAATGGATCCCAGGAACCACCTAGACTGCTTATGCCCTGCTGTGTTGTCCCTCCAACAGATAACAAGGTGGTTGAAGTCCTGCATGAGGACCATGGTGTTACTAGTGCTATTGCTACAATCTTCCAACTGTTGATTTTGGTGATTTGCTCTGAAAAAAGTCTTTAAGCTATATAAATGCAAGCTTTTGCATGTAATTACTTACCAATATTTCTTTCAGGAAAAAATATTTACAGTATCAAATGTTTAAATGCTTTCAGATAATGAAATCATAATAAATGCTCTTATAAATAACTATTAAAAACCCTGGAAAGGCTTTGCAAATAGGCCATGGTATTGTTGAACACCAGCTTTTTCATTCTTTGGCCAAACAGAGATTATGCCCCAGAAGTGATTTTTGGCATTTCTCTTCAGCTAATGAAGTAAAATTATAGATGTTTTCAAGCAGTTAAAAATGAGAGCGGTCAGTTTAGCCAATCACTAGACAGCTAGGTGTGAGCACTTGCCATGCCGACCTGTATGCCACCATAACTACACGTGAAGATTATTAAAAAAATCAGCTTAATCAAAAAGTTACATATCTGTAAATTTCATGAACTATTTAAGGAACAGCTCAGGCAGAGACTTAAATTATAGAAATACTCTATTTCCCTAGTTCTACTCATCATTATAGCAGCTAGAAAAAGTTATTACTCTGGTATTAACTTCTCCAAAAGTCACTGAGGCTCACAGGATGGGTCAAACTGTCCTGTCCTGTCAAGCGCTTGTTTGCTCATGTCACTCAGCCACATGCCAAGAGGCTCGGGATGCCAGACCTGGGTATTAAAGTTAGGAGCAGGACTGTGCACAGACTAGGGTGTGGAAAGACAGGAAACCAGCAACAAAACACACAGAAGGACACGCAGGCAATGACATGCACTTCTGTTCCCGTCCCCAAATGGACACGAAACTGACACTCGTGAATCATCAGAATAGGGTCCTACAGAAAAGAAATACTGTGAAAGCACGAGAGTGAAAAGCACTTGCCCAAGTTCTCTATGCCTTTCACCCCTCCCCCCCCGCTGGATGCCACAGGAGTGAAGAACATGCAAACAGACTCTTTCAGAAGAGTTTAGTTGGCTAGGGTATAGAAAGTGGTGAAAGACAGGTACTCAGAGAAGCCATCCACACCATCAGAAAATAGACACCAATTTGGGATAGGATGAACCATTTCCAAGGTTTGCCTCCTCCTCATTTATCCTAGATAAGTACCTTTGTATTCCACACCTCTCCCCCTAAGTTACACTTAGGTAAGGTAAGTCTGGGTATGAAGTATAGCCAAAATGTAATTTCCATAGCATGCGAGAAAGAGAGAAAAAGAGACAGCAAGAAAAAAAAAAAAGGAACCTATAAACTAAGTGTTACATTATTCTTATACCTTCTCTTCCTTTTATT
Organism: Burhinus bistriatus; assembly: GCA_013397275.1. Classification (NCBI taxonomy): domain Eukaryota; kingdom Metazoa; phylum Chordata; class Aves; order Charadriiformes; family Burhinidae; genus Burhinus; species Burhinus bistriatus. The sequence continues at coordinate 48,257 of VYXH01002481.1, read as the reverse complement.
CTTTTCTATATCAAGGTATAATGTAGATTTAAAAACAAAAAAACAACACCGAACTTTACCCACAAAGCTAAAAAATATTCCAGCGAAAGACTATGCTGAAGGATTTCTTTTTTTTTTTGCAATGTCATGAGGAAGAAACTTTTGGCCTTTAAAAGCCAGTTTGTTCCAGGTTCTTTCAAAAAACAATTAAGGGAGCAATCCATATTAAAATGACATTAATTGTTTTCATTTTAACTAAAACAGCTGCATAATTTAATAATTCTACTACACCATAATTGTTCCTTCTACAAATATTTTAGTTCCCTACTTTCCCTGTAAGTGTAACAATGTGATCAGTAATAAATATAAAATAAGATCCAAATTTCCATTTTAAATACAGCCATAAGAAAAACAATTGTGAAAATCACATATTAAGGCAATGAATTAACTCTTTTTGCTCACTTGAGAATGAGCAGAAGATGTGTCACATTAATAATACTTTAGGTCATAAGCTCATGGTAATTTGTGGACAGCTCAAACTTCTGAAATTCTGAACTCCTCATTCATACAAGTCTTCCAGTGAAAATTTATAGTAATCAGAGTTCCTAAATGTTTGTTCAAGGCGTGGTGATAGTTTCATATATCCCTATTAACCACCTCCTAACTGGGTAAATGAGAACTATATAAATAAGGGATTTTTTCAGATCCCTGGCAAAAAAAAAGTTTGTTTAGGAATGATTAGCTAACATTAATCCAATGTGACTTTTTTCGTATCTTTCTGTTAGTGAAATTGAAAAAAACTTCCTGGTCACTATGAATTAGGAAAAAAGAGAAAACAATGTATTAAAATGACAGACTCAGTGGAGATGGTGGTAAAAGTTACTGCATCACCCAGAACACCATAGAAAAAATGAATTATAACAACCCACAACTCAAGGACAGGCTGGATCGATGGGCTGAGACCAATGGTGTGAGTTTCAACAAAGCCAAGAGCTGGGTCCTGCGCTTGGTTCACAACAACCCCATGCAGCGCTACAGGCTTGGGGAAAAGTGGATGGAAATCTGCCCAGTGGAAAAGGACCTGGGAGTGCTGGTTGACAGCCAGCTGAGTATGAGCCCGCAGTGTGCCCAGGTAGCCAAGAAGGTCAAAAGCATACTGGCCTATATCAGGAATAGTGTGGCCAGCAGGACTAGGGAAGTGATCATCTCCCTGTGCTCCGCACTGGTGAGGCCCCACCTTGAATACCGTATTCAGTTTTGGGCCCCTCACTACAAGACATCAAGGTTGTCCAAAAAAGGGCAACAAAACTGGTGAAGGGTCTAGAGAGCAAGTCTTATGAAGAGCGGCTAAGGGAACTGGGGTTGTTTAGCCTGGAGTAAAGGAGGCTGAGGGGAGACCTTATCGCTCCCTACAACTACCTGAAAGGAGGATGTAGAGAGGTGGGTGTCAGTCTCTTCTCCCAAGTAACAAGCGATACGACAAGAGGAAATGGCCTCAAGTTGTGCCAGGGGAGGTTTAGATTAGATATTAGGAAAAATTTCTTCACTGAAAGGGTTGTCAAGCATTGGAAAAGGCTGCCCTGGGAAGTGGTTGAGTCACCATCCCTGGAGGTATTTAAAACAAGTGTAGATGTGGCATTTAGGGACTTGGCAACGTTAGGGTTACAGTTGGACTTGATGATCTTAAAGGTATTTTCCAAACTAAACTATTCTATGATTCTGTGACAGCCCCTAGCCTAGCGGAGTACTAAGGCAACAAGTCTATCTTAACCTTACTGTTAGCAAAGTTTGTCTTACTGTAATATACTGCCACATTGTTTCATTCCACGTAAATTGTCAACTCACAGCTCTCTGTCCTGACCAGAAACTTTTGCAAACACTCTGAGTTTCAATAAAATATTGAAGTATTTTGCATTTTATTACACTGAAGTGCACCATGCACTGTATGTTGTAAGGAAACCAGATAGCATTGCTTCAGTGGAAAAGATTATATCAGGCCCAGATGAAAACAAGGGTCACCTAAGAATTTTGCTGCTTTGGGGTAGAGATGATACAGGTTTAGAGACTTGGAGCTGGCCTTCCTATGTCCTATGTACCTGTCTTTCCTACTAGTGTCTCTGAGCAGAGGAAAAGAAGACACAACACCATCACAAATATTTGGTAAAGCTGATCTGATGCGGACATTTAATTTCTTGAGACTGTTCATGAAATTCCACTGAAGTCATGTTTTTCTATCACTAACTTGTCAAAAGGAGAGGAAGAGGGAAAAACAAAGAAGGAAGACATGCACTCACCACTCAGTAGATGCTTTGTCCTTGTAGGCAGATTCAATTATTTCCCTTGCCATCATATTATTTCATAAACTTTTCAGTATACTTTCTATGCAATGGTCATCTTGTGGGTCTAATGATTTAGAGATAGCACCTTTTTTCCATAACAGGCAAAACTGCTTGTTTCAAGGAACAGACGACCTGTTCTAGGGAACTTGCTAGGGTGAGACCAGACTCTTAAAATTTATCATGTGCTTTCTGAGAAGAACCTGGAACACTTAAACTGTGGAAATGCATTACAAATGCCTCAAACATTTAAACTTTAAAAATGATATCTAGATCTTATTTTTTGTTTTAACTGAAAATCAGTGCTAAGTTATTTCACCTGGGTAGAAGTTAATTCAGTGTCAAACTCATCTCCTTTGAAAGTTCCGTTCACCTGGCTGCTTTTGACAGGGAGCTGCAAGGAAATGGGGAAGAAAATTAATAAAAAATTCAAGGACTTTATTTTCTGGAAATGGTAATGTCTTTTAGGATATATTTTTAAGGCAATGGGATTTTTGGGCTGCAGCAGAGCTGACAGCACAGCGGTGGCTGCACAGGCATTTCTACAACCCCAAAGGTCATTTATGAACTGCAGTAACTCTAAAATGTCACCTAACTGATGACGGATGCAAGTGCTCCTGAATTTAACTTTGGTATCAGGATCCTGAACTCTTTAAGTTGCAACCTGGCTATAAAAGGAAGGAAGTTCTACATCACAATGTGCATGAAGGAGTTATTGAAAAAAATACAAGCACTGCATCTTGCCTGAGCTGATTGCTGATGTGGGCTAAAGAACTGCTACAAGCTGAGATTGTAATGATTTTGTAATGCATATATGAAAAATCATGGAAAATTCCCCTAGATAAATAAATTGCAAAAATCATGCTCCCTCTTTCAGTTAAAACCTCTATAGAATATAGTAGAAATTAAATAAGTGGAGTTCTACAGAAATAGTATGGGTTTCTGAACAAATCACAGGAGAATCTACAGCACTTAAAGATAATTCAAGGTGTCTGGAACACATAAATTTATCCAGGGGCTCTCAGCTCATTGGGCTTTTAGAGGAAAGTCTCTCACTGACTTTAGTTTTAGTTACTCTATCTTAATGTGAAACAACCCATGTTCAACACTAATAAATTAGTGTTTTCTCAGGTTACAATGATTGTAAATCCATTCTACTGTGTAGGCAAGGAATGAGTACAATTAGCTGAGTCCCAGGGGGCCTCAGAACTAGTTTATAAATCTCTGCACATTCTTAATCTGACAGTACTTTGGCAGTCACTACTGAGAGGGCTCTAAGGAAAGCCAGAGCCTGCAAATCACTGTACTGCAGGAGCACTGAGAGGAAGCTGAGCATGTTTGCTTTGTCTGAATTGAATTGCCCATAAACTATTCACAGAAATATGGCCCACATCTGCTGTTACAATACGATTTCATAAGGAAATTGATTTGAAGAAGTGTTATTTTGTTAAGGAAAAGGAAATGAGGAGGACTCTGTACGCCTAAGTTGCATTTCTCCAGAACATTTTCCTCTGCAAGTACCTTGTCACAAACATCTTCCTGCATAGTGAAATACTATTTTCCAGTTATGCTTTAGCATCAGGACCCTGCCCATTCCATCGCTACAGCTACAGCACTCCATCCTGTGCCTTGCAAACAGCTGTCAACCAAGAACTTCTGAAACAAGTTTGGGAAAAGAAATTGAGACTCACAGATGTAACCTGAACCAAGCTAGAAAAAAATAAGCAATGTTAAGGCTTTTTGCCATAAAGCATTATGCTGCTAGTCTCTTACAGTGTTCTAATCAAATCATGTCCTCTCAATCAATTTCTGCAATCTCTGAGACAATTTAATTAAGTAATACCAATAACCTGAATGAAAACATCAGACTACCATTCAGATTTCCAATTAAGGCAAATAGTTTTTCACTATTTTCTAATTGTTCAGTGTTAGTCTGAGAATCTGACCTAGATCCAACGTCAAGGAAAATCAAGGAGAAAGGAGGTTAACTCATCTCATAGCTGAGGTTTCCTTGTCTTCTGTAAGGCGTAAGAAATCAAGTAAGAAAGGGAGGACACCAGCATGGCTGAGCTGGAACCTACTGGTCGAACTAAAAGGCAAGAAGGAACTGCACAGGCAGTTCAAGCAGCGTCAGGTGTCCTGGGAAGAGTATAGGGATGCTGCCCGGTTATGCAGGCACAAGGTTAGGAAGACCAAGGCGCAGCTGGAGCTGAACTTGGCAAGGGATACTAAGAATAACAAGCAGGGCTTCTACAGGTATGCCAACCAGAAAAGGAAGGTCAAAGAAAGCGTGCCCTCCCTGATGACTGAGAATGGAAAACTGGTAACAACAGATGAGGAGAAGGCTGAGGTTCTGAACAATTTTTTTGCCTCAGTCTTTACTGCCAGCCCCTCTCCTCATGGCTCCCAGGTTGAAGGACCACAGGACGGGGACCTCTGGGACAAAGTTCCACCCACTATAAGTGAAGACAAGGTTCGTGACCACCTGAGGAACCTCAGTATACAGAAGTCTATGGGACCTGATGAGATACACCCCAGAGTCCTGAGGGAATTGGCTGATGTAGTTGCCAAGTCACTCTCCATGATATTTGAAAAGTCATGACAGTCAGGTGAAGTCCCTGCTGACTGGAAAAAAGGAAACATCGCACCCATTTTTCAAAAGGGTAGGAAGGAGGACCCTGGGAGCTACCGACCTGTCAGCCTCACCTCTGTGCCTGGGAAGATCATGGAACAGATCCTCCTAGAAGCTATGCTAAGGCACATGGAGGACAGGGAGGTGATTTGAAACAGCCAGCGTGGCTTCACCAGGGGCAAGTCCTACCTGACCAACCTAGTAGCTTTCTGTGATGGAGTGACTGCATCAGTGGACAAGGAGAGAGCTATCGATATCATCTATCTGGACTTCTGCAAGGCCTGTGACACAGTCCCCCACAACATCCTTCTCTCTAAGTTGGAGAGATACGGATTTAACAGGTGGACTGTTCAGTGGATAAGGAACTGGCTGGATGGTCACATCCAGAGGGTGGTGGTCAATGGCCCAATGTCCAGATGGAGAGGAGTCACAAGTGGTGTCCCTCAGGGATCCGTACTGGGACCGGTGCTGTTCAGCATCTTCATCAATGACATAGACAGTGGGATCAAGTGCATCCTCCGCAAGTTTGCCTATTACACTAAGCTGAGTGGTGCAGTTGACGTGCCAGAGGGAAGGGATGTCATCCAGAGGGACCTGGATGAGCTGGAGAGGTGGGCCAAAGCAAACCTTATGAAGTTCAACAAGACCAAGTGCAAGGTCTTACACTTGGATCGGGACAATCCTCGCTATCAGTACAGACTGGGGGATGATGTGATAGAGAGCAGCCCTGCAGAAAAGGACTTGGGAGTACTCGTGGATGAAAAGCTTCACATGATCCAACGATGTGCGCTTGCAGCCCAGAAAGCCAATCACATCCTGGGCTGCATCAAAAGAACAGTGGCCAGCAGATCCAGAGAGGTGACTCTCCCCTTACACTCTGCTCTCATGAGACCCCACCTGGAGTACTGCATCCAGCTCTGGAGCCCTCAGCACAAGAAAGACATGGACCTGTTGAGGGAGTCCAGAGGAGGGCCACGAAGACGATCAGAGGGTTAGAGCACCTCTCCCACGAGGACAGGCTGAGACAGCTGGGGTTGTTCAACTTGGAGAAGAAAAGGCTCCGGTGAAACCTTATAGAGGCCTTCCAGTACCTGAAGGGGACCTACAAGAAAGCTGGGGAGGGGCTGTTTGCAAGGGCATGTAGGGATAGGACAAGGGGCAATGGTTTTAAACTAGAGCAGTGTAGGCTTAGATCAGACATTAGGATGAAGTTCTTTACAATGAGGGTGGTGAAACACTGGAACAGGTTGCCCAGAGAGGTGGTAGAGGCCCCATCCCTGGAGACATTCAAGGCCAGGCTTGATGGGGCTCTGAGCAACCTGATGCAGTTAAAGATGTCGCTGCTTACTGCAGGGGGGTTGGACTAGAAGACCTTTAAAGGTCCCTTCCAACCCAACATTCTATGATTCTGCATTTTTCATATTTGTTATTTCACAGAGAGTTTAAGGCTCCAATTTACTGAAACCAGGATGAATAAAGGATTGGAACCATTAGACAGATGCAGAAAATGAGTTTAAAATTAATTATTGCAGCTCTTCTACAAAAAATTAAAAAAGCAACTGCAGCAACAATAGAACAGGGAGCTGAGCTATATCCCTATATACATCTTTAAAAATGGAGGAAGTGAAACTTAAATTAGACTGCTTTATGCAGCCAAGTTATCCCCAACTGAAAGCTTTTGTACAGAACAGCCATTGAAATGATCAGTCCTCAGAAGTGTCAAGTTATACTTAGGAATAAATGTTTGCATGATTGGGATCCAAAACATCTGTCTCTGAAGTAATTCAAGGAACATTAGTCACACTAATCTTTTTCAGACTTCGTTTGCACTTGGTGAGGTATCTTAAAAGTATTCAACCAACAACAATCCAGTCCTTATGATATGTGCTCTTTGAATCAAACTGCACTAAATATCACTAAAGCAAATCCTAAACAGGGCTCAAGAGCAGAGTATTATAGGATTTCTATTTTCCTCTGCAAGTTCATCTCTACAAATTATCTGGATAACTTATTTGGTAATAAAAAGTACTAGAAACATCTGCTTCCATATCATGACCTTAACCTTCTCATGAAAGATAACCCAAATTTGTAAAACAACACGTCAAGGATTGTGTATAAAAGATTCTGTATCACTTGTCTGAATCACTTTTCTGGGCCACATTAGAAGGGGTGTTGCTAGCAGGTTGAGGGAGTCGATCCTTCTCCTCTGCTCAGCACTGCTGTGATGCACTTGGATTGCTGTGTCCAGTCCTGCGCTCCCCAGTACAAACGAGATATGGACAGACTGGAGAGAGTCCAGAAAAGGGCCTGGAGAGTTGGGGCTTTTCAGCCTGGAGAAGACAAGGCTCAGGGGAGTCTTATCAATGTATATAAACACCTGAAGGGAGGGTTTACAGAAAACAGAGCCAGACTCTGCTCTGCAATATCCAGAGACAGGACAAAATGACCTCCAGAGGTCCCTTACAAGCTCAGCCATTCTGTGATTCTGTAAGTTTCCTGGTTAAGGGCATGTTCTTCACTATGACACCTAATATTGAGGCCTGGCTTCAGAAATACAGCTCATAAGCCTAGGCTAAAACTCCATCCTACTTCCAGAAAAACTGGGGAAAATTAGGTTTTTTGGCCTGAAACTCGCTACTTTGTGTTTCAGGAGAGTAGTGCAGCCTTATACTTATTGTACTACTTGCTTGGGGACTACTTGTCATCATCACAGTTGAGGCTGAACCACATTTAAACAGGAATGTAAAATTTAGGGGATAGGAAACTAAACAAACCACACATTTCTCTCAGTTTCATGGACACGCAGCAGTCTTAGAACCTCCTCTCTTCCCCTACTGCTAAGCATTTTAACTAAAGCATATTGAACAAACCCTGCATGAAACAGTATGGGAGGCAGTGGCTGGAATTGCACTCTTTTCCCTCCCAGGGGAGTGTTCTATATGACAGCATCATGTTATTTCTTGTTGACTTAACCTCCTGCCCTTCAAACCCTATATTTCTCTCCCTAAAATAGGGCTAGTATGCCAAAATTAATAGAGGTATGAACCCGGACTATGATCTAATTTCAAATCAGGGCTGAACAATGAGAAATAAGGGTTCAAATCCCTCCCCGTGGGAAACAGGAGTTTTAATCTGTAGTGAATAACGAACGACTTACATCCAGCGACCAAATATTTGAAAGACTACTGTGCTTCATACTCGGTGCACTGTTGCTGCGATGTGCTTGCTTATAACATCCTTTCCAGATAAGGCCCCTCAAAGTACTTCCGTGGAGGGCTATCTTGCCTGGGAAACCTGAAGACAGCTACTGAGCTACTGAGGTCTGCTAATAGGGTGGCAGCTTCACATGCATAGCTGTAGGATTTTAACCCTTTGTAAGTTTTCTAGAGAAAGTGGAGTTTCTTATAAGTATGATTTTTGGGTAAATCTGTCTGTTTATCTTATCTGGAGTGCCTGACATCTTAACAACTCCAATAATTTCAGTATACATACCTATTTCTGAAAAGCACACCATGTAGCTATAGCACTCTGGTCTGGTAACAGAACAAAGTTAGCAGTACAGGATTTCACTATTTGCTATTCAGCAACACATTTTATTTTTCACCTGTATGTTCCTGCGCTGGAATAAATCATCCAGAAAGGTTGTGTAGTTTCCATCCTAGGAGGTTTCCAAGACCAGACTAGATAAAGCAGTGAGCAACTTCTTCTGATGTCAGAGCTGCCCCTGCTTTGAGCAGGAGGTTGGACTAGGGACCTTCTGAGGTCTCTTCCACTCTTATTTTTCCTATGATCCTATGTAAGGTTGCCTGCTTTATCTAAACCTTGCAGTCAGTTTGCTGGTGTGTGTGCAAAGGCTGTAAGTAGAGGGTAAAATCTGACTGTTCTAATGTTGAACCCATCACCAGGGCATCTCACTCTAAGTGTAATTTTATTCTGATAGAAAATGTCTGCTAGCATGGTTCTTTATTTATGTTTCCAAACTGACTGTTTTTTTGACCAGCTGGGTCAAAAGGCAACTCAAGGCAAATTTTGCAATGGATATTTTGTCTGTATAAGCACACACAATGTACCATGGGCATTCACTAGCTGCTTCAAATTATCATATACATTTTGAGTTGTGCAAATGATCATCTGAATTGCATGAAACAGCTCCTGTTTCCCTCATCAGGTGGCAGAGACCTGATAAAGACAGGCTGCCAGATTGATTTCAAGATCCTTATGCTTCCGCTAAGAGAGCTGGAGAAATAAACTGGGAATTATTATATTTTTAAAAAAAATCATTTATCTTCCTTTCTGTTTGTCTCAGTAAATTAGACCAGCTGAAATATGCTGTACAGAGGATCTCTTCCAATACATAAGACGCATACACGTCAGAGCTCTTAGCTATTTGCTATGCTCTATATGCCATATCCTTCTGTCACAATATTCTTTACCCACATAAACATGCTGTATGCTGCTCCAACTGTGCAGTTGCACTTGGCATCGAGAGCTGCTATGCCTTTCTGCTTGATTAATTGCATCAACATTTGACATTTGGCCTTGAGACAGGGGACTCTCACTCATGAATTTTCTTAGCTCCATTTTGAAAGCCTTTCTCATGTCTTGCAAGAGCAAGCCATCAACTGGGCCTGCTACTGAGAAGGAAATTATTCTAATAGGAAACATGTTTTAAAACACAGTTTAGCATAAACCCCCAACCCTCTGAGAAGCATGTTGATGATGTATCCCTTGCCAGAGTAATAGGACTTTGGTCTGATACCAGTTATGCAGGATGGTGAGGACCCTTTATGTGAGAGAGAAGCGGGAATAAATGGCGATTGCAAGGGTTGATGAGCCAGCTAAGAGCATATGGGTGAAGGCTAGAGGTGGACAGTTTTGTACCGGGGGGAGAAGCAGGAGGTGAGAGAGAGGGCTTGTAATATCTTATGTCCCTTCAGATGCCAGGAACTCTATGTTTATGCAGCATTATATGGAAGGGATCTGTGCAGCATGTTGTGGGAAAATGCATCCGGGGTTTGTCTCTCTCACCTCTTCCCCATCCTCCTTCCTACCCTGCCCAGTGCAGAACATAGACCAACATGGGTGATGTTGGTAGTGTCATATCATTCTCAATGGTGACTTGTGAAAGGACAAAGACAATGAGCACAAATTGAGTTACAGGAAATTCCATTTAAACACAGTAAAAACCATTTTTTATTCTGAGTGTAGTCAAACACTGGAACAGGTTGTGTAGAAGAGCTGTTGAGTCTCCATGCTTGGAGATGCTTGAAACCTCTTTGGCTCTATGCAACCTGCACTGGCTGAGTCTGCTTTGAGGAGAGGGGCTGGACTAGAACATCTCCACCCCTATTCATTGATTCTGTGAACCAGAGTAATAGATGATTTGTAGCCTTGGCGATCTAAGTCATTGTCAAGACAAAGTTTCCACACAGAAGCAAGACCTTTTACTACTCCAGCTAGTATGTTACCCAGAACATTAAAATTTAAAAGAACGTAGGATGTGCCTGAACCAAACTATACAAAATCTGAGAAATGTAAATTATGTGACTGCCTTAGCAAACTTTCTTTTTGACACTTTCATGAAAGATGATTTCTAAAAGGTTCCCTGATATCCTTACCCAATCTTCTTAACTCTTTAACCAGCATTACTCACTAAATCTGTCAGCTATTCTAATCACACAGTGAATACAGTATTACGTATCTCCTTGTGGGAACAGATTTTGATACAGAAAGGAGATGTTAAAGATTAAGTTTTATTATTCTCATTTTTACAGCTAGTGAACAAACAATGAGATTCTAGTTGCTATTAACTTTGAAGTAGTAGGTTTGAAATACTTTTATGTCTTTAAGCTACAGAAAAAAATCTTCATAGTAATTTATATATTTAAAACACATCTCCAAGCAACTGTACCTGCCCTTGTGATTACTCAGCAATTATTTAAAAGAGGCTTCAGGTATCCCAAGTTGGATCCCTAGATAATGCACTTTCAATGTCCATTTCTGAAGATTTTTGCTCAAGTAATTTGCCCTTCCTCATGTACTAACTTTGTGGCAGAGCCAGGGATAGCAGGCAATTTCCCAAGCTTAGATCTATCTTCCTTAACTTTCAGACTCTTTTCTCTTTCTGCCACCTTCATTATTCTCTGCATAATGTTCAATTTCCTTATCAAATGAAGCAAGGACCCAGGTGCCTCCACTACACAACTTTAATTCATCCCCGTGCACTGGTCAGAAGTATCCTGTGCAGTAAAAGACACATGGTGTCTTTTGGAAGAAGAACTGTGACCATTGAATAAAGAGATCATCAAGAAGTGCACAGTCAGAAAGCTAAATTATATTTGTGCCAACTACCCCGGTTTCCTGGGTTGTGCTAACAACCCCGGCCATTACCGAATGTTTCCTTCCAGCACTGTGCGCGTGTATGGAGAAATCCCCTGTGCCTCTCAACATTTAAAACCAGCATGAAAGGAATGAATCATATAGCAACAAACTGAGTTCATCTCCCTTAAATCAGCAAGGGTTTTAGATCCTCTGCTCCCACCTTTGAAGCCAACACACAGCTGTAGCTGTAACACCGTTCCATATGGAGCAACCACTAGATGGAGAGCAGCTGTGATCTTTGCTACCAGGTTTCAGTGATTTGTTTACCACAGAGAAATGGCAAGGTACCATCTTCTGAGCAGCTTTGCTGCTCTCCTGTCCTCATTATTTCTTGTGGTTAGTGTTCTTGGGCCTGATTGAATTTTCAGTGCAGTTTAATCTTTGCTCTTGGGTGCTTTGAAGCTGTCTTGATTTCCAATAAATTCTATGGGAATTTTGACATGAAGTTCAGGACGGTCAGAATTTTATCCAAATACATAGAAACTTCTTTTTTTCCTGCTTTTAGACTGATCACACTGGTCAACCACATTCTATATGTCTAAATTAGCACTCTTCTAGTGGTCCTTAAGGACCTCAAGCTGATCCTCAAGGAGAGATTTTTCCTAGGATATCAATTCTGTGCTCAGTAGAGAAGAGGAAAAGAAAGACAGACAAAAACAAATGTGGGGGAGCTATGCTAATTCCCATGATGTATCTCTGTGTAAGTTCTACTTACACTGGAAGAAAGATTGCTGAAAAAAACATGCCAAAATAACCTCCACTTAAGACAAGGTCCCTAGCAGAAAAATTCCATGTATATTTATAAGAACAACTTGTGATGATAGTTAGATTTCCCAAGGTTTTTGAGGAGGAAAAAAAGACTCCATGCACACAGAGTGCAAGCAAAAAGAACTGCAATTTTCCGTTGTTCAGTTCTCCTTCCTGTACAGGAGCAGTATTTATTTTAAACCCCATTTGACTTGATCGCACTTCCAAACTGAAAATATCTTTATTACTTTTTGCATGTGTGACTCAATCACTATTTATGCCTTCAGTTTAAAAGTGTTCCTTTGACTTCGCCAGTGAATTATCTATTTTTAACAGTGTTGTCAAAATCTTCGCTCTAGATATAAACTGATAATGACTTTTTTAAAAAAAAGTTTATATCTCATCTAAATTGTATTGCTAGTATTTGCCTATTCTTTCAACAATTCTGTAGGCCAGAATCACATCCGAGTTATGAAGTCCTATATTAATTTGTTTAGTTTTTAAATAAAATGACTCAGAGTCATTTCTAAAGATTGTAGAGAACTGGTGGGTGCAAGTTTCTGACAGAGTCAATCTCGTAGGAATGAAGTGAGTCCTTGCTAAACTAGCAGCAACACTAACAGCAATAGGAAAGGACTATTTTGAAAGCACCAAAGCTGAGTTCCTGTTTGCAGTCAGCAAAATTACAATAGGTTTCTGCTGCTGAGGGAGAACAGGAACCTTCAATAACCAACTAATTTTGAGTAGAGGCAGAAAATACACTTGATATGCCCAAGCTCTGTGGTATCTTTTATGATTTGAAGTTTGTTGTAAATGTTCTCCTATTTGCCACTTTTGAGCTCACTGCCAGTGGCCTCCAGGAATACACTGTAGTTTCTTTTCAATAAGAGCATGTTCCAACCAGCAATAATGCAGCTCCAGATTGAGCTAATTGCTAGTAAAGAACACGTCATCAGTCAAAAGTCTCACTGCCATTTAGCTAATCTTGAGCATTTTTGTTCTTTTGCAGAGGACATTCTCCCTCACTCACTTTTGCTTCAAGGCCCTTATTTCTCTCTCTGCTGAAGCATCTTTATAAGGGCAACAACCCTCCTTTATATATTGAAAAGGTAGAGAGGAGAGTGAAAAATAATTTCTGTGCAAGTAAAGATTTTCAGGAGTGTTTAAATCACTCAGGAACAACATCCTCACTAAATATAACACAAGTGCTTATGAAAATACCCATCTAGTCTTTCCCCTGGAAATAGAGGAATTTCTGCTCTTAATTGTATAGAGCCGAGATCAATAACAAGTGGTTCAGTGTTTCTTGAAGACGAAGAACATGAAGAACACATCTGCTGAAGCATGAAATAATTGAAGTTATCCCAAGTCAATGCATAGGAAAAATATTTCCTTTCACAAAATGGGTTACATTTTCTTGCTGAAGAAGTTCTAATTTTGCCTAAACAATCAGTATATGATTGAACAGAAACAGGCTGAAGTGCATATTTCATTGCAAGGAATTTACTCAATAAGACAAAAATTACTCTGAGTTGCTTGTAAAAGTAAAACAAATTTGGTCTTTTGTTGTCTTGCAGCTTTAATACAAACACTCATTCCAGGCAACCAGTTACAGTTGCCAACTAGCTCATATCTCAAGTTTAAATGTATCACCTGACCAGTCTAAATAAATTTCAAGCATGTAAAAATTACTTTTGTTATGTTACTATTTTGTCTTATACATGGTTATAACTCCATAGTAGCTATAAGAAAAATAGCAACAGTACCCCCTGAGCAACCATTTCAAGCACTGCTGTTACACAGTAGTTATAAATGAACACATTTTCAAGTAATTACTTAGAAATACTAATATTCATTTCCTGTTCCTTGTCTGACATCTTAGAACAAAACCCTAAGCAACAAAATTCCATGAATTTTTACAAATAATTATATAGGACCTCTGAGAAAAAAAAGGTTTCACTTCCATCTCTGATAACAAAATGTGTGTCATCCCGCTCCTGTTATAGAAACCTACACCACCAAAATCAACGTGGAAGACAAACGGTATCATCTCTGCTGTAAGACAGCACTTCTTGAATAAATATTTGAGAGCAGTAGATATAACAGCACCGTGGGACTGCTTATATTCCATATAAATAGGGTCGTATTTATCAATTAATTCTCATACCAAATATTGAAATAGGTGGTGGAAAGTATTGACACTAATATTCTTATGAGAAAAAAAGTTATTCCCTTTTGTTTTACAAAGTATGAAGAGAATAACCCATGTGTTTAAATAACATTAATTTTGAATAATTTTTCAGTTTTGTTTTAAGGAAAGCTTTTTTCAGTCTTATGTTAATTGTACTGTTAGTAGTCTGAATCCCTTCTGGTAATATTTAACTTTATGCAAATCTCAATAAATTCAGTTTCATAACTTAGCTCTTATGATTTCTTTTTCTTCAAACTATCAGTTAAGCTGTATTAGCCAAGTGCTTTAATTACTTCTGGGATCTAATGTTTATAGTAAATCCATTGGCATAAAAGGAGATCTGCCTTCTGTTTTAAGTCCTGTTTACACATATTTGTTTTTCTCACCCTTTTTCTTCCCATCTTCTCCAATACTGATGATTACCACTTTCATTTCAAAGGGAAAATGGTGGGGGAAAAGGGCAGTTCTTAAAAGCTAGGTTGGAAATTAGCTAGCAGCTATTTTCACAGGATTTTTTTTCCATTTTTTTATGAGCACTCCTTCTCTAACTAACAGAAAACAAGGATTGTTTCATAAGGCAGGTTTATGAAAACAAACCAGACAAAAAATTCAATAAAGTGCTGTGGGGATATCATGGTAAATGAAATCTTCATATCACTTTTTTTTCACAAGAGAATAAATCGTGTAAAAGTTTGCCAACAAATCAAAAGGGAATAAGCTGCTTGTTCACTGAGGGTAGGACAAGGACTAATGGGTTATATTACTGAAGCGTGGGATATTTAGGATACTCTGTAGTGAAGTTAAACTGCTGAAATTTTCTTCAATGGAGGTTTTCTTTTCTTTTTTCTTTTTTCTTTTTTTTTCTTTTCTTTTTTTTTTTTAAAAGACACTTACCAAGCCAGTTTGTCAGGAAAAGCAGAGTGGTCCTGCTTTCATGAAAGGAGTAAGGGACTGGAAAAGCTTTTGAAGCCCATTTCTCTTTAAACTGAAAAAAGGGTTTTAGTCTAAAGTTCATCTATTTGCAAGCATTATTTTTTTTTCACGAGATGTAGAAGGACCACATTTTTAATTCTATGTTTTTAGGACACTATCCCCAGTTTGCTGAAGCAAAACAAGCAAACGGTTCTTCTTCAGAAGACCCTTCCGTGTGTATGTTGCCCCTCCCTGAATGGCACTGGAGCCACAGCTGAGGGGCAGGAGTAACCGGGGGAGGCTGCAGTGCCTCTGGGAAGCCCAAAACCTCCAAAGCTCAGCATCACACAGAGGCGATGTGGCCCCTGCTTCTTACTTGGCCCCATGGTGGGAGCAATCCCTCCATTGCTTCTGCTCTGGATAGATCTGCTCTTCCTTCCCCTGAAAAAAAACATCTCCCCGGCCAGCCTGACCCATTCCTTGCCAGCGCTGTTTGCAATGAGCCATAGCAGGGATCAAGTGTCTGGCAGTTAATTGAAGACCTCCAAGGGAGCGTATTTATTTTTTTTTATCTTGGCTTAAAGGCAATATGGCGAGACATGCCATCATGTCGCACTTTCTCTGGAGTGCCTAGAAGTTATACACAAACCCAGCTCCTTCAAATCTTTCTCTTTTGCCTACATCAAGGAAAAGCAGTGAAACAGCCCCACAACTGACATGAAAATTCACACAGCCTGAAAGAGACACCAGTCCGGGTGCACTCACTGCTGCACCAGAGGAACTCACCCCGAGCAGTGAGCCCCTGCTCACAGGACACGGCTGTGGCCAAAGGAGAAGCTGCCATTTCTGATAGGGGAAGAAAAATTCTTCTGAAAACCCCAGTGCATTTCAGGAGGGGCTGCACACGAGGGCTTCTCATGCACGGGGTCTGGGCTGACTCCACTACCACCCTGGTGCCGCTCACACCTTTGGCCCCAGCTCCCTGGCTCCCATGGGAGAGCCAGCCCATACAGTGCCCTGACAGCATCTCTTCATCCACTATCTCAGAAAGCTCACATTATTACTGAAATAAAGACACCATCACCCCAAAATCTGGGGGGACCCTTCCAGTTGCCATTTGCAAATTATCCTTTTTTTTTTTTAACCTGATGTTATTTCTTTTGATAAAACTTTAAATGAAAATGGCAACTGTTTGGTATTTACAAGAAAAGACAGCAAAGGCTGGAAAAAGTGGTGGAGCTACAGCATTTTCATGCATTGTTCACTGGTGAACAGGGAAACACTGATCTGTCACAGAGTGGCTACCAGCTCACCACGCCAAGAGCAAAGACACTCTCACTTCCCTCTCAGCTCCACCCAGCTACCTTTTACATTGCTTTTCTCACTGTAAAGGCCAGTTAACCAGAGATCTAGGCCATCCCCAGGGATAGCAACAGACCCCTGGGAGAGTCTGTTAGACCTGCTAAAAATAGCACATGGCTCCCAAGAGCCCCAAGTGGTAAGACATCTGCTACATTAAATATATTACCATAAGAAACTACAAATGTCAATGAAGGATTTATTCTTGTGCTCCAAATGGACAACAGATATATATTCTTCCAATGCCACAAACCCCATTTTCAGGTTTATCAGTAATTACTACACGTCCATTAAAAGAGTAGGTTAAAACTTTTGATAGACTCTATGGCTGGTTTGGGGAAAGACGCAATGAGCCAAGAAATGAGTGGTCACATAGGAGTGACTGGGAGAATGATGATAAGGTTGAAAGTTGCTATACGGAAATCTCACCTCTCTGTCCTCTCCACACTTTCTCAGATGTAGCATCTTCAGAAGTTTCCTATCCTGAAATCCATCATACGCAACAGTAAATCCACTGAGTGGATGGAGGCCGTGAGCTGTTTTTAAGTGATCATGCTGTAACTGCCATGAAGAGGTTCTAGAAAAGAAACTCAAAAGTATAACTGCACAGTTTGTTGCATGCAGCGAACACAACTAGAAGTCTATGGAAGTTCAGGACATAGTTTTATTACCCCTAAGAATCTAGGCTTTCGAATGTAAACAGAGCCTTAAACACTACAAGTTTTGGCACCACAACAGTGCTGCGGGTAAGTCTGGAGACAATGAGGGAGGCAAGGGAACATAAATCCACTTAAAATAATCATATTGAGACATATAAAGTTGCTTGAAATGTATCTCTGCAGAAAGACATCAGAAAACTTGAGGTGAAACTTGGTGTTCCATGTGGGTTTGCAGAGTTCATTGAGGCAGCATAAGATCGGTGCCAGGGCACAGCTGGAAACTGCAGCATGATACGACAACCTGGCTGGTACACGCTACCCCTCAGCACAGCTTATTTACCCAAGGAGTGCACTGAACTCATGCTTCCCTCTGGCTGGGCAAGCTAACTTATGTCCCCCTTCATCACTCTGAATGTTGTGTTGTCCCATCCTGAGTTTCACAGTAAGTCAAAATAAAAAATGACAGCGGCAATACTGCCTCCATGCCCCATGCTCTGGCTCTGCACAAGCAGCTGTTACAGGTTTAGAAGTCTGCACTAATTTCTGAAGCTTCTAATTATACACAAAAGAGCAAAAAAAACCCAGTCACCATCAGATGTAGTACAAAGAGGTCAAATCGAGTATTAAATGGAAAAACTATACGGGATGTAACTGTGTGGGCAGAACAGAATGAGATATAGAGTCTTTGACCTCTGAGTTTCTGGTTAAATCTACACGCAGTTTTATAGTCAGTCAGTTATAAAAAGTATCCTGCCATTTGACTCATCTCTGCATGCCAAACTTCTAAAGGAAATTTATTCATGGTTATATTTGAAGCACTGTCAATATGCCTTGACACTTCAAATCAAAACACCAGAGGAATCTAATGATTTTATTTCTAATGATTTTAAAAAAATAAGTCTTACCTGGCTCTTCTGTATCATTTTTCCACTGGAATATCTCTCAGGATTCATTTCTAAGCCACAGTCTTCAAAACCTGATGGAGTTTCTAACCTGAAAAGTCAACTTCTTGCTCTGACAGACCAATATCTTTTTGGTGATTCCTTTAGCATTGTCCAGCCAACCTTGATTTGCTGTTCTTCAGGCTCTAGGCTTTTTGATTTTCCCCTGAGGGCATGTATTTTCTTAAAAAGCAAAAATGCAGCAGCTGACCAACAGTCATAATACCCACACTACAACACAGAAGGTGTATGTATCACTTCTGTAGATTTAAACAGCCATAAATTGATTTGCTCTTTTGTCCATAACAGAACAGCTGTGTAGCTCAGTGCAAGCTGAAATGCATCTAAGATTGCCTGAAGAGCCAATTTTACAGGGCAGTCATCCAATGCGTGAGTGTGAGGCCTCCATAAAATAATTTCTCTTTTCCTCACAGACATAATATCGTCTCTGAGCCCATGTCTATATTTAGGTGGCTGCATCCAGGATGCCACAGGTGTGTCATCCTCAGTACAAGTCACAGTTAGTTCAAAGTCAGCCCATGTACACCTATGAGTTTCGGTTACAGTATCAGCTAAATCAGTGGAATATTTCTTGATGAAGGCTGAATTTCAAATAGAAACCTCCTTTTTACACCAATGAAGACTTATCATGCTGTGTACATTCAAAATCAGGAAAATCAAGATAGAGGGAGAAAAAAGATTTGCTTGTTGCAGTGTGTGGACAGTCCCCATGAACTGCATCAAACTGCCTAAATTAGCATATTTACTAAAAAGATTTTCTGCTGTAACTTTCATCCTACACATCTACATCCTTTTTCCCACAGTTCTTCTGTTTCTACTAACACCATAGAGACCACACAGAGAGACACACTGATTGTATGTAAAAAGAAGCCTGAATAAAGCGGAAAACAAAATGTAAGTGACAGAAAGGTACAGAAATTAAAATACTTGCATATTTAAATCTACTTGGAAGACAGAATCTAATTTGGAAGACAGAAATGCAGTACAAACAACTTCAGAATGTCCAAGTTTTGTATTTGTTACATGTGCTCTTAAGTATAGACTTGTACTTTACAGAAAAGTGGAAAAACAGGAGTAGGTAGGTCCAAAGCATCCAGCAAACATCCGGTCTGTCCCAGAACAGCCTATAGCAAATATAAAGCCAACAGTAAAGCACAAAAGCAACAGCCATGAGGACAGCACTGAAAGAAGAGCATCATCAGCATCTTTTTTGCCTGCAATACTGGGAATTCATCAGAAACCATTTTCAGATAGACCCTACGCTGTTCTATTGTTTTGTTGTTTCTACAACAAAACAAACATCCTCCCCCCCAGAAGTATGTCATCAGTTAAACTTTGGACCATACTTGAAGGACAGATCAGGCAAGCTTCCAAAAGCATTAGTGCAAATAAATCCCCAAGGTACCCAACCAAAAGCCCATCCCCAGCTGAAGTCATCCTTCAGTGTCTCTATTTGGCATTGTTCCAGAAACAAAACCAAAGACATCCAAACCCACCAGTGGAATGAAGGAAAGACACTCGTGTAAGTAGATACTACTTCGTCTGTATGCCCTGCATAGCAGACACCAAACTCAACCAAGAAGAGTGCTCCTTTTCTCCAAGGAGTTACAGTATTCATGTCCAGTACCAGATGGTGTTGTGCAGGCTTTGTGAAATTACAAAGAAGAGCAGAGACCTTCTGCTACAGCTGGCCTCCAAAACCCTTTGCTGTGGAGTTATGCTGCTAACCACCAAAGCTGTGCTGTGCTCATATAGTTCTTCCACATTTATGGAATAAACTCATTAAAACTAGTGTTAGCTCTTTCCAGTCATTCCTGTAACACTCAAAACCTGTTCACACAGTGTAAAGCACAAAGTTCCTACTTGTCTCACTTCAGTCTTGTCACTGCTCTTCTCCAAAAGGAAAAAGGGAAACATTGCTCTGAAATGAACAGCTGAAACCTGTATCAGATGAGGACAATACAGCAGGATTAGATAAATGCTTAAGAAGCAGAAATATTTTTCTTTTTTCCTGTAAATGTTCCTAGTGCTAGATAAAAAATTAAAAAGCATTGTTTGCAGGGGGTTTCTGAATTTTTGCATACAGCTTTTGAACTTAGGTGTCTGTTAAGCATATTTATCCTTTTAATGCTGAATGCTGCCACAAAAAGCAGAAATAAGAAGTTCATGCAAATTCCCTTCTCAACAGCCTCTCTTCCAGCCCACTGGAAGCAATCTATTGCTTCTGTAACTCACAACAACAGTATGAAGATTTCTCAGACTTAACAGTGCTTTGGAGAGAGGCAAAGGCTAAGTTTTATTATGATTGGCTTAATTTCTACTCTTTTTCTTCACACAAAGGCATACTACTGAGCCCATGGGAAACATTAACAGTCTCATTTCTTGTTCCTAATACTGGCTTTAATTAAATATTGCTTTTTTCCCTACTTAGCTAGGTGATAGGGGACATAGGAATTATTTCAAAGGTCTTAGAAGTGGACTCAAAGGCTGGTGCAGGGGAATGAATCATTTCTCTGCAAAAGCAAGGACTAATTTGCTGCCAGCTCGTTTTTTACTGGTCACTGTGACTTGCTCCTGCAATGAGGCAGCCAAGATTTCAGTCAGGTAAAGCAAGCGTAATTGCACA
Organism: Burhinus bistriatus; assembly: GCA_013397275.1. Lineage (NCBI taxonomy): Eukaryota > Metazoa > Chordata > Aves > Charadriiformes > Burhinidae > Burhinus > Burhinus bistriatus. Next base: position 27,473 of record VYXH01002481.1, on the reverse strand, counting down.
ACTGCTCATATGCTTACTCAAGGCCCCTCTGCAGCGAGCACACGCTTCATAGAATCATAGAATGGTTTAGGGTGGAAGAGACCTTAAAGATCATCTAGTTCCAACCCCCCTGCCACGGGCAAGGACACCTCCCACTAGACCTGGTTGCTCCAAGCCTCATCCAACCTGGCTGTGAACACTTCCAGGGATGGGGCATCCACAACTTCCCTGGGCAACCTGTTCCAATGCCTCACCAGCCTCAGAGTGAAAAATTTCTTCCTGAGATCTAATCTAAATCTACCCTCTTCCAATTTGAAGCCATTACCCCTCATCCTACCACTACATGCCCTTGGAAAAAGTCCCTCTCCAGCTTTCCTGTAGGCCCCCTTCAGATACTGGAAGGCTGCTGTAAGGTCTCCCTGGAGCCTTCTCTTCTCCAGGCTGAACAACCCCAACTCTCTCAGCCTGTCCTCAGAGCAGAGGTACTCTAATCCCCTGATCATCTTCGTGGTCCTCCTCTGGACCTGCTCCAACAGTTCCATGTCCTTCTTATGCTGGGGGCTCCAGAGCTGATCACAATACTCCAGGTGGGGTCTAATGAGAGCGGAGTAGAGGGGCAGAATTACTTCCCTTGACCTGCTGGCCATGCTTCTTTTGATGCAGCCCAGGATGTGGTTGACCTTCTGGGCTGTGAGCGCACATTGCCAGCTCATGTTGAGCTTCTCATTCACCAACATTCCCAAGTCCTTCTTGGCAGGGCTGCTCTCGATCCTTTCTCCTAATAGAAATGCTTACACTGCACTCACAGTGCTTTTTCACATGGAAAAAAAGGAGTTTCAGATGTTTGGGAGATGGTCAATGTTGCTTGAAACAGAAATGCTGAGACCCTTCACTTTTTACCTTTATTGAGCTATCACTGTCCCTAAAACACTGGTCTGGAATTGGTCAACCCAAGATAGTTAATTCACTGCTGCAAGAACAAACTTGCATTAAAACTTGCTTCCCTTCTCAAATTTTGGGTAATATAAGTAATGTCACTTCAGCTAAGAGAAATACAATTGAAAGGGGTTGTGTTTTGGGGTTTTTTTCTCTCTCTTTTATAACCTGGTTGATGACCAAATCCCTGACTGTATGTTTCTAGGAGCATGCCTGTAAAGAATCAAAGCTAATGTCTACACACATGGGGATACTTATTTAGCAAAACCTAATGAGAAAGGAGCAATACATATCAGGGAAAAAAAAAAAAACCTTCCTGACACAATGTAGAAGAAAGATGATAATATTCTGTTTCTGATTAAAAAAATATAACCAAAACAAAAAATCAAAACATAAAACTAAAAATAAATTGCTCTCGGAATAAAAAGCATGGGCTCTTGGTGCTTGAATTTCTGATGGTTTATGGCAGCACTTTAATACAATGATTGTTTTTATAAAATACTCTGAGGGAATTGTCTATACACTGAAGGAATATCCTCTTTTTTCTTTTTTTTTCCTTCTTAATTTATACTCCCAGTCTTCATACTAATCCTAACTAAACAGGGACGGATAAAAAGAAGAGATTTGAATTTCAAGTTTGATATGTTGAAAGCCAGGAGACTGATTTAAGCTTAGCAAATAACAGAAAAAACAAGCCACAGGCAGTTTGGCCAACAGTTTTTGTGATTCATAGAGGTGCATGGACAACATGTAATTATTGGAAAAACACATCTAATCAAATCATGCTCTAACTCCTGGCAACACACTATTCAATCTGTTTTCTGCGTGCTAACTTTAATGGGTTGCTTCCAGCAGCTGCCTCAACCTGTTGCTTTAATTATCACCATGCCTCCCCAGTTTGGTGTTGCTGCTTTCTTCGCTGAAATATATTACCCATTTGAAACGGGTTTTGTCTTCTAGCAGGTTATTTTGTAGTACAAATACTATTGCGACAGTAGCTGTGAGAAAGCATGTTCTTGGTGTTTGAGAGCCCACAGAACGCTGGATGGGCATCACAAAGCTGAGCGGTAAGGACTTGGCTGTGCATTAGTGGGCTACTGATGAGTTCCTAGGGCAGTTGAGTTGCAGAGTTACAGTGCTAGAAAGCATCTCCAGAATTTAGCTAGACCAACCCAAATCCACACCCTAACAGCTGTTCTACCAACTTGCTCTTGAAACCCTCCAGCAACAGGGATTCTACAAATGCCTACAACATCTTTCCCAGTGATTTGCTGTCCTTTGAGGCAGCTTTGGGGTTTCAGTTCAGATGAATTCTTGAGTTTGAAGTCAGAAGAGACTTATCCTGATAAAGTCTCTTTGATCAAATTTATGAACAGAGGAGACCTTATCAATGCCAAGAAGTAATCCCTCTTCCATACTGAAGTCCTGCAAACTATATTCTTCTCTAAAACCTGTTAGCCTCCAGTGTCTTTCCTCTGCAATGGCGAATTTGCATGTGTGCAAAACTGAATTATTGGTCCCTTAAGAAAATGTTAGTTCCCTTGATTCTTTTTCCTTAAACCAGTTTTATGGGAAGTTTTATGATGATTGAGTTGATGATTGAGTCTACTTTTCCAAAATCTAAATTTTTTGCTTTGCATGTTTAATTCTGCAGCAGAATGACTATTTTTATTCTGTTGCTGCTGAGGATCATGATCACAATAATTTCATCATCGCTTTCACCCAAGTCATCTTATACCTCAACATCCTCAATGACCATCTTTCTTTTAGTTTGAATCATGTCACTGAGAGTTTCCTCTAACTCCTGTATCAAAAACCATTCCCGATATACCCAGAACTTGCAGGACTATATGCTACCAAATACATTAAATTGCTCAGTGCATATGAAGTTTATTGTTTAATAATAAAATAGTAGAGATTCTACAGCAGCAGTTCAATTTTGAATTAATAACCCAGAGTTTTACCTGCAAAAAGTGAAGGGAAGTGAAAATGTAAAAGAAATGCTTGAAAAGTGCCAAATATAGTCCGTTGCATCAGAGCTTCATATGCACGTTAAAGTTCAATAAAGAGAAAACCCAACTGTCTGTAATCCACCTTAATTACAATATCAAGAATTTTTTTCTTTATCTAAATGTTACTTGTAAATGCAAAGCTCTTCTGCTTTATTCTTTCATTTAGTTATGAAAACCAAAAACCTTTGTGAAAAATTTAGCAGAGTGCAAAATACTAGTCAATATCACTTTAAAAGAAGTTAGTTCATCCATCAGTGTCTTTTTCTCCGCTCTCATGAAAACCCATAGCCATCAGCAGGTGTGTCCCCATTTGTTTTCCCACTTTGTACCCAGATCCTTTTGTGGTTTTGCAAACCATGAACTAAATACTGCTCAAGTGGACTAACACTATGGGACTATTGGTTTCTACCACCAACTGAACTTATTTACAAATAATCGTCTCCCAACAAAAAATCTGCAGGGAGGAGGGGACATATCATCAGTCATTCTTCTGTTCTGCAGAAGGAAGATTAGACTGCAAAGTGTTTTTTAAGGATCTTCTTCATCTATTTATACACTTTTCCTTTAAAAGATATGGGGTCTAAACTTTCCAAATCTAACAATAAGCATAGAAACCAGAATCAACAAGCCTCTATGCTTTACCATCACAGTGCAGACTGTTGCACATCTAGATGCCTTTTTGTTTATTTAAGTATTCCCAAAAATAAACTGTTGAAACTGAGAGCAGGGGTAAATGAAATGGCTCTTCCATAATGGTGCTGTGTAAACATTGATGTGCAAGGATGTCGGGGACTAGTGTTTGACAGTGTAGGACCTGACCAGATAAGACCTTTTTACCAGACAAATCATTACCTGATGTCAAAAGCTCACTGGAGGATGTGGGTTTTATTCTTTTTTTGTTTGTTTGCTTTCTCCAGGTATTTTGCAGTTTTATTCTGCACAGTTTTGCTAATTAATTTACTATAACTAATATCTTTAGACAAACTTCAAGTATGAGCCATTACTGTTGGCCAAAACACATTTTCCTTTGCTAATAGTTGATTTCAATCAAAATTTCTATTCACATAAATGTCCACAGGCCAATTTATGAATAATTATAAATAAAGGAGGGGTGGTGTAGGATTTTTTTTAATGCATACTATATTCAGAATCCATAGATAAAACTAGCTAACTGTTTATGGTCATGAGAATGAATATGACCTGAGTATATTACATTAGAGTCCCCAGCAGTGAAATTATCTTAAACAGGCAGGTGTTAATAAATACAAAAATTGACTCATTAAAGCCATAACAACTGTCAAGTCAGCAACAATTCTTTGTTCATTTTTTTAATTTGTTCTTATCCTGAGGAAAAGCAAAGAACAAGCCATACTTTAATGTGTGCTTCTGAATACAAACAGTAACAGGAAAACTAGCTACAGAATAATCGAAGAGGAATACACAATTACAGGTACATGACTAGCTATTTTTGTTGAGTTTTTCCTTTTGTTTTATTAAAAACAACAACAGCTGAAGAAAGTCTGATTCGGGCAAATGAATAAATCAAAGCTTTCATATAAACTGTAGCAAGTTTTTTACCTGATTAGTTTCTTCTCCAAGGACATCTTAGCATTGTCTCCTAAGTCGAGAGTAAAAATTAAATGCAGCTTGATTGAGGCAGCTTAAAGACCTGTCACTACAGGCTAGTGTCTAAGATGTTATAAAGCCAGGGACATCTGCCGCAGTAATGTGCAGGTGTAGCAAAGTATAACCCACATATTACACAGTGGTTTAATGTTGCTTAATAAAACTGCCATGTTTTAACCCTTTTTTTGTTGGAGTTACATGTTGAAGGGCATGCAACAGTACGTATGTCTTCCACTTGAGTCTCACAAGTTGGACCATCCTTACCGGTCAGTGGCAGGGAGGATTTCCTGCTCTTCACAAGTGAATCTGCATAAACCAGGTATCTATAGCAATAGACAAAAAGGTAAATACTGTCTTTAAATAGCTGAATTTGGGTCAGTAGTCATACATACATCTCTGAACATTTATGTTTGCCAGAGCACAGCAACTGTTGCATCTGTTCGAGTAGTCTAATCCAGAGGTTATAAAAACACAGTGGCCCACCACGGTTTATAAACTGTGTTGTAAAAAGCCTGGAGACTGGTAGTTCCAGCCTCAGCAATACAAAAGAATTTTCAGAATCTAAATGCATGTTTTAACCCATGCTGTAAGAAATAGGTAGGAAGTGCATAGATCCATAGAAGGGTTCTCTGTCCTGATGGAGACGAAGGAAACTATAAACAGATGCAATGAAATTTTTTCCCTTATTCTGAAGCTAAATACGGCCCCCAGCTGTTGCTGGTTTTCATCCATGTATTGGTAAAACGTATTTCTCATTCTAGAAATTAAGAAATATCTAGTAAAAAAACTTACCTCGAGGAGAAGTTTGGGCTGTCCAGTGAAGGTGAAAATTTTGAAGCATCTTGTTCAAAGGAAGTTTGAATGTTTTGTAATGAATTTTGGGGATCATCTCAGATTTGAAGTACTAGATAATAAGCATGTGTGACATTTTTTTTTTTTTTAATCTTTCAAGATAAATATATTATGCCAACAGAATAAGAATGGTATGTAGGAAAATTGAGATAGAATGCCTTTTATGACTGAAAGCAACTGTCTTATATGGGAAAAAAAACCCTCCCTGAGAGTTCTGAAAAAACTTTTTTCTCATATTTTTTTCTCTGTTGTAATTTTTCCCATGTGAAGATGTGTACAGAACTTTCTATTCAAGTAAAATTGTGAACGACTCATTGCAAAATGGTGAAATGTTAAATATTAGCCTTGTTAAATCTGCATTTTATTGACATTTTAGTGTTTCTGTCCATATATTAGCAATTTTGGTCTATAGCCATTGCTGATTGGATAGGAATTTATGCCAGTGCTCTGACCATGGTTTAGTATGCATGGAAGGTTATGACTCTCTTACTGATTTCTAAGGAAGTTGTAAATTGTGACCTTTCACTTGGATGAGAAAATACCTTTCAGAAAATTAAATATTTAAAACTGATCTCATATTGAAATTCAGCACAGTTTATTCAAAATATTTCGGCATAGTTATATTCAACATTTCCACTGAAAAATTAACTTCACTTGCATTTGAGCCGTTTTTGGTTTTGTTTTGGTTTTTTTTTTTTCTTACTGTGGAAGAACACCTTTTTTTCCTCTTCACTGTCTCTTTTTTTTTAAAAAACATCCTATTTTTTGCCCTGTGCAAAACATTTTTTTTCCTTTTTCCTTAGTTGCTTTCTTGTTTCTGGGAGCCATGACACATTTAAAGAAACACACAAGCTGTTTGCTGTGACTGGCAGTGACCTTTTGTTTTACAGTTTTATGTGTTTTTAAACACAGATAGAATATGATAGATGTATTATTCTACAGTATGTTTGTTTCCACTTTTTTACAGAGATCTGCTGTGAGCTCAGAACACCCTATTGCAATTAACATGAGGGTTTTTTTGTTTTAGCAGGGACATAAGCAATATGTTAGAAGATCTTTTTATTCCTCATCCTCTCCATTCATCCTATCCTATGCACTCCAGTGCATAAAAAAAATAAAAAAGGAAAAGATTATATACTTCTTTTACTTGGGTTTTCCTTCCTTCCTTCCTTCCTTCCTTCCTTCCTTCCATGATTTCTACCCAGAAAATTGTGTGAATTACATTT
>VYXH01002481.1:0-20815 GCA_013397275.1 Burhinus bistriatus | reverse complement strand
TTCCTTCCTTCCTTCCTTCCTTCCTTCCTTCCTTCCTTCCTTCCATGATTTCTACACAGAAAACTGTGTTAATTACATTTGCTGATGATGCGCAGTTAGGAAATATTGTCTGTTCTGAGAAGCCTGCAGTTTTATGCAAGAAACATCAAATGATTCTGAATAATGAAGCGAAGAAATTGGGCTGAAATGTGACAGCATTAATTGTCAGCTTACATGCTTATGAAGAAGGACCCTTTGTTTTATAGCACAGGTTGTTATTAATTGAAAAAGACAAAGAAGCAGCACTGACTGTACTAGTCAGAGGATGATGACAACCCACTGATGTAATGTAGGCATGGAAAACGCAAATGTTAAGATGTCTTAGCAGTGATAAAACATGTTGTGTAGTTGAAGGTGAATTTGTTTGAGGTTGTATATTGCCCAAAATCAGAATTTAGTCAGTTCTTGTGAGTATCAAAAGAGGTGAGTTAATCTACTTTTTTGCTTTCTATCACAGCACTGTGCAGGACAATCAAGTCACTTTGGTTTATTAAGTTAGAACTCATCAGCTGACTTATTGGGTGGATTATGAGACTGTAGCCTAAGAAAAGCTGAATGCTCAGCACGGCAAAACAAAGCTTTTATTGAGTCTCAGAACCAAGATGAGGTTGGGGAGAGGATGAATTCTTGTTTTAGTTTCCATTTTGTTATGAAAAATTATCAAGATTTTAGCTGAAATCGCAGCTTTTTATGATTTTTTAGGAACGGGTTTATTTTAGCCAAATTTAATAATGAAACAGCATTTGAAAGTGAAAAACAAAAGAAATACCTATTGCTTCAGGATTTAAATTTTATAGTGTATATATAACATTTAAACTTATATATATATGCATATAGATTTTTATATATATATATAATTTAAATCCTGAAGCAATAGAGATTTTGTATATGCTGCAGATATATACTGTCTTAATTATTTGGGGTTTGCACATTTTTTCACCTGAAACAATAGCACAACTTCTTAGCAGGCTTTGATGAGTGTCTCCTTTTAAACGGATTGACAGTTTTTGTATGATATTGTATGAGTATTCAGCGGCAGGTTAGCAGCACTTTGCTGTTTTTGTAAAACTCAGTTATGAGAGTCATTGTCTTAGAACAGCTGCGGGAATACCAACTAATGATGCAGTCCCTGGAAAGCACCATTCATTACATTGGCATGAATGAAAAACCCTGAAGCAGCAGGAACACGGGATGAAGCAACATTGTTTGTGCTGTAAATAATATTAGAGTCGGCCATAGTCTCTTCTGGAGAACTCATGGTTTCTGTCACCTTTTGTGGGGCTTTGATTAAAACAAACATTTTATTCCTTTTTTTTCACATTTAAAGAAGCCTATGTGGCTATGGGAAAAACATACTGGTTGGACACATTCCAGATTTTGAGAACAATGTAAGATCTGATATTCACCATGCTTCTTTCAGTTGTAATTCAATTGCATTAATCTCAAGTGAAGTCACGATTCTTTTCCAAGACTGAAATTTCTAGTTGTTTTTGCTAGTACCCATGTTCTGACCATGATGTAATCAATTGCTTTTCATAGTAGGAATATATTTTCAGTTTTATCAGAAGAAGCGGTATCAGAGTAAACAGCTAAGATGTCTCCCCCTGTTAAAATCTGCATGACAAACTGTAAAAAAAAGCCTTCATTTCAGTACAATAATTGTCATTGCTTTACTGATGGACTCAGCATTTGCTCAGCTCTGAGTCAATATTTAAGGTCTTGAATAAATGGGCCTACTGTTCTTCAGAGTTGCCAAAACTGAACCTGATACAGGTTTCTGTTGAGTCACAAGGGACCTGGACAGCTGATGCTGGAAACTGCATTGTGCGAACTGTGGCTAATTCTTTTGTAAATGAGAGGTTGATCGAAAATCAGTTCTATTTACATGAACAGGCTTGAGAACTGCAGCTTTAGACTTTCTTGCTGAGCCTTGATAACTAGGAATGTGGCATACAAATACAGGGTTGAAAGTAGATGGGTGAGGGTTAGCGCTAGTTTTATCCCACAGTTGTCCTCTGCAGCCACTCTCTGCCTATCTTGCTGTCTTAATTCTCCAGCTGTAGAAGTGTCAGTAGTGAATCCTTTACCGAGTTTTGGCAATTCCGTCCCACCTCCCTTCTGTTTATTTAGATTTTCAGATGTCTCTCCTACTCTGTTTCTGCACATCAGCTATCATAGTAAGGTAGAGATATCAGCTGAGAATTGTAAGCATGACTGGAGAACAAACCTTAATAAATACAGTTTTTGTGGCAAATTCAGGGCTAGGTTCTTGAATTCCTCTTGCTTGCAACTGAGAAGACAAGAGATATGAGAAAACTGAAAATCCATCCAACAGATTCATGTAAATGAGATACTTGTGATAGTCAAGTGACAGTCCATGGGCAGAATCTGGTTTGAGAGGTGGTTTAATCCACTCCTGAGAAGTATACACGTGGATCTTGCATCCTGATCTGCCAGAAACCTGCAGCAGGCAAACTCTTTCATTTTATTTATAAATTATTTTAAAGTCCAGAACAGGTCCTGGAGAATTTTTGTTTGAAATGAGAAGAAAAATGGGTGAGATGTGGTAAAGATAAGTGTTTGCTTATTGACCAGCCAGTTGCTTTTTCTTGTCTTATGGCTCTGTAATCAGTGTTGGAGAGAAAGAGAACAGATAGGCATGGAGAATACAAATGTGTGTGTGGGAAGGGGGGAGAGTCAGTGGGCATCAACAGAAAGGAGGGACGAGGAGTTGTCACTTCTTCTGTGATGTTCCTGTCCCTGCTCAAGCCCAAACTCAGTAGCTGCTGTCTCGAAGCAGTACCGCTGCTCAGCTGTGAAATATTAGCACTGAGAGACAGTGCCTTATCTATGGGCAGGATAAGAAGAAGCTATGCTGTTTGGAATAAAGGCTGAATATGGGTCTACACGTCCATGTTAGGCACTGTAAAACCAAGATAGTGGTTGAGGAGGAAGCACAAGTGGTGACCCATTGGTGACTGGTGACTCATGACTTTTTGCACGGCCCTATGTTTGGCTTTTGAGAGAAGGGAGAGGATCTGAGAGCCAGTAGGGAAGAAATGGGAGGAGCGGGACACAGCGGGGTGGGACAGTGTTTGTGGCAGGGGCAAGCAACTGGCAGCAGTGCAGGCAGGTTCCTTCTCAAGACCTGGGGGATCACCATGACCATGGAGGAGTTAATGTCTCCTTTGTGTCAACTCCACATTTTAGCACAGCATCTTCAGAGGCAGAGATAAGACCCCGTGAATAAGCCCCACAGAAAATGTCCTTTAATAATCAGTTCAACTAGTAGTATTTTCCTCCGTGCATGTGTGTATGTTTTTGTGTATGTTTTCAGAGCTTGCAGCCTCTGGAAATTATCAGTAAGTGTAAGTAAGTATAGTTTTTTCATTACCCTTCTTCCCCATGGTCTTTGGTTCATTTCGATCACACTGATGGGGTAGTGGAGGAGAAAATATCTGTATATCTTGGCTATCTCTGGAATTAGTATGGCATCTCACACACAGCACCTCTGGAGGAGCTTTGTGTCAAGTGCTTGACTGGAATACCATGCAGTATAACGCTTCGGGTACTATTAGGAAGACAAAGATTATGCCATGGCATTGAACCTTCTTAGAAAATGCCAACAGTGAGGGTTAGCATTGTAAGTGCTTCAGATGTACAACAATAGGAATTAGACCATTGCTGAGAAAGGTGATTACAAGAACAAGGTTGACTCATTCACGTCTGTAGAAAATTTTGGTTTCTGTAGTGAACAAGTCTGGCTGTGACTAACCTCTTTCAGAGAACAGGGACTAAAACCAGAGGCTGCCTTTTTCAGAAACATGAGGTGGATTGTTTGCATGGTTTTTCTTTTCTGATAAGTGATTTTAAACTCCAACTATTAACCTTTAGTGATGAATAGCACCTTCTAACAGTTACGGAATAAAGGCCAGGATATCACTCAGGTATTACATCAGGTTAATAACCTTAAATGTTTCAGAAAGGAGAATTGTGAGATAATCTTCCTGCTGCCATGTGTGAAGGGGCATTTTCTGATTCAGGGAGAGCTGTTCACTGCAGGTCTGATCCCTTCCCTGTGAACTCCAGCTGCAAAATGCAACAGATGTTTCAGGGTATGATGTTAATTTTATTCCGACAAGGGACAGAGAAAGGAAAACCTGGGTGTGACCTACACCTATTGTGCCAATTCCAGTTAGTGGGTCACCACTCAGCACTGTAAGTACAAGGGACCTCATAGTCTCTCTACGTAGCACCAGGTGAAGCAGGCAGTGCTGTTTCTAGGATGTTGTATTTAGCACACAGCAGGGATGTAAAACAGAGCTGATAGACAACCTGAGTACAGGCATAGATGTAAAGCTCCGTGTGATTCATTGTGGTTATTTTGGGGGTTATGAAATGTACTGTGGCTGTAGAGTGCACTCTGAATACTGTGCTGAGGGCAAGCAGGTCATCTGTTGCTCTGAGGGGAAATTTTTATCTCTTCAAACTCCCGTCTTTTTACTGTGGCATTTCCTGAGCACTGTTTGTGTTGCATTCCTCCTTTATTTTCCCCACTTTTCGCGCTCCTCTGGGACATGTTGTGTGTGGAAGTAGTTATGACTGCTGTAATCTCTAAAGGCTTTGAGTTTTGCAATAGACTCTGGTATCATTAAAGACATCCTTTCATCGGTCTCCTGCCATGCTTTGCAAGGAAGCACAAAGGTGAGAAAGGTTAGTACTTCAGTATGGATAATAGCTAAATGTGTCTGAAAGGAACTGAAAGTTTTGTGCCTCTGCACAATGGTTATGTCCTTTCTGTGTTAGACTGGCAGTGCTCTTGCATTCTGATATCCCAGAAGCCTGCAGCAGGCAAGCTTCTCTACTTTATTTATAAATCCTTTTTGAATCCAAGATAGCTAAAATCACAGGATTTGCTTCCTGGAGTTTAAATAATTTCCAGTTGCCCCACAATCATATTTCAGTGTCCTCATTTGCTTGCTGCTTTGTCCTTACAGCACAATCTAGTTCTTTATCTGTTTGAAGAATGAGATATTGCCCCTGATGTTACCTAACTTTATATAGGGGTTCTAATTATGCTGATTCCTCAATCAAGTCAGCCAAAAACCTGAGACCGTGCCAGAATGCACATGAGCAGATCATCTTTTTTCTAATGTGCATTTCCTGAGGTATCCTTGGATTCCTTCAGTCAAGATAATTAGTGCTTTTTATCAACTGAGCCTCCAGTCTGTTTTGTGGTTCAGAAAAAGGACTAAAAATATTCTATTTGTTTTACTGTTTACAGAGCTGTTTCTATTTGGCTGCATTTTATTGTCACATTTGTGACACACAGTTAGCTGTGCCTTTCATAGAGCTTTAAGTATAAGAATGGTATTGAAGTGTTCATTAAAATGTTTGTTTCTAGGGACACATGCTGCCGGATCTACTTGACTGTGAATCTCTGCATTTCTGTTTTCCCTGGCAAGCCCAGTCCTACTCTCTTAAAGTAAGCAGAGATCATATCTCAGGATGAGGCCAAAGGCCACTAAAAATTATCAATGATCAGTTCTTGACCTTTCCTTTCAGCTGCTGGGAGCATCTCTGACATCCACAGCCACGAAATCTTGATTTTTTAGTGCCCTCAGCTACCCACCTTTAACTTTATATACTTTACTTTTCTGCACTGAACTTTTTTTCTTCCCTAGGAAGAAGCCATGTGAAGGAACGAGTTTTGAATTAATAAAAGACCTCAGTTAAGCTTACCTCCATTGAGAGCTAAATGCTCTACACCAAAGATAAAAAGTTCAGGTCTTTGTGCAGCACAGGTTGAATGAAACTGTATGTCCTACCTACATCACGCTTCCTGTAGGTCTCCTCATCTTACAGTGGTCAGTTGACACACTTGAAGACTAATTCCTATCCCTTTGCCAGATTTCTCACATTGCTGAAATCCAAGGGGGAAACAACCACCTGAATTTCAAAGGGTGGATAATTTCTCTAGTTTTCCATTTTCGATGAGGGAAACCATCTTGAAAATATGCTTTTCTGAAGGATCTTTATTGCAGTGATTCCTGATCTGAGAGTGGGAAGCGGGGGAGTCACAGAAGTTGAGAGTGACCTCAAGGTTGAGAGAACTGGCAACTGCTGCTCTGTGGGAGACTCCTTGTCCTATTCCTAGTGGGTTCTATAATTATTTCTCTCAGACAACCCTCCTTTCTTGAAGGAGCTCTACCTGATTAGCCCAAGATCTTGTGGTTCCTAAAAGGAAGTATTTTCTTGTTTCCTTTCTATGTTGGATGTTTCCCAGGAATTGTTAATCCTTCAGCATTCTGACCATGTTTTCATTTTCCCAGCCTCTTTCTTCAGTCTCTTTTCATGTTGGCAGAAAATGGCTGCATCAACATTTGACAGTGGTGGCTGACTTGCATTTCCTGACAGAATTCATTACAACTATGATGCTCCTACAACATCATCAATGTCAGCAGTGGTGCTCACTGCACATGCCCGCTGGCACTGCTCCTTATCAGGCAGCCCTGCTTCAAAAGCTAAGGACATTCAAGGACAACTTGGGTTTTGTTGTATAATGCTTGGATAAGGGATTGTAGTCATAGGAGAACATCTAAAGTAAAACTCTTAATAACATGTTTGTTTGCTTAGTTGAACATAAAGTAGAATAAGTTCAATATTGTGGTTTCTCATCTTATGAAAGATATCATCCAAAACTCATGCTTATTTACTGTTGTGTTGCTTATATTGTCACCTATGGATCACTGTTGAGTCCAATAAGTCTTCTGCAATTTCTGTGGCCTCACAGTGGAATTATTACTGAAACAAGGAAACATACAAAAATTCCTCCTGGAATCATCTCTCTGTTTTGCTCTTGAAAAGCAGACTGTAGCTTCTCTAGTTCGTTTTGTACTTCTAAAAATAACCAAAAAAAAGGATTTTTAGCCTCTGTTGAGCTTCCAAAATCCATCTTTCTACATGGTAAATCTAATATTTCCCATGAAGATAATGAAATGACAGAAGTATTTGGGCTTTTTAGACTTTTCGTGCATTAAAGAGTCTTTTTCTTTGGCTGTTCCTTTTAGAATTTGGGGAACGGCAATTATTCTTTGAAGGTTCAGAAACTGACAGAGCACAGACTTATTTTTATTTTTTTTTAAAGATAACATCAGAGACCTCTTTTTAGGAGGACAAGACGGAAGACTTGCTCAGCTATATGATTAACCACTACAATATTTTTTCCCGTTCTACTAGGATAACCTCTTTTTCTGCCTAGGTACAATACATATCTTATCAAATAATTTTTGTAAACTCACAGTATCCTGAAAATTTGGAAGTGAAAGGCTGATTCAATAAAACTCATATAACTTCCAAAGGTGCCAGGCAGTAAGCCTTTCCAAGGGCTCTGCTACATTAAGCCTGTCTGCTGTTATTCATTCTTTCTTCTCAATCAACAACTCTGTCTTCATCAATTCTCAGTGTCTACCATGGTCCAGTTCTGTGTTTCCTTGACACTTTCTGTAGCAACAGTCACAGGTCAGCTATCACAGGTAGGAAACCAACCCTAAGTTTCAATGCCAGATATGGTTCATCTGAAACAAGTTGTTACAGCTCTTTGCATGTTGTGAGTACCCACCCTCTTCTCCCAGCACGTGCGCTCTAGACTGACACCTGAGGGGGTGACAGGAGGAAATAAGATGCGTCTACTTGCTGAGCGTATGTCATCTCCCTTCACCAGATATTCTAGCAAAGATCTTTCCATGGTGCCCAGGACTCCAGTGTGGTCTTCCATCTCAATGGGAAGGAAAAAGCCATAGAACACCTGTTTTCAAAAAAAGGTTGAGAATAGTCCTAAGTCAGTCCCATATGACGGCTGTCCTGTCCACAGCATGTCTTGAAGATTAGTCATAAGGTCTCGTCTGTGATCTTGGCAAAGCTCACTTCACCAGCTGCTACCTGGCTGCTTTACCAGTGTCCTGTCCTGTCCTGAAAGTGTCCTGACTATTTGATAATCCAGTGCTATAGTTCTCATAGGAATGATATTTAACTTCTGCATTTTGATTGTTCTAAACCGACAAAATCAAGCTGTTCCCTCTCAATGAAAGATTAGCTTTGCCTTAAACCATTAGTAGCTAGGAAAGGTGATTCTCTGCGTGTCTGGTTACCACGCGCTTACACTTTTACTGCCAAAACTGTCTTTGGCAAATGGCTAAAGAGTTAACTAAAAATAGTCTAAGAATATAGGGATCTTGAGTTGACCAGGGTAATTTTGCCAATGTTTTTACCTTGAAGAGGTCACACAAAAGTAGAAAACTGACTTCGGATCTCAGAAGTTACGTTTTATGTGAATATGAACTAGACCCATGAAGAACTAATTAACTCAGTGCTCAGGGCAATCAGTAAAGCAAAGATAAGAGTTTCTACATCAGTTCATCATCAGATGGATTCTTTCTCTTTAGGCTTGCTCTTAACTCCAGTTGTTGTAAACTCTGCACAGTTGCCTGTGCATCCTGAAGACAAATCTTTCTTTCCATCGTTTCTGGAGGGCTGGCTCTGGGTTTTCTCCCTGCCAGCAGCCTCCAGCTCCCTGTTTTCTTGGCACCTCTCTCTCTTCTGCCTGCCTGTCTCTGTCCCTGGAAAGTTGCTTGCTCTTGGCATGCTCTGTTTTTTACACGATCGGCAAACTCTGGCACTCTGTCCGGGGGAATCAACTTCATTCAAAGCACAGCTGCCAGGACAAGGTTTCCTCCCTGCTGTCCAGCTGCAGCCTTGCAGAAGACACGGTATAGGACATAGCAAATGGTAAACAAATTAACCAAACATCATCCGTGACAAATCCTGATGACCCAGTCTAGAAGATTTACATAGGTTAAAAAACCCATTAGAGTTACAAGTTGCATTATGTGGCAGTCTGAGACTTACAGCAGTATCTGTCTGGAGAAATATAGTATGCCTTCCTCCCCGCACCGAATGTTTGTACAGAAAACCGAACAAAACAAAACCCCTGCAAGCAGTAAAACAGCATGCATTTTTCCACTGTGTTCTTAAAGCAACTTAAAAGCACACCGGTGATAAGATGTATTATCTATTTGTTACTTATTAAGCAGACAATTTGCTTCCTGAGAGATCAAAAGTGCATTGTTTTTAAGGCTTTTTTAAGGCTGCAGTCCTCAAGTCATCTGTGTCATGCTGCAGTGCTCCCAGACTAGCCACATTCTGAAAAAGGAAAAAAAAAAAACCAAAAACAAAGATACATCCCTTACCGATCACCCATCCAGAGTACCTGGAAACTAAGAGGCTGCTGATAAATTTGAAAGCAGGTGTTTGTTACAGGATTTTCCTAGCTGACACCACCCAGCATAAAATGGGTTTTTATTCTAAAGGGAAATGCAGGGTAGATTGCAGTAATGTTGTTTTTCTCTCTCTTCTTCAATGTTTGTTATTGATTTCAATTTGAAAAGAAGCTGTGAATATTTTGAAAATAGTAAATCCTCAGCAAAATAGCTATTGACAAAAGGCTTCAGAACGTGTACAACTGAAATTCAGAAGGTGCAGACTGTACGGTGTCAAAGGTTTGGAACAAACTAGATAATGATTTTTTCCAAACCATTGAAGATTTTTTTCTTTCTTTTCACTAAGTAATAGCCTATTAGAGATGCACTAAAGCACTGAAGCATTGGACAACTAATCATACTGACTGATGAAGCAAAGTATATGCTTGACAACTACCATTCAGTAAATACATCTTAAAGTTAAATTATATGTTTTGAAAAACAGTGTTTCCGTTCAGGACTTTTTAATCCATTAAACCGTCTGTCACAAAATATCACTGATGCCAAGAATTTACTAGGTATCAAAAATGATGAAGCATTTATGTAGATGGAGAGAACATCCATACTCCTATTAGGCTGGACTAAGATTATTATTATTTTTTTATTCAGAAAATGTGACGTTTGATCTTCTATTTAAGCTGGTGAGAATGGTTCAGGACTATGAATTCATAGTCAGAGAATAAACCAACCACCAAATTTATGGAGCAGAGGAAAGAAACCCAACCTATTCTGCAGCTGTTTACTATAGGATTTCTTGTGACTTCCTGTCAGGCACCTAGCACTAGCCAAGTTTAGGAGGAAGGTGATGCATTACTTGCAAGCCATTTCAGTAAGCATAAAGACATAAGTATTGCAACTTGACTTTCATACCTCTCTCAACAGGTTCTATTATTAAGATTTGCAATTTTCTTCTCCTCTTCTGTTCCCATCCCCCAATTGTCCTTCATTCATTTCTCTCAGCACCGTGTGTGAAGCTATTTTGAAATATATTCAGGTTTTTCTTACCTGTATTATATGAAATTCTTGTCACTTCTTTTTTTCTTTGTTTTATCATTTACTCAAATATTAGTTTTTTTTCTAATTCTAAGTCCACCTGCTGGTATTGCTTATTTTTTCAAAATGTTTAGAACATTTACTAAATTTATATCGTCTGATCTTAGAAGAGATCTCTCTTTTTCTCAGAAAATTTAGGGGGGTGTGGGGGCGTGGTGTCCTATCACTGCTCTAGGCAAAGATTTTATTCAATCATTAGTTTTTAAAGGGTTTAGCAGAGGAGGAGAAATAAAACTGCATGTCCTTAATTTTTTCCCCAAAATAATGATATATCATCTTCTTTCCTCACTGTTGTTCTCATACGGTGTCCTTGCATTGACAATGGTAATAGCACTTGTTAGTACACAATGTTTCTGTAAGCTTATTATTGTTAATAAGCTGCAGTTTTCTGGTTAACAAGTTATATAGTTATTCAAGCCTCTTCTTTCCCACACACAAAGAACGGAGGACACCTGTCTGTTTTCCTGGTAGATACATTTCCTTCTCTTGTTACATTTCTCAGAATCTCTTCAAAACAGCCATTTATGGGATGAGTTTTGTCTACTGTGCTTGCTCTTGGAAACTGCAGTAATGCTAGTCCAAGTGTCCCAAAACATTGAGCCAGAATACTGGGATTTGGTGACAAAAATGGAGAGGAAAAGAATCCCAACCAACCCAAGTCTCTTGTATTGAGTTTTTAGTTTGTCTTTCCAGTCTCTGTCATTTTGCTTTAGCTTGTATGTTTGAAACTCACTTCAGAGAAGATAAATGAGGCCTTCTGGCATGGATGCCACAGAAAAGAGGAAACTAATGCGTTTCTCCCACTAAAAGAATGAGGAGGTGACTAAAGGTGTTCTGGCAGCAGGTTTATAAACCCAGACTCGATACACAAATAATTGCAGTATCATGGGATGCTGCAGATGGCCAAAATATGAAGGGATTCCTATTTAGTATTACAAAAATTTTTGATAATGCAGTTACTGATGACTATTAAAAGGTGTGTCTGAATACACTTTCTGGTTCAAGAATGCCCTAAGCTACTGGAAGTATTTATGATGAGGAGGATAGCTCTATATTTGTCTCTGCTTCATTTTTATCTGTCTGCAACTAGCCACACTCAAAAGCAGGAGGCTGGATGCATAAGCCTTTGGAGTAACAGTTGTCACAGCATGTTTAGAAGCTTTCATGTTGACCTTCTTTCTGACCTTCTTCCTTAATCAATACTTGTCCTCTCTTCCTGGTTATTCTTTTTCTGAATGCAGACAAAATGACTATTTTAAGTGTGAGATAAGAACCTTTCAGAGAGATGTGTTTTCGCTGAACAGAAATTTTGTGTTTGGTGTCAGTAATCATGTGCCTGTAAATTGGAAAAACCCTGGTACTTAGGGGGGAGTGTATCATCACTATTTACCTTCATTAAAGGACATTCTGTTGCTTTTGTATATCTACACATGTATGTTGCTTCAGGCTGCTCAAACAGCTCCTGAATCTGCTAGTAAAAAAATAATATTTAGCAAAAATGACTGCATTCTCCCTTTTGCAAATACTGTGCTCCTTCCATTCTTATACCCTTGTAATTTGCTACTACTCATCTTCTAGTTTTAGAGTATTTTGACGTATGTGGAATTACTTCATTCCATTTGTTACCATGCATCAAGTAATCATAGACAGTGTTCTCAGACAGCTAAGGAGTTGCCGTTTTGTGAAAAATGATCCATGGCTATCATAAAAGTATCCCCTATATTGATGATTGGCTACGCTATTATTAAAACACTAAAATAAATTATACTGACACATGAAAGGCTAGGACTCACAAAGGGTGAGACAGGCAGCCCACAGACAGAGTAAGAATATGATCTTCAAGAACAGAATGCAGCCACTGAACTTATATTCAATACTTACATTACATAATATCACCATCTAAACTTGGAGAAAAAAAAAAAACAAAAAAATATTAAATGTAATCTGAAATAAAAGACATTCAAATTTGAGAATGATGCAAGGAAGTTGCCAGAGATGCTACCAACTAAACTTCATGTTGCATAAAGATCTGATTGAAAGACTATCAAAACATAGAATGGTTGTGGAAAATAGTTTAAAACTATACTTTGGCCAACCAATCACGTACGTTTGGTGTTATGCCTATTTGACATGAAATTCAAAATTAAAATAGTAATTTGTGTTGTTCATAATGCACTGGTAGACCCACATTTGAAGCAGCATGTAATTATTTTGGCCTTATGGGAAGAATAGTTGAGGAACTGAAGTGAGCTGCTGATGAAATATCAAATATATCTGTGTTAGAAGCCTGCCACCCAAATAAAGTGATCATGCAACAGCATCAAATGTGGTTTGACTTTAAATTAGGCACTGAAATTCAGGGTTTTTTTCCAGTTGAGTGAAATCACTACCAAATTGGTCTGTAGTAAGACATTCGTCCTAACTTTACTTCTTGAGAAAACTCCTGTGACGCATACTTTTTGCCCCCTTACTTAGGGGGTTGGACTAGATGAGGGAGTTGGATTAGGTGACCTTTAAAGGTCCCTTCCAGCCCAAATTATTCTATGATTCTATGATACCGTGATCTCAACGGGTGCATAAATTTGCTGACACACACACAGCACCCTGCAAAGACTGCATGTCCCACAAAGTTATGGCACAAGGAATTTTTCCTGCCCAGTTTGATTCCACCTTGGTGGTGGTGCATGCCAAGCCATCATATTCAGTCATGAAATGGCTGAGACACTGCCATGAGGAAATGCCCTGACAGTTTGTATGTGGGGAGTTCACATTGCAGAGGTGGGTCAGTGGGATCTGAGGTGGTAGAGGCCTCTCCTTACTTGCTGCCCACCTTTCAGAGGCAACTGGTGCTACTGGGCTGACCCGCACACACAAAGCTGTTGAATGAGAAACTTTCGACATGTGTCCTCAACCTGCCTTCCCTTGGTGTGTGAAGGGGGATCCTGCAAAGTGAGGAGCCACTAAAGAACCTCCTGCACCTCAGCTGGAGAATAGAGGGTGACTCCTGCCCTTTTGGCACGGGGACAAAGCCCTGAGCACCAATGGTGCATCAGCACAACACAGCCTGGCGTAGTGTTTTGCTCTGCAAAGGCTAGAAGAGGCATAAATATGGGCACCTCCCCATCAGTCCTTGTGGAGTACAGCAGGGCACGGCCAACTCCAGTGCTCGTTGGAAACCAATTTCATGCCAGGTGGAGAGGTGAAGTTGTTGGATTTAACTTCCCAGACAAACCGCTTGACTTCATTATCTCAGATGCTTAGCAAAGCATCCTACTGAACATGGTATGTGGATTTAGCATTGATCCTTGGGCTCTCTTGTGCTGTATGACACCACCTGTGCCGTGTGTAGCAGGAATATCACCTTAGGAGGAAAAGACATAGTCTGATTTTAATAACATCTCCAATGTTTAATTGAAGTGCAGGTCAAAGGGAGCCAGAAACATAGGACCTGAATGAGCAGAAAGTGATCGGTGATGCATATAAATGTCAGCTTTTCTTCGTATGGAACTGTGTCAAGTTGCAGTTGTGCTGTGTGAAAGTGAAAAGGATCTGCATCAGGCTATTGAGGGAGAGTGAATTAGCACATGGAGCAGAGTTGCAGACCAGCCTTTTTCTTTATATCGCTGAGTGATTTTCATAATGTTCAAGAAGACGAATTGAGCAAAGAGCAGAGTCTCTCACCTTTTCTGTATCTGTTCGGCATTCTGTAAACAGGGCAATATCTGCTTAAGAGAGACGAAGGAAAAATAAGGGAAATTTTGGCTCCCTCAATTTTCATGTGCACTGAGCTGCTGAGGTCAGGATATGCATTGGAGAAGACCCTGCCAAAACCGTGCTTGCAGTATCTCCTGCAGTAAGTGGCATAAAGCAAGTCAGTTCTGCTGCTGCAGAAGGTGTTGTAATTAAATGACTTGAGTATACATTTGTGCTTTGTGTTAGAGAAAGCAGGAGCACTGTCTTCCTCTTAACCAGACAACCTAGTGGTGCATTTACTAAGGAAAGGCTGTTTTTTAAAAGTTGCTTAAGAATGGCTGCTACTTAGAATTGCAGTCCATTTGATGGTGTGGTTCATTACAGGCAGATTTCTGTCTCTACAGTACTAAATAGCATCTTCAAAGGCAGGACATTCACATGCATCTCAAATCTTTATTTACTAGGTTCCACTCTTCTCCAGAATAATTCGATTCATTTCTGCAATGCATCAGATTAAACTCACTGGCAGGAATTACCTGAAGATTTTCAAAATGTTGTCTTTCTCCAAGTGCTCTCATGGAAGACTGCATTTTTCTTCTCAAAAGTCTCAGCTCTGTAGCTTCTGAAAGGAAAAAAATAATTTTTTTTTTTTTTGCTTTAAAATTGTTTTGTTGATGACCTGAAGAATGAAGAGGCAGTCTCAGGGAACTGTGACAGCAGCATCTCAAAGTACACAGAAGAAAGTTAGCATCAGTGGTGAACTTGGAACCAGAAAGGTAAAGCTTAAAGTTGAAATCTCGTATAAGAAGAAGACAAAGATAAACTTTTCTAAAGTTATCAGGACTGCTCTGAGCCCTAGCAAGTGTTTCCATAATGGATGTGAAGATTTGAGGGTAACCACAAAAGACAACAAATGTGGGGATTTTTAATTCCGCTTTATGAGTTGCAGCTTTCTTGCTTGTGTAAAAACTAAAAACTAAAAAAAAAAAAAAAGCACCTATAATCATTTGCAAATGCAAAATGTAGAGGAGATCCATTTTAAGGGGAGAAAAAAATTCCTACTGTTCACTTTCTGTGTATGTGTGTCTTTCTGTTTGTGCATGTGTAGATCCCAGAAAAAGATGAGAAAAGATTAATGCAATCTAGAGTGCAATTTCTGAGTCTAAGCATAATTTTAATTACATCATCTCTTCCTTGATATTTACAGGATTAAAAGGTCAGAAATGGAAAACATAGAGTAGGTAAAAAAATTCTACATTACTAGAACAACTTTTGTTTTGATATTCTTATCTTCTTTTTTGCTTCGTATACCACTTCTCTCAGTTCTGCTGTAATGTTTTTCTTCTTGCCATTTTTACTATGTTTTAACATGCAATTGCTGTCACTGATGACCTAAAAGCTATTAGGAATTTAAAGTGTTAGTTTTGTGTGTATAGCACACAGATCATTGTAATCAAAACCTACGAAGATAACAAACAAGGCTGACATGATCACACTGGTCCAATCTTAAGAGCATGCTTATCTACTTATTGACATGGAGAGGTTTTTGTCTAGAATTCATTTATGTGTGAAAACAGGAGAACAATTCTTTTTGCTGTTGAGTAGGAAAAAAGACATTTTGGAAGCAGAGTTACCAGGACTGATTTTAAATCTAGCTTTGACAGCAGAAAGGGTATGTCTGTATCAGCAGTGTCAAAGGTTCAAGCCAGCTGCGAGTGAGCTGGTGAATCTACATGCTTGATCACTTCTGGTGAATTTCTTGAGAGACTGTTATAGGTACAGTAGCCAAATGGGAAGATTTGGGTCCATCCTCATAGCCCTTGATATTCTTTATTTACTCTCAAGAAATAAAGCTGGCTGGTTTTCCATGAAGAAACCCGGAGGAGTGCAGCTGCCCACGTAGGAAGGTCAGTGGTAGAAGGAGGACCATGGCATATTGTACCATTGCCATAGGGGAGCCATGGAAGAAAGGCAGTTAAAGAAAGCCACTCACCACCATGGTGTAGAAAAACCTTCTTTGTTAGCAGATAAATCTGCCCTCTCTTGTATAAAGTTATTGAATACAAATTAGTTGCATGTTATAGATAAATTATGAGAACTTCACAAACACTTGTTAAGCATCTTATGAGTAATGTTTTGATGAATTTCAGTTGTATAAACATAGACTAGCCACTTAGCTAAGTGCTACATTGCATTAACTGTATAAATATGTTAATCTGACTAAATCATTACCCTTGTCTGACACAAGTATCAATTGCTCCAGCCCTCACTTCTCTCTTCTTTAATTTCATATGCATGGAAAACCTGTGGGAAATATTATCAAGATTTTAATTAAAAGTAACTTCAGTTTTAGTTTATGGTAGGGCACCTTTTCTTAGTGGTCATACTAACCATTTTTATAGTTTGCCCTAAATTAATCTCTAACTGACAAGCCACCCTTTCTTTCTCAATCAGGAAATGCCATGGGAATGTTTATTGCTACATCTTTTATGTTTCTTATCAATATAGTTTGCATTGCTTGCTTGGCTATATTTGTTTTCTCTGAAAAAAAAATTGTATATTCAATAAAAAAAGAATTATGGAAATAAGAGATTAATTGCAATTTTGCAGCAAATCCATCATGATTTTTGTTGTGGGAAATTTTTTTAATACAAAATATTTAATTTCAATGTTTTGAAGGAAAATTCTAATCTTCTCAGAATTGTCCACAATGAAAAGAATCTTACAGTAAAAGATTTTAAATTAAAGCTTTTTGATTAACCTATTTTTTCTCTCCTGTTCCCTTTTAGCACTGCTCAAATTCTGCATAAAACTCATTTCAGTTCAGCTCAAGCCACTCTCGTCTCTGCCGTTCAACCATCAAACTGAAGCATCCTGTATTCCCTCAACTCTGGCTGTTTGCAAATTCCAACTTTGTGTGTCAGCTTCACTTCATCAGTTCATACATTTGAAGGCCAACAGGGATCACTAGATCACTTAGCCTGAGCTAAATATAACACCAGCAGTACAATTTCAGCCAGTTAAGCGCTGTAGTAAGCCAAATAACTTGTAATGGGCTCAAGTGTACGTCCCAGAACAGCCGTCGGTCTTGATTTGAGGATTTCAACAACAGGAGAAATATCATCACTTTACTTGATGGCTCTGATAGTTAATCACCACTGCAATTAAAAAATTGTCTCATTACAAGTTTGAATATGTCTAGCTGCAAGCTCCAGCCATTGATTCTTGTTATGCCTTTCTCCACGAGATGAAAGAGCCCATTGGTGTCCAACATTTCTCTCAGTTCTGCATAAAATGTGCAGTTTTAGGTCACTCTATGCCAGAATAATACAGTAACACTCAAAAGATGTCACGTTTGAGAACAGTTAGGCATTGATGTTTGGATGCTCTCTTTACTATCCAGAGTCTACAAAGTCTGCTTAAAACAGATGACTTGGATGTACTATTTGGCATCCAGTTAGAAGCATCATCATTGAGAACATAAGTATTGATTTTTTTAAAGTTGTTTTGTAAGGAAATGAGACTAAAAATCATATTATTTGTCTGTCCCTTTCATCTTCTCCCATCACTTCCCTGAGAACTTGGGAACGTACTGAATAATTCCAGCCATATGTGATAGTTCAGTAGAGATCACAAAGCTTTTGTGCTCCTTTAGTTTTGCACAGAAGACAAAGAAAGGAGAGTGATTTCTGCTCAGTTTGTTCCTCTCTCCCCTTCCTCACCCACCGGTGGAATAGCTGCTGTAGCCTATTCAATTTGAGCCGGCACCGACAAGTTGATCAGTGTCTGCGTGGTTCAGAACCAGCCATATTAGATGTCTCTTCGCCATCCAGCAACTAGGAGCTGTGGGAGCAATTTAAGTGATGATGAAGAAAAAGGGTGGTTGGGGTATGGTGGGAGGAGGTGGCAGGAATCACAAGGGTAAATGCTGGAATTTCTGAACTGGGACAGGACAGAGGTTAGGGGGTCATAGGAGGTTTCCCGGAGGAACCCACTTTTCTTTAGTTTCTGACTCAGATTGTCACAAGATATTTCTGTAAAAAGTCAGGATTCTAGCTCTGAATATATCAACAAAACCCACAACATATTTGTCATGATCACAATAAAGAGTGTTTTCATTATATTCTGCAGCTTCTTGTTCTAAAAGAAATATCAGATAATTTATATGTGTAGCTTTTAGCCGTAAGATAGATTTTTGACGTCCACTTGGTATACAACACAGTGGGAATGCATTTTTTTAAAAACAATTTTCTCAGTTTTAATCCTGGTTTTGTGGCAGAAAAATATAATTTGCTTTGTACTGTCATCTTCAGAAACTATCTTTTAGGCCCAAGACATAAATTCACAAATCAAAAAATCAGGTTTCTTGGTCTCTTATTTTTTTACCTTTTGTTTTAAATATCTTTTCTTTTCAGTCAGGCTTATTTTACAGGCCATAATTTCCCCTCACAACTAAAACATGTGAAAGGAAAATAACCTTTCAAAATTAATTAATGAAGATTATAACTCAGTGGGTTAAAATATGTTTAAAATAATTAACTGTACCATTTACTGGTTGGAATTCTCACAGCTTCTTATTAAGGGTTTTCAGTAAAGGGTTAGCCCAAAAGTTATGTTGGGGTATAAATACATGTCTGCTGAGTTCATGACAGAAACTTATAATGACCTTATTTTGCTTCCAATTCAAAGCAAAGTTTTCTTTCTAAAGCTCTCTCTACTGCGTACAACTCATACTGAAAAAATGACTGAAAATTTTAAACATAAAAAAAGTTTCTTTATTGAGGAACACCCCTTCTGTGGGAAGAGGACATTTCACAGCATCATCTGGTATGCGTAAGAAAAAACAAGGTAAGTATGGGAACTGAGAACTGGACTGCTGGCAGAATTGTTGCATGGGCTTCAGAAGCAAATCTCATACTTCAGAGTACTATTTTTGGGAAATCTGAAAAGACATCATTTCTCAAGTAGTTTTTTTCGCTCTCTCGCTCTTTGCTTCTCTCGGACTCTCGTCATTTATATCACATGTTTTTCTTCAGTCTAATCCCTCAGAAAAACAGTGAACCCTTTAAAACTATTTTTTGAGAGAATTTGAAATAAGTTTGAAAGGAAAATTCAGATCTGAACCTCTACTGTTGAAGTAATACATTTCTCAGTTGTTAAAACCTGCAGAGGATTACCTTAATTTTTAAGGAAACTCTAACAGGAGACCCTCTATCCTTAATATTGTGCATAACGCTATTCAGACATGCCTATCTTTGAGACCACAGAACACTAGGCTGTACAGAAGGTTAGCTGAGATGTATTGTAAACTGGCTTCTATTCCCCTTAAGCAGTATCCATAGCAGCACTAACCTCACTGAGAGCTGCATCAGACTCTAGAGTCCGGCTACTACAGACCAATCTAAACACTCTTTAAAATCAATAGAAACATTTCTCTTAAATTTATTGGTGATTGTCCCAGTCCCTAATTCAAGTACCTCCTAATTACAGAATGTCATTGGCACAGCTAACACAAAATAATGTGTCACATGTTAATCTTCATAATCCAGATTTCTCCTCCTGTGCAATAAAGGATAAACGGGAAAAACTTTAGTATTCTCTTTCTGAACCAGTCTCTTTCTAACCAGAGAACAGCCAAACAATTTCACAATTTTAAATAATTCTTAAAATTGACCCTTTACTTTTCTAAACCACTTTGTCATCTTTTTGCAGTGTGTTTAGCTTAGACAGTATCTGGATTTCAAAAGCACTTCATTCAAGCTCCTTAGATCATTAAAATTTACATTAAACTTCTTTGCATCAGTTGCCTTTGATTGCGGCCAAAAGAGTACTGAGGGAGAATGGAGCATGGCAGAGCCAGACTGTGAGATGGCTGAGTTTAAAAGGGACATAAAACCTCCACCAAAACAAAGAGTAATTTAAATGTGAGAGTAGATGAAGTAATATCATTAAGCAGAAAATGAGAGGCCAATGAAGAAGACAGTGTTAGTATTGATAACAGTGATAACTGGACTGCAATGCAATTAGTGCCTAATCAAAGATGGGACTGGCAGTGGACAGTTAAATCCACCAATGTGTGAAGTATTTGCAAAGTAATGTCAAGACTATGGGCAACCAAATGGAAGAACTAACAGGAGGGCTGTACAAGGTGAAATTTAGTACAGGGTGGCCCTACAGAAACAGAACTGGAAAGCAACAGCTGAAACTGAACTACATTCTGTGTGTTGCTCATGAAGAATGAAATCGTGGGTTAAGTATTCTCTTTTACTGTCATTAATTGGCAGTACAAAACTGGAAGCGTTTCCATGGTTAAAACAGAAACTCCCTGAACCGAAACAATTGCAGGAAGAATAAAGAAAAATTTCCTTGCAGTTGCGAGCAATAGAAGCCTACTGTTGAACCCCACTATCAGAACTGGCTATAGTACAAGGTAATTTTTCTGCAGAAAGAAATGCTATTAGAAATCTTATCCTTATGGGAAATACTAACTTTCAAAGCACTTGTTAGGCAATGCACATTATTGCTACTACTAAGGTCTAACACATTTGGTTGTAACAAAATTTTCAGTTTTTCATTAACTGAGCCATAAACTCAGAACAGGTGACCTTGACAGCAGTTGGTCTGTCTGTCTGTTTAATTTTTCACTTTACTTGTTATGTGTTATTTCTTTTATAGTGAATAGTCCTTAAGCAGGTAATCATAGAATCATAGAA
>VYXH01002479.1:871-26631 GCA_013397275.1 Burhinus bistriatus | reverse complement strand
TGAATATCAACCAGCTCTCTTAACCCACCCTACCCTCTAGAGTCCCATGGGATTTCTCCAAGCAGTTTCTTGAAGAGATGTCACACCCCACTCAGACCCGCTTGGGCGAGTGGGGAGGCAGGCGGCTGTGACTCAGATTTGCAAATCCCCAACAGTGTGGACTAAGGTGAGACAACTCTCAAGGTCCATATACAAACATTTATTAGATTCCCACAGTGATTAATATATGTCTTAACTAGATCCACAATAATTGGTTAGGTATACAACAAATTATGGCAAGTGATAAGGTACGTTTTGCACCACTTAACTACAGATATACAGTGAATTATGGCGAGTGGTAAAGTATGCCTTGTGCTACTTGACAACTTAGAAAGAGAAGAGAAGAGAAGAGAAGAGAAGAGAAGAGAAGAGAAGAGAAGAGAAGAGAAGAGAAGAGAGAAACAGAGGGATAAAAAGAGAGGGAGAGAGCGAGCGAGAGAGAGCTAAAGAGATCACCGGTCCTGGTTCCAGCGTTGTTCCAATGTGGGGGTCTCTGGTTTGTAGAAGTGCTCCTCTGTGTAAAATCTCCCCAGGGAAAAAAATAGTTCCAAAGAGAGAGTGTGTCAGTCAGTTCCTCAGGGGCACTTAATTCTCCCCTTTTATGTTTGCAGTATCAGTATGACCTGCCCCGCTATTACGGTGACAGTTCCGTCTCAGGTTTCCCACCTCCCCAGGTGATGTGTAGCATGATTTGGGTGGAGGGATGAGTGCTATAGTCATATATGTTTAGCATGATCTTGATAATCTTCTTTAGTAGATGCAGTGGTGTCAAATTTAATATACATTTCACAGATAATGAAGCAATGCTCATAATCGGGCATAGTAGACCTCCGAAGAAACAAAAAACTACACAGATTCTTGTTACCTTGTACTTGTTGAGGAAAAGCAGAGCTGTCCTGCCTCCCTCCTCCAGATCTATGAGAGTTTCTTTCCCACCTAAGTAAGCAGGTGTTAGCATGATAGAAGTGGTAAGTGAGCCTACCAGGAGAGGTGCCTCGCTAGACTTGCTGCTTATAGAGAAGATCTGGTGGGTGATCTGGTGGTCGGAGGCCTTCTTGGGCTTAGCGACAATGAAATGATGGAGTTCTCGATTCTTGGTGAAGTAAGCAGGGGGTCAGCAAACCCACTGCCATGGACTTCCGGAAGACAGACTTCAACCTGTTCAGGACACTTGTTGAGAGAGTCCCTTGGGTGACAGTTCTGAAGGGCAAAGGGGTCCAGGAAGGCTGGACATTCTTCGAGAAGGAAATCTTAGAGGTGCAGGAGTAGGCTATCCCCATGTGTCATAATATGAACCGGTAGGGAAGGGGGAGGTGACCGGTCTGGCTGAACAGGGTGCTCTTGAGGGGATTTAGGAAAAAAAAGGAGAGCATACCGCCTTTGGAAGAAGGGGCAGGCAATGCAAGAAGAGTATAGGGATCTAGTTAGGTCATGCAGAAAAAACATCAAAAGAACAGCTAGAAATTGATCTAGCCACTGTTGTAAGAGATAACAAAACAGGTTTTTACAAATACATTAACAACAAAAAGAGAGCCAGGGAGAACCTCTACCCCTTAGTGGATGCAGAGGGAAAGATTGTCAACAAGGTTGAGGTACTTCATGCCTTTTTCTCTTCAGTCTTTAATAGTAAAACTAGTCGTCTTCAGGGTAGCTGGAAGACAAGGATGAAGAGCAGAATAAACCCTCCCATAATCCAGAAGGATCCTCATAGTGGCACTCAGGATGATCTGTTCCATAACCTTCCCTGGCACCGAGGTCAGACTGACAGGCTTGTAGTTCCCTGGATCCTCCTTCTGTCCTTTCTTGTAGATGAATCTCATATTTGCTAAACTCCAGTCAACTGGGACCTCCCCGATTTGCCAGGACTCCTGATAAATGATGGAAAGTGGCTTGGTGAGCCCATCTGCCAGCTCCATCGGTAACCTTAGGTGGATCCCACCTGGCCCCATAGACTTGTGTGTGTCTAAGTTGTGTACTAAATCACTCACCATTTCCCCTTGGATTATGAGGGCTTCATTCTGCTCCTTGCCTCTGTCTTCTAGGTCAGAGGGCTAGGTACCTGGTTTTACTGTTAAAGACTTGAATTGAGAAAAACTGCAGTGTGAATGGCTTTCTCCTTGCTACATTTGTCCTCTCTGAGTGCTGGGCTGGTGTGCATCATGATGTTGAGCTGAAAGAGGACCAATGCTGCAAGTGCCTGCTAGGTCCTGCTTGTGTAATTTTTTGAACAATTCAGAAATCAAAAGAGGAGTTCTCCCTTATTTTAGCCATATGACAAATGAAGCATTTCATCTAAGCTGTTACCCTAATTCTGTCCTTAGCTGTCTTGGTGTCTCAGAGCATTTCTTTCCCTACTTCACTCTGCTCTTCCTCCTGCTACCAGGACCAAGAGTGATGAAGTGTCTTGATATGCCATCATCACTGTACTAAGTCAGTGGTCGTGTGCAATAAATTACTGAGAGCAGTTCCCCCTCGGTTTGCCCTTGCAGCACTTGTGAGCCGCACAATGTACTCTTTAATAGAAAAGATTACTTCCCCAACTAGATTTCTTCTAGCTCTTCCAGCAAAAAAAGGAGCTACAGAATTACATCAACCACTCACCCAGAAACTGAACTTCTGCTTGCAGATCCCTTGAGGGGAAACTGCCCTTAGAGATGTACTTGCTGCACATCACAAAAGGGAGATGTGATATTCAGACATTTATAAAAAGGAAGTGTGGTAATAAATATTTAGCCAGAGGAAAGTGCAAGGGCACTCTATTGTTTCAGTATCCAGTGATAAAAGTAACTGGCCACAGGATCACAGATTACAATGGTGGGCTAGCCACTAATGTTTTATATTATCATCATTTTCAGATAAATTGTTTGTAGGTTTATTTGCAGCAGTAATAAAATGCCTGATAAAATTCTCTGTATTGTTTATTTGAGTAAAAAATAGCTTTATAGTGATACAATTAGTAATGTCAAGATTAGATAGCATAAATGATAGTACCACTATAGACTTAACTATATCTAGTGATGTCAATGAGCAATATTTGTGTCATCACCTTTTTTTGAACATAAGGTAATCTCGGGAATAACAGTATAACACAAGGAACAGGCAAGCCTTAATTCTCATATAAAATACAGGGAAAAAGAACATCCTGATTCATTCTTTCGATGCTCAACCCTACACTAATTTTCGTTCACCTTAAGCTGCAGGGGCTTTTTTCTTTTGCTACAAAATAACAAGTGCCGCATTTCCAAAATTGTGTTCCTAGAGTGTTGGTGGGTTGTGAAAGATGCTTTTAGCATCAGCACCAATACATGGAAGCTGAAAGCTTTCACAAGGCAGAGAATACTGTCTGCGTATACTTTAATCATCTCCTTCCTTGCCTGTTTTAATCCATGGCTTTTACTCAAAGCAGAAGGTGATAAAAGAAAGTCTGATCAGCTGCAAAACAAGTTTCAATTCATTTCACTGCTTTGCCTTCATAGCTAAGATATAAAAGACATTTAAATACTTCCCACTGCCATTCCCAGAATAGCACTCACCAGCAGAAGAAAAGAAAAAAGATCTCTGATATTACATTGTGTTCTTTGAAAAATTATTATGAGACTACCAATTACTGGACTGGATATTTGTCCTGAGTTTTATGCACATTTGTTTAACTATGTATTATATATGTCCCCTTCTAGGCTTTTTTTTATAAATTGCATTACTACTTGTAATACATCCTGATCCACAGGACTCATGCCAGCAATTCTTTCTCTGTTCCTTCCTCTTTAGCTGCAGTTAGCATCACAGGAAAACACCTTCTTAGGTCTTCCAGCTACATCTCTGCTTTTGCATGATAACACTACTCTTGGACTCTTCATTTTGGCCCACAAGCATAATGCCATTTAAGTCAAGAAGAGTTAACTGAGTCCAGTTGATCAGGTAACAACAAAT
The DNA here is from genome assembly GCA_013397275.1 of Burhinus bistriatus. Lineage (NCBI taxonomy): Eukaryota > Metazoa > Chordata > Aves > Charadriiformes > Burhinidae > Burhinus > Burhinus bistriatus. The sequence goes on along the minus strand of VYXH01002479.1, from coordinate 22,662 downwards.
TTGGCCTCATAGCCAAGCATCTTCATGTAAGAAGACTTCACTAAGTAGGCAGCAGCTTGAATATCAATATAGTCTAAAAGCTGAAAAATCCTACGACTCCAAAACAAGTAACAACAATACTTTTTTCTTTTAGCTGCAACGCAAGTCTGTCAAGCATTTATGTTCTTGTCTCAAAAATGGTACCGCTGTAGTGAATTGATGAACAAAAAATAAAACTTCTAAGACCTATGGGAATTCACTTGTCCGTATATAAGCCTGGAGATGTAATTTATTTAAACATCGGTGGTCTGTGTGTCCAGCACACTGCACAATGTTTAAACGCATGCAGTAAGTTTTCCCACTCCCTCCTATGTCAACCCTGTATAGACAAGGGCATATGCTTACCATTAATGAGGTGGGAGCAAATATGGCATTACTTGTACATAAAATAAAGTTTTGCTCTCGTCAGAAATAGTGAAGGGTGCTGGCAATTGCATAGTGGTATCACAGCGGCACTCTGAATTCAGTCACAACTTCCAATAGCTGCTTTCTCTTATCTTCTGAAATATCTTCATTCCTTTTCAGGATGTCCTAAGCCATTTAATTCCAGCCACTTCTGTGCCTATTTTGTACAGGAACATGAGCCACTTGTGGAAATGCCTATATTTTGGAAGCAGTTAAGACTTTTTGACAACAAATAGAGAACTCAGCGATGACTGCTATCATCATGCACTCATTAAATGGGCATTCTGAAGCCTGGAAAGAACTGTCTAAAACTGAGAGGACATTTTTCTCTGCATATCCTTATGATCCATGGTTACCTTTAGCATCCTCAGAATATCTGTGTTCCTTGTTCTCCCTTTCCACATCTTCCCCAACAAATGGCATGAATATTGCATTTAGGTCTCAATAAAGGGTGTGCTCTATGGTAACTAAAAGGAAAAAGAGGGAGATAGCAGAGTAGCTAGAGGGGGGGAAGCTGACAGAGGTAATCTTCACTGGTACCATTGTTAAAAATTCCTTTCTGTTGATCACTAAAGGAAACTTTAATGTGTTGCTCTATACATTCATCTCTGAACAGAAATCCTGCCAATCCAGCATCTTTTCCAGCAGCTATTTCACTTTCTTATGGACTGACCAACCAGCAGAGTTCTTCCTCGTTCTCACATAGATTCATGCAGGCAACCAGTTCTGACTTTTTCGTTACAAAATATCTCACACTCTGATTTTTTCCTTCATGCTTCTTTTAGGAAACAAAGAACCAGGAAGTGCATATGAGGTTGTCCTGCACACAGCTCGCAACACCTGTGGGATCTTTCTGCATCTCAGTACTAGGAAAATTCATAAGGCCTGAAGAAAAGATAACTTTTTGAGATATATTATCTTCAAGAAACTGTAGGCTAGCTTAAGGAGAAACTGCATAGCTACAATGAAAGACTGAGTTAATCTCAGTTTAAATAGAATAAAAAAAAATTAAAGATCCTACTTATATTAAACATTGGAGATAGTCATCATGATGCATAAACGAAATTTAAATAACCTTTTAGACAATTCTTTTTTATAATTGTGAGATTTCTTAGCATTCCTCTTTTGTGGCAAGCAGCTTTATCTTTCAATATTCAAGTATGATCAGTGACATCTCTTCATGCATACTATGTACTCCATGAAAAGAAAACTAATTCCAGTTGTTTTTACTGTTCCCTATCAATATATAACTCTCAAAACTCCATTGGTATGAGTACATTGGTCTCTTTAATGTTTTCATGGTGGCTTCTAATTTTATTTTTCTTTTTATAGGAGCTATTTAAAGTTTTTAAAAAAATTGCTGGCTACATGGAGAGTAATGAATTATCTGATTCCAAAATAATCAAGAGTAATAGGCTTTCTGGGACACTTAGGTAGAGCATACTGGGTTACCAGGGAAATCCAGGTGGTTTACTGCCACACTAACATGCTACCCAGGTTTTCAGAGCTTCTCAGTATACTCTCATTATATGTCTGTTACTGAAAGAAGAGTGAGAATTAATTGCTTATAATTGAGATTGTTGGTATTAAATCAAATTTGTTTCTACAGTGTAATACAAACAATGGCAACAATATTGACTCCATTATAGCAACTAAATAAACTCTAAATACAATTACTCAAAATTGTATCCTTTAGGGATCTCTAGTGACTTAGTTTCTGACCTATAAAGAAGAATGAGTTTTTATAAGAGCGTCTCTTTGGTATTCCAGCATTTCCTATGCATAACATGAGCTGAAACCAATCAAAACCAAATTTTGAATATTTCTAGAAAAGCTGAAATTGCCAGCTTGCACAATTCATGCTGTAGAAGATATCTGAGAATGTCCTTGACCCCAAGAACATTTGTCCTTTTCCCCTCCCCAGGTTAAAGCTTTCAAAATAGGTTTATTACATGAGAAAGAGTTGCAATGACAACTGTAAAACAGTAAACTATTTCTTTTCAAGCTCCATTTTCACTCCTGCTGATAAGCAGGCCCTCAAATACTGTGAGACTCTCTGGCTATAATGACAAGAAGAGCTCCAATGACCCCAGTAGATTGCCTGGCAATTCTTTGGATTTCTCATTCTGAAGATATTCTGAGCTGGAATGCATAAATATCATAAATGATAGCAACCACAATTACTTCTCTTAGAGTTATAGCAACTGTTCATATGTAGAAATAATTTAACCTGAAGTGAATTTTCTTACTAAGTTACAAGTGGACTCTGACTTTCTGCAATATTTTCAAATAGACGTGCACATTACTTTCCATAGCTTTGTTATTTCTCTTGATTTTACAAGAATGAGCCTCCACCCAAATATGCACTAGTACAGTTGCAGTTAATTATTTATATAGCTCTTCAGTATCACATTCCATAATAAGCTGCTTAGATAGTAAAAGAGTGATGTAGGCACTTTTTCATGTGATGAAATAGAGAAAGCAGGCATAAAACCGAATAGCTATATGAAGGAGGACATCTTTTTGAATGGGGTAAAATTTATTTTTGTAAACATCTATCCTGAGCTGACACAATCATCTAGAGAAAATGGCGGTAAACAGCTTGTCAAGATCAGTTCCATTAGCTATGGAGAGATGTCGAATATTTACTCTTATCCCATGGCAATGCCACTAAATCTGCCAAATGTTATTTCTGTCCTGAGGATGTCCTCTAGGCATTCTGTGCAATTAAAAATTGAAAAATCTAAGCCACTCTTTGCAAAAATTTCTTTGTTAGTACTAAGCAACTAGAAACAGAATAATATGAAGCATTTACTCTGACCAAATGCAGGACACACCAAATCGTGGAAGATAGCAGCCACAAAAGATTGTGTTGTGCAGATGGGTTAAAAAACCAGATCTTGATTTTAATTTTGAATTTCCAGGCAATGAAACACCATTAACATACTGGATGGGCTGTTCAGATATCACCTAACCACACTTTTGCCAAAAGTCTATCTCAACCAGTATTGAAGGACATTTTTGTAAAACTAATTTTAAATCTGCTCAATGATAAGAGTCAGAAAGCATCACAGGCAATCCATTTCAGAGCTAAAAATACTTTTCTAATGCCTACTTTCTTTTCTTTTGCTCTAATTTGAACAGGTTACTCCTTGTCCTCCACAGAATGAGCATAGAAAAAGATAAAATTTGGTTATTTTTCTAAGCTTTCTTTTAATACCTGAAGGCCTCCTCCAATTTTCTGTCTGATCTAGATGAGACAACTGCAACATCTGCAGACTCCTCCCTGTGGTCATATTTTCTAGATCATTGTTCATTCTCATTGCTGTTCTCACACCAAACATTCCAAATCTCTCTTTTAAGTGTGATAACCATAGGAATAGGAAGCTCTAGCACTATTGCCTCAACAAGGCTAAAGCAAGTTACTCCATGTTGCTTGTATAATTCTTCCATTTGTTTTTGCCAACTATGGCATTAGCAATTTCTCCCATATCATCCAAAAGCAAGAGAGTATTAATTTGTTTTCAACATTTAAGTCATTCTAGTCCCGTATCCTTCCCTGAAGTACTCTTCTCTGCTTCCTGTATTTCATTGTTGGCTCTTCTTCCAGTAAAAGTTATATGTGCAGAATACAGACAACTAAAAGCTAATATTTTATCCAAGAACCAATTATAATAAAGATTGGTTCTCTCATATCTAATTACATAATTATATCCTTCTAATTACAATGCCAATTAAGGCTGCATCAACTTCCACAAGTGGATAGTATTGAATGAAGCATTTAATAAAAAATGACAAAACCAATGGTTTTATAGACATGTCTTGTCCATGTTTCAGCTATTTGAATGAATTTTGTAGAGACTGATAGCAAGTAATCCGTAGATTAAGCACACAGATCAGACTGGCAAATTCATGGTACATCTATCCCTTTCCTCCTGGGTAGCAGAACCTGAAGAAGGGCAACATAGAAAACAAAGAAGCTTGAATTTCAGAACTTACGGATGACTTGCTCTTTGTGACTGATGTTTTGTCTCCCAAGTTACTATAAACACTCTGCCCTAGCAAAGTGAATCATTACTCCTTAAAATAAATAAATGATCAAAGAAACAAATTGGCTGTACGCCTTTGCTCAAAAGATTATGTACCTATTTATTTTTCTTTGGTTTCATGTTAGATCTTCTCCTCTTAGGTTTGTTATATTTGGTCCAGACTTGCAAATACTGACTTTCTAGAGTGATTTTCTTAAAGTCAAGACTAGATTAGAATCTGAAATAGAATTAGATAAACTGTTCTGAGTTTTTCTACCCCTAAAATATGTCTTAGGAATCCAGTACTTTCGTAGTGTGTGGAACATGGAAAGATATTTACCCTTGATTTCCCTGCAGTAAATTAAGATTTTCCACTGAGTGTGCAAAATACTGAGATCTTAGAATATTTATGTTTTAAGTAAAAAAAGATGTTTCACAGTGAGCTGATGGAAATGTCCTGAAGAATGTATTTAAATATTAATGTTTCCCTATGCAGCTCTTAGCCACTCTGTTTGCAGTGATGAGATATTTCAGCTTGTAATAACTTTGCTATAATTACACCCCTCTATTTTTCTCTTCCCTGTAGACATTTTGTGCATATAGATAATGACATTTTTTCTGGGGCAGGGGTAAAACTAATTTGTTATTTCACCATCGTCTTTTATGAGCAGGGACAATTCAAATCTACTTAGCACATTTTAAGCAATTTCTCTTTCTGTATGTATAAAAAAATTACACCATCAATTTATGAAAAAATTCTTCATTTTGAAAGCTAAATTTGAAGCACTGGATCTAGGAGTGATTTCAGAACCTTTGTTAAATCCCACTGCGAGGCTACGAATCATATTATGGAATTCAAGAATCCTTGCTGTATTCTCCTTAAAAAACACACTATATTACAATCGTTGATTGTAGTATTTTAGTACATAGCCAGAAGCAATTTGTGAGGACCTTCACTTTTTCTCAATAGCCAGTCAATTCAGCTCTTAAGGAAAGTCTGTTAGGATGCAGGTCTGACAGCACAGTCAGTTTTTTTAGCATTTGATTGTGTTGCCTATCTCTGCAAACAGGACAGAGAGTATATAAATCATCGATTCATCTTCCTTTGAGTTGTAAATTATTGCAAGACTGGATTAAAGTGACTGCCCACTTCTTCCTTGATCCAAGCTAAAGAAAGCATTTCATGCAAGTCTACATCAGTTGAAAAACAGTCCCAAAATACCATGAAAGATGGCTCCTTCAGCACTGACATCTGCCTCCGTATCAGGCTTTACAGGCAGATTCTGCACTTAAAGTTCAGTTATCTATGATATATAACAAGAGGTATGCTGTGCAAAAGAGGTGAGTTGTTGCGCTTTTCGTGCTGAGTAAAAAATAACTTACTACATAAAATGTCTTATATGTTAAAATGCACATATATTTTATCTCTAAGAGAATGTGGCTTTGTATTCAGTCATTGTTGTAAGCATTTTAAAACCCTAGGTGTGACATGATTTAACCCTGCCAATCTTCTGGCCAACAACTACCATAAGAGTAATCACTGGTTTCATTTTCCTAATTGATCTAGATGTATTTCACAGGCAGCACCAATAGCATTTGATAAAAATGAGATGGGAATGCTGTGCTTAAAGTTTATAATATCTATAAATCCTGCATAGGAGTTAACTGGGCCACAAAGTTTTAGAAGAATAGAGTCTTTATAATTTTGGAAACAAAATTCTTTTCATCTCCTCAAGCCCTCAGATTTTCAAAATCTCCACCTGGAAGTCAAAAAATCACACAACCCAAAAAAAAGCTTAAAAACATCAGACTTGAAGTCAAAACAAACAGGCACAAGACAAAACATCTCTGTTTAGTATTTATGAAGATGTGCAAAGTTAAGACCCATATGCCATAGTGGGTAAAGTATGACATTACAAAAAAAGGTATTCCATGTAAACTTCATGAAGATCAGTGAGGCCAAGTACAAGGTCCCATACTTGGATCAGGGCAATCTGCAATCTCAGTACAGACTGGGGGACTTGGGGATAACTGATGGATCAAAAATTGGATACAAGCTGACAATGTGTACTTGCAGCCGACATTCTGGGCTGCATCAAAAAAGCCATGGCCAGCAGGTGGAGGGAAGTGATTCTCGCCCTCTATTCTGCTTTTGAGAGCAGTGTCCAGCTCTGCAGTTCTCAGCACAAGACATGGCCTTGTTAGAGTGGGTTCAGAGGACGACTATGAAAATGATTAGAGGGTTGGAGCACCTCTGCTGTGAAGACACACTGAGAGAGTTGGGATTGTTCAGCCTGGTGAAGACAAGGCTCCGGGGAGACCTTAAAGCAGTGTTGCAGTACTTAAATGGGGCATACAAGAATGATTGGGAGGGACTCTTTATCAGGGAATGTAGTGATAGGATGAGGAGTAATGTTTTTAAACTGAAAGCGAGTAGATCTAGCATCAATATTATGAAGAAATTCTTTACTGTGAGGGTAGGTGAGACACTGAAAGACGTTGCCCAGGGAAGTTGTGGAGGCGCCATCCCTGGAAGTGTTCAAGGCTTTGAGCAACCCAGTCTAGTTGAAGATTCCCTATCCATAGCAGAAGGGTTGGAACTAGATGATCGTTAAGGTCCCGTTCAAATCTAACCATTCTATCATCATGTGCAGGCTGGTGTACCAGGAACAAAGTACCAGAATAAAAAATCAAGTGCCCAAAGTATTTGACTGTGTAGTTTTGAAACGAATAAGTAGCACTGAAGCAAAAAGTGTCTGTTGGTATGCACTTTAATCTTCCAAAAGCTTGTTAATGATAATTTCTTTACTAACACATTTTTTGGTTGAAGTGGGCGGGTTGCCCTATGAGTAAAGAAGAGAAAGGAAACACAAATCAGTCTGAAAACATTCAAATGTAGAGATAAAAGACTTCTGAATAAATAATTAAATATGACTGCAAAATGCACAGCAAAGGAAACACAGGTAAGCAAACTGATGGAACAGTGGTGCCTTTCTCCATTAGAAACAACTTGGCTGGTGATGCACCTTTTTCTTTCTTTTAAGCAATTCTAAAATTTTTTTCTTGTTTTTACCACAATAATTTCATGTTGCTATACTTCCTTTAAATTGATAAAAATAGCTGTTTCTCTACCATAGCAATCTTCCTGTTGGCTCAGTGGTACAAAGCAAAAACTGCCCTTGTTTTTGTAAGATGGTAATTGTGAGGTGACCCACCTTCTATTCCTGATACTTTCACTGCTTCTTTCTCAATTTTGAGAAAAACACATCTGCTGATAAGGTAATATCTACAAAACTAATCTCATGAAAATTTCAAGTTCTAGTTAAGAGCTCAAAGAGAGTGCTGTTACAAAATCTTTGCTTCCTCTTATAAGTAACATTGTATTGTGTTATCAAAAGAAGGGAAAGCTAAAAGTATACCTTAGTTTCAGTGACCCTGAGAATATATCTTATTTGGAGTATGGTGGGGAACAGCTGGACAGATCCAATAGAAACTAAAATCAAAATCAACTGCAAACAACCAAAGGAAAAAACAAGAGTTAACAATAAGAAGAAACACTCCCTTCCCCTTAAAAAAAAGAATTATAAAGTATGTAGGAAGGACAAGAAAGTGTATAATCCAAATTATTCTTGGAAATGCAAGAATTATGGTCTCCTTGCATCCATACAGGCAGCTGGCACTGCTCAGAGTGATTTTCTCAGTCAGAGGGAAAAGGAGATTACTCACAAGAGTTGGCTGACATCACTTACTGAATCATTCCTAAAGATGTTTTTTTATGTTCAAAATGAAAGACTATTGGCTTTCCTTGCTGCACCAGCACACTGTTCACTCATCTTGAGCTTGTTGTCCGCCAGAACCCCCAGGTTCCTTCCCACATAGCTGCTCCCCAGCTGGGTAGATCCCAGCCTGTGCCACACTCCTGGATTATGTTTTCCCAGGTGCAAGGCCTTACATTCGACCTTGTTGAACTTCATAAGGTTCTTGTTAGCCCCCTCTTCCAGCCTATCCAGGTCGTCCTGCAGGGTGGCTCTCCCTTCCAAAGTGTCCACTTCCCCACTCAGTTTGGTGTCATCAGCAAACTTCATCAGGGGACGCTTGCTTATGAAGATATTAAACAGCATTGGGCCCAGTATCCATCCCTGGGGGACCCCACTTGTGACAGGTTCCCAGTTTGAAAAGGAGCTATTTACCACCACCCTCTGGGTGCAGCCTGTCAATCAGTTCCCCACGCACCACATAGACCACTTTTCTGGACTGTAGCGCATCATTTCTCTAGGAGGAGGCTGTGGGGAAATGTATTGAAAGCCTTGGAAAAAGCCAGGTAAACAACGTCCAGCACTCGCCCTACATCAATGGATCAGGTTACTTTGTCATAGAAGGCAATCAGGTTTGTCAAGTACGATTTGCCCTTGGTGAATCCGTGCTGGCCTTTTCCAATCAGGTGCTTCATCTGACCTGAAAGTGGGAGGATTTGTTCCATAACTTTCCCAGGGATTGAAGTAAGACTGATGGACTGATACTTTCCTGGATCCTCCTTTAAACCCTTTTTGTAGATGGGGAGATATTAGCCTTCTTCCAGTCTCCGCGGTCATCCCAGTCTCCACAATTTCTCAAAGATTATGGAGAACAGCCTCACAACGAAATCAGCCAGCTCTCTTTACACCTCCATGGTTATTGTCAAAGCCCATTGATTTGTAGGGGTCAAGTTCCTGTAACAGCTTGAATAACAACTCTTCCTTCGCTAGTTGTGGGTCTGTGTTTGCGTCAACCTGGATTTTTGGATTCAGGATTTCAAGGGCTATATAGTCCAATCTGGAGTGTATAAACCATGCTACAGTCTTTGTCCAGGAGTAACTTTTCAAAACATTAAGCTGTGGAATTAAGTTTTAGAATCGGCTAGATTTTTAAACTCCCCCTTACTTGAACATTCCTTAAATTCTGTAGCAAAAAAAAGTCATGGGATTAAAAGTGAGTTATACGTTTTAAAATCTAAGTCAATTTTGTATTCTGTGAACTTTACAAAGATGTGAAAGGGAACTGGCTGAACAAACATAGTATTCTGATAACTGTAGCTAGCTGTATGTATCTAAAATTAAATTCCACTCTTTCATTCACACAAATAGCATCCTAAGTAGAGATATGTGAAAAAATGGTATCCTCCACAATTTCCTTCTAGAATGTTTGATTGTTTTTACGAGTCTTTTCCATAACTTTTTTCTGCAGGAAGAAGGGGAGAAAGTTTTGCATCTAAAAAGTTGTTTTCTGTATGTCTTTGCCCAAAGGCTCATTATGAATATAATAGTTTTTTCAGTTCTCTTATGTGAAGATGTGGAGGACAATGCACCATACAGAAAAAAACTCATGTGATATCTTTCTCACCAAAAGCCTGTGGTATCCTGTTTTACTTCTAGTTCACTCTTCACAATTAAGTTCACAGGAAAAGAAGGAGAAATGTTATTCTAAAAGACAAAGCAAAGACCCTTTATGCTTCAGATAAAATTCATGACGTTTCTAGGGAATTGCTCTTCTATGTATTGCCAGGGACAGAAGTGGAAAAGGACTTTCTGAGATGATGGACATTTTCAAAGTAATTTGGTAGAATAGGAATTGAGAGAACAAAACATACAGAACTGTATACCAACTACGAAGGAGCAAACTCATTACATCGTGATATATCTACTATACCCGTATAGTACATAATATATAAATAGTTAGGGTTATTACATTTTTTAATGTATGTTATACATAATATATTCTACAATGGAATGGAGAGGAATTTTCATATTTGCCCAACTTTTCCTGAGTATATCAGTGTGTCAGACAATACTTGGGTATATAGTTTTATGGAGAGAAGAGCCAATTGTGGCTGGGTTCATGCATGCAGCTATGAGGATAAGAAATCTCATTATTCAAAAACAATTTTTAAGGGTTTATCTTCAAAGTTTGCAAGAGAAGAGTAAACAAAACCATTTGCAATTACCAAGTTTTAAGGAGAGATTCGCAAATAAGGTATTTTAGCAACTATTATGCTTGAAAAACAATATCCAAAAAGAAAAATTATTTGCAAAAGCATCACTACGAATTTGTAGCAGCCTGCTTAGTGGTTCAATCATTTATTCCTGTTTATACATTAAAATAATCAGGACAATTTAATCTCATTCAGACATAACACTTTTTGCACACAAATCAATGTCCTTTATGATTTCTGCTAGCATTTGCAGAGTGTAAACAGTTTCTAATCGTTTCTTTCTGCTCTACACTTGAGCAATGGCTTTAGTAATCAAGTAGAAAATTGAGAAGGAAAAGCTTGTTTATAATTACACTCAGACCAAAGTATTTAAAGTATGACAGTGTGTGAATTAGTATTCTACAAATCTCCTCTAATTCCGCACAGATGTTAATTAAATTTTGTCATACTCATAACCCAGAATTACTTGCTTTTCCAAACTAAATCTAAAATTAGCTTCTCCTTTGTAATCTACTTGTCAGCTAGAAAACATTCTCTTCCATTTTTTGATCCCATTAAGATCAATGGTTTAATTCACATGCTTAAAAATATGTATCTGCGTAATTATAACAAGGATACCTTAAATCCACCTGTACTTACTGATTTTGGCAGGGTTTTACATCCACTATCAAGTATGTCAGTCAAGATACAGGTGAAAACTTCAGCAAACGTGGCCACTACATAGGTAACAGCTAGCAGGTAACACGGAGATGAATGTGATGCTTGTGTTAGACAGGGAATATTAGTGGAAATACCTCTCTAATGTGCAGTGTGTTCTTTTCAAACATCAAAAACATACAAAAATGCAAACCTGCAAGAGCCAGATCAGACATCAATAATTGTCAGAATGCAAAGCCGTCTGCAGAGAGAATATTAATAATACTTTGGGGTCACACCAATCCCCACATCCACAGCACTATAAACATTTTATGAACACAAATTTGCACAACCCTAATACAAGGCAGCAATTTATTCTTTTAGGTAGAGCTCTTCAGGCAACTCTTGATGATAGCAACAAATGCTAGGTTCAAAATGCCTAAGGGAAAAACGACACAAAGAACAGCTCAAGTCAACTATTTGATTTCAGCTCTGACAAATATAGAGTAACACTCCATGATCTCTCTAACAGTTATTTCTTCACTGATTGCAAAGCCACCTGAGTCCAAAATGTCACAAGCACATGTAAAAAAGGAAGAAACTCAAATTACTAGCCCACTGTTGAAGCCATTCCTCACACAATCACAATGGTGAACATCCAGCTTGCCACTACTGTCCTTTCTGGAACACTGCTCACATTTCAAGCTCAGGTACCCAGGTGCAAAGCTCTCCTTTACTTGTCTGAAGTTGTCCTCAAAGTTACGACCTTGGTCATATTCTGAGAGGGCACATTCTGGAGCTTAGCCTGTTAATTGGATATCTTCAGGCAAGTTTGGCAATATCAAAGAAGGACTCAGAGCTAAGAAACCAGTGTCAAACTGTGGCAAGGATTTTGGATGGTGTCCTGAATTTCAGAAGTGCCTAACTCACAATCTGATAAGAAACTCAGTTGTAATGCAGGTATCTCAGATGCCTTTAGAGTAGCTATCATGAATACCAGCAGCACATCCACAGCAGCACAGAAAAAGAGCATGTAGTTTAACACTCAAGTTAATTAAGAAAAAATATAATTCAATTGGTTTTAATTTCTACACTGATACATTGTAGAAAGAATCTGACTTCAGCTGCATTGGTGTGACGGTACTGGAGAATTCAGAATCATTGCGAAAAAATCCATACCCAAAATGATGGCCCTTCTTAAAACAGAAACAGAACTTATCCTTCATAAATTGAGACTGTTCCCCTAGCCTTTAAATACATGTTACGTTTCCTTTTATTTTTTATTTAATTGACAGACTACCTCCAGAAATATCTCTCTTTAAAAACTTAAATTATTTTCTTTCCTTTTTTGCTTTGTTAATTGTAGTTTGTATGGGACTAGTACCTTCAGGAGTTCCCACCACATTCCAGCTCCTCTTACACAGGGTGCTGCACAGAGATGCCCGTGCAGATATATATATTTTTTTGCTGTAGGTATACCACACCCTTCACCACGGCAGTACAGACCAACTGGAAAATCTCCATGTAGTGATATTAAATCATGACTTTAGCCAAAGTAATAAGCCTATCAGAAACTTCTTAATATAGGACTTGCACTGCACTGCAATAACAGAACTCCTTTGGATCTGAAACAGGTTCATGTCCTGACAACTCAGAGTGTGGACTGAGTTAGCATGCAATCACCTGCACCTCACTGTGCAGACATGCTTTAAGAAAACTGACTCTCTTGACAAATAGAGATACTGATCAGTTTTTAACATGTACAAAAGGATAGTTAAACAAAGTCAGTGCAATCTTGTGGTCTTTATTCTCGCATGCGAAGAAACATATTTTTCAGGCACATGATTGCAGACAGTTTGCCTCAAATGATCAAGTGCCCCATAAGAAGCATCAGAGATCGAAAGGCAGCAACAGAAACAGTACTTTTCAATGTGGATGATATGCATTTGATGTGTGTTTGATAATGTTAAGACAAAAAGAATTGAAAACTCATCATTATGCACATAATCTTTTAGTATTCTTGAAAGATCATTTTGCTAATCTGTCATCTGGATAGGCTTCTGAAAAGCCATAAAAATTAGATAGAGTTTTTCTCCCATCTGGGAGAATATCAGACAGTACTTTTCCCCGTCTCTTATTAAAGAATCTTGTCTCTTAGGGCTGGTGGCAATAATTAAATCTACCTCAAGAGGCTCTCTCACCCCTTTGTGTCTAGCCTTGTCGGTTCAGGTATGTCAATTAGCGGAAATTTCAGTCTAGTGCACATTGAGTTAAACTCTTTATGCTTATTTCCCCCAAACAAAAAAGGTAATTAGAAGTCTGAAAAGAATCAAAGGAGTCCAGCTTTGGCAGAGCTGCTATAATAGGGGATGTCTCTGACTCCCCGTTGCAAAAGAGCTCAGCTCCACATGGAAACTTATCTGGGCTTGTTTTTGTGGTTTTGGAGACATGAGCTGTGCCTTCCTCAGATCTCTGTCAAGCTTAGTTCCCAGTGAGACCCAAACATGGTCCTGACAGTCCTACTGTAGTGGACTCCTCTTTCCACTGACAGATGTACCTCAAGACTTAAGTTTAACCGATCAGTTTGATAACCACATGCACACATACAATATTCATGCTTTATATGCTTGCATTCATGAATCATGCACGTTATATGACTATAGAGTTGCAAGCCATACCAGCTGAACTTTGCCAAGATTTTGCAAAAACAATCCAAATGCAAAGACAGGTCCAGCTCTTGAAATCAGTGGAAGCTGTTACAGAGATTACAGAGGGAACAAATTAGACCTAAGAGAAGTCCGGAATAGCAAAGAAATTTCACCTGTTTTCTTGGATATTTTCTACTTGCAGTTCTTTTAATTTTTATTACTTTGGCAACAGGGTAAGAAGTGGTAACAGCTCCTGGTTGGAGATGGCATCTGCAGGGAAAGAACATTATCAATAGTGCGAGGACACCTAGAGCAGATTCCCCTCAAGCTAACATATGGCATTTGATGTGAAAGTAGATGTAAATATCAGGTCACTGGCCTGGTCCTGCTCTATCAGGACACAGATAGTGTGACAGAGGCAAAGGAAGAGTAGGTTCTCAGCAAATATCCACAGTTTGGTGCCATCATGTTCAGACCAACATGAGCCCCCTTCTCACAAGCACAGGGAAGCTTCTCCTTCCTGGTCACAGCAAGGGAAATAAAGTGAGCACTTTCTCAAAGACACAGAAAGAATCATAGAATGGTTACAGTTGGAAGGGACCTTAAAGATCATCTAGTTCCAACCCCCTCCCGCTGTGGGCAAGGACACCTTCTACTAGACTATGCTGCTCAAAGGCCCATCTAACCTGGCCTTGAACACTTCCAGGGATGAGCCATCCACAACTTCTCTGGGCAACTTGTTCCAGTGTCTCACCACCCTCACAGTAAAGAATTTCTTTCTAATATCTAATGTAAATCTACTCTCAGTTTGAAACTGTTGCCTCTCATCCTTTCGCTACACTCCGTGATAGAGTCCCTACCCATATTTCGTGTAGGCACCCTTTAGGAAAAAGTACTGATAAAAATTCCATTGACCTCACCAAATATTCCAGTCAGAGTTGTTCCATACAAGTTTCTGTACCATTGCTGAAGAAAAAAATGAATCGCGAAATGTTCTCTTCTCCTCATGCCCTTACATCCTTGCTTGCTCTTCTTCCCATAATTATTCATCCCATCCTGGACTTCTTCTGAAGCCAAATACTGCAGCTAGCTGAACTTTGCAAAAGCAACTCAGCCTGGCTTTGAATTCAAATCAAGAGAAACATGCCACTTCTGTATCAGTCAGTGCCATATAGAAGCCATTTATAAATGTCAGGGCGAGCTTATATTACTGTTATCCTCTGTACCTCGGGGTTACAGAATGTAGAGAGCTTCATGGTGAGCGCTGGAGGCCACGATGCCCTTGGCTGAATGCCCAGAAGAGAAACAAGATATGAAGCAAGGCCAGAGATAAGAAGGAAGAGAGCGAAAAACCAGGCTTTTGATCAAGAAGTTTATTGTGTTTGTAGCTTAACAATTAACCAATGAAATGTAGCTAAGAAGCGCGTGAACGTTATTGATTAACCAGTGATATTTTATTATGGTGCATGTGAACAGCGAATTAGGATATATAAGCGAGGGTTTTGGACTAATAAAGTGTCTTCTGATCAGCATTCAGGAGTCCGTGTTGTCAATCTCCTCAACAGAAGTAATTCAAATTTCAGTCTACAAAGGAAAACAGCTCAACCTACATTTTTGTTGACTGCTTATGACAGAGAGTGCTAATGCAAGTTTACTTCTACATAAAAGCTGTGCTATGTCACTGAGTTCAAATTTACTTAGAACAACATTACTGCAGGCTATCTTTTACACTTTGTTACTAAATTTTGCTCATTTTAATTGTCATCACTTTATAAAAAAAGAATGAAAATGTCTCTCATAAAAGTTATATGAAAAGATATTGCTTCTTATTAGTTCAATTTCTCATTTTTTTATTATTCAACTTGCTTACTAATGTAAATGCCATTTTAAGTATTAATAATACTTATATGACCATCTATTGTGCAAAAATTCCCTTTAGTTCTCTATCCATGTTCGGGACCTGGAGAACTGGGATATAACACATCTTTGTGTGGATGAGCAAAGGGGAAAAAGCTTCAATAGAAGAATCTTTTAACAGCCTGTCCTATTTAGAATGCAATTGGACTTAATGATGTTTAAAGATCTTTTGCAGGTCTTATTTCTCTGCACAGCAGAGAGATAGTGTGGGCCATGGTGACATGCTTATTGCTCAGCAGGTTAATTATGCCTTTTCAGGGCTGACCATTTTAAATAGCTGGCTTTGACCAGTACTCATTATTCAAATGGCTGGTAGGGCAATGTTAGTAAACGGTGCTCAAGATCTTCTGTAATAAAAGCAGATAATTTGAATTATCTACATGACATCTCTCCAGTATGTATTAGCCCAGAGAAATTTGCAGTGATACAATAGCACCCATCAAAACATTGACAGTGAATTAGCCACATTATTAAGCTTAACATGGAATCTATTCTCTCTATAATTCATTAAGCTTAGCATGTATTCTCAGTGTAGATTATTTAGGAATGAATCAGGACTTGCATGGGCTTGTGAATTAATCTGATCTGTCTGATAAACATTGGCTTGTGAACGACTTCCAAACTGTCCTCCTTGGCAAGATGATCACTTACCAGCTGCAACCCTGGTCACATGATGTGACATCGTGCTGTGTTGGTCCTGTTCCCTGACAGGATGAGTCAAGTGTTTTATGTAAGGGGTCAAAGAAGCAGTTTGGACTTGGATGACTTCTGGAGGAGGGAGGGATATTTGAGGAAGGAAAAATAGCTCAGGTTTGTACAGCACAGTCAGTATATTGACATTGACCATCTTTAGCTATCGAGATGTCTTCACAAGGCTGCAGATGTATTTCAGGGAGACCTGTAGGCTCTGAAGATGCTGCTGGGGCCATGTGGGATCCCATAGAACATGTAAATGGGGAGAGATGCCCATGTAGCTGAACAGTTTCCTCTCTGTCTTCACAAAAGAGGGCATTCTGTCTGATAATTGCAAATGAAAATCTTGGCTGAGGTAAGTAAAAAGGCATAGTTTTACAGGTTTCTTCTCTTAATAGAATCTATTTATCTGTATTTCTTCTATGGCTCCAATTGCCATCAAATCTATACATCTCAGTGATAGAATTGGAGAATCATAGAATGGTTTGGGTTGGAAGGGACCTTTAAAGATGATATACTCTACTCCACTCTGCTGTGGCCAAGGACATCTTTCAAGAGATCAGGTTGCTCAAAGCCCCATCCAACCTGACTTTGAATACTTCCAGTGATGGGGCATCCACAACTTGCCCCTTGTCTTGTCACTACGGACCCTGCTAAAAAGTCTTTCTCTGTCTTTCTTATAAGCCTCCTTTAAGTATTGAATGGTGTGGTGGGTTGGCTTCTGCTGGTCACCAGATGCCCACCAAGCCTCTCTATCACTACCCCTCCTCAACCAGACGGGGAAAAAATACGATGAAAGGCTCGGGAGTTGGGATAAGGGTAGGGAGATCACTCAGCAAATATTATCACAGGAAAAGCAGCATCAACTTGGAGAAATTAATTTAATTTATTGCCATTCAACAGGGTAGGATAATGAGAAATAAGAACTAATTTAAAACCACTTTCCCCATCCCTCCCTTCTTTCCAGGCTCATCTTCACTCCTGACTTCTCTAACTCTGTCTACAAACAATACAGGAGGAAGGGGATGGGTGTTGCGGTCAATTCATCACACTTCATATTTGCCACTCCTTCCTCCTCATCTGTTGCCATGCTCCAACATGGGATACGGTCCTTCATGAACTTGTCCAATGTGGGCCCTTTCCATGCGGTGCAGTCCTTCAGGAACTGAGTGCTCCAGGGTGGCTCCCCCACAGGGCCATAAATCCTGCCAGAAAACCTGCTCCAGTGCAGGCTCCTCTCCACAGGCTCCTGCCTGTGGTTCCTGCCAGGAGGCTGCTCCAGCACACACTCTCCATGGGGGTCACAGCTTCCTTCAGGGCACATTCACCTGCTCCAGCATGGAGTCCTCCACAGGCTGCAGGGTGGATATCTGTTCCACCATGGACCTCCATGGGTTGCAGAGGGACAACCTGCTTATCGATGGTCTTCACCAGAGGCTGCAGGGGAATTGATCTTCCTGCACTTGGATCACCTCCTCCTGCTCTTTCTTCATGGACTTTGGTGTCTGCAGATTTGTTTCACATATTCTGACTCCTCTTTCCGAGCTGCAGTTGTGTAGCAGTATTTACTCTTTCTTAAACGTGTTATCACGGAGGTTCTACCAATGCAATGGGCTCAGGATTTGGCCAGTGCTAGGTCCTTCTTGGAGCTGGCTATTTTCAACATGGAGGCAGCTTCTGGTGTCTTCTCATAGAAGCCACCCCTGCAGCCTACCTTTTACCAAAACCTTGTCATGTAAACACAGTATAAATGGCTGCAAGAGAGCCTTCTCTTCTCCAGCCTGAATAACTTCACTCTCTCAACCTTTCTTCACAACAAAAGTGTTCCAGCACTTTGATGATTTTTGTGGCCTTTGGTCCCACTCTAACAGGTCTTTCTTGCACTGAGGACCACAGAGCTGGATGCAGTACTCCAGGGGGGTCTCATGAAAGCAGAATAGAGGGGGAGAATCACTTCCCTCCACCTGCTGGCCATGGCTCTTTTGATGCAGCCCAGGATGTCGGCTGCAAGCAGACATTGTCAACTTGTGTCCAATTTTTGATCCACCAGTTATCCCCAAGTCCTTCTCTGCAGGGCTGCTCTCAAGCCATTCATCCCCCAGTCTGTACTGATATTGCAGATTGCCCTGACCCAAGTGTGGGACATTGTACTTGGCCTTACTGAACTTCATGAGTTTTGCATGGGCCCCCTCCCCCAGCCTGTCAAGGTGACCCTGGATGGCATCCCTTCTCTCAAGAATATAAACAGCACTACTTAGCTTGATGTCATCTGTAAACTTGCTGAGGGTGCACTCAATCCCACTATCTATGTTGCCAATGAAGATATTAAATATTATTACTTCCAATACAGACCCTTGAGGTATACCACTCATTCCTCTTTCCACTTGGGTATTGAGCAGTTGACTGTAATTCTTTGGATGTGGCCATTTAGCTAATTCCTTATCCATTGAATTTTCCATCCATCAAACCCGTTTCTTTCCAGTTTAGAGAAAAGGTAAAGGAGCAGCCTGAGGCCTTGGCTGGGCTCAAGGGCTAGTTTGCAGCAGGGAGCACTCAGGTACAGGCTGGGGAATCCTGAGCTTTGAAGAAAGAGGTGAAAATTTCCATATATCTTAGACCATGAATTTTTTTTTGAGCAATGTCATCCGTAAAAAAGATCACACATATTCTGTGCAACCTATGACTATATTCAGTTAACATTCTGGCAGAGAATAAGGGGGTTTTTGCATGTTTATATGTTTGATATTTCTGTATGCATATTTTTGTGTATATTATATACACACTGAATATGTAAATACAACTGTAACCTGCTGTTTCAATCCCTCAACAAGTATCTTTGGTAGTCTTCACCGTCAAGTCCAAACCAAAGAATCTAAGAAAGGTGGGTCTGCAAAGAGTTCAATGGAGTAGACATAATCTGAGGCCAGTCTGGTGGCAAAGTACTCTTCCTTGAAAATATATGAGTAAACAAGTTCCTTCAGGAGAATAATATGCAGCATGTGATAGACTTGAGCTTTTTTCATTGCTGTCCATTAAGGATCACCCTCTTCAACTTGTGTTGTAGTGAAAAGTGTGTGCATAGTATCATTATCAAAGTATTAGAAAAAGATATGTCCTTGATTCAGCTGTGAAAGATTTAATTTTCTTTCTAGTGATTGCTGTGCAAGAAATGTCAATAATGTATACTGGTTTAGTTGTTGCTATGCAATGTTTATATTTTCAAGGACTCTTTTCTGCTTCCCGTAGAAGCTGAGAAAGAGCATAAACAGAGCAACAGCATGGCCAATGGAATATTCCATACGATAGATATCATGCTCAGTATATAAATGGGGGTTGGCTGGGGCAGGGGAATCCGTGATCACTGCTTTGAAAGTACCAATTCTCCGAGTGGTGAAAGTGACTTGTGTCGTTATTTTTATTATTGTTATTTTCCTTTTCTATTATTATTGTTAAAGGTGCAAGACTAAGCAAAGGCTGAGAGACCAAAATATGACTTGAGGCATTCAGAAACACTAGGAAAAAGGGAGCTGTTGCTGTAATATAAAGTGTAATCCTGCAATTTTTTTAGTATAACCTGGATAGGTAACAGGACATTTAATGAGTCTTATCTTACATTACAGATGTTAGCAAAACTTAACTGGATTAGTACTCCAGAATGTGAATGGCAGAATTAACAATCACCTCATTGTATTTAACAGAGCTACATAACATGTATTTTATGCTAACATTTATTAAATTGACTTGGACAATGTCAAGTTGTGTAAGCAATCAAATTTATTTTTTTTAATCCATTTTTCCCTATTTTCATGTACGTAGACACAGAATATTAGTCAAAACACCATTTTTTTTCACAGCATGTTGTCCTCTATTCATTGTAAGTGACCTTCTGAGTAAAAAACCAGCTACACTAAAAAAATACCCAAAGAGTCAAGTTTGTACAGTGAAAGAGCACAGACAGATGAACTCTTTTCCATTGCTGTTCTGAATGCCGTCTCCTGAAAAGGTGGTCCCTAACCTGCTGATAGCCAGAAACCGAAAGGGAATCACTGCTGCTGTTTGCAGTTAGTTGGTATTGTGGTTAGTGTTGGCCACTCACGACTGACCAAGACAAGGTGGGAAGATGTGTTTCACTGATGTAGATGGGTCTCAGTCTGACCCAGCATGATCATTCTTCAGGTTTTTTGTACCTATCTCTTGACTTGTATTTAAAAAGCATGATTTTTCAATTGCCAAGCTCTTCTTGACTCAGCTCCAGAATCAATTCTCTTGCAGCACCTGGCCCATCTAACTGGATACAAAAAGATCAGGATAAAGAGGCAGAGGAAATATTCTATAAGCAGCTGGGAGAAGTTTCAAGATCGCTAGCCCTCATTCTCATGGGGGACTTCAATTTACCAGATATCTGCTGGAAAATACAATACAGCAGAGAGGAAACAGTCTAGGAGGTTCCTGGAGTGTGTTGAGGATAACTTCCTGATACAGCTGGTGAGGGAGCCAAGATGCCCTGCTGGACTTTGCCCCCCCGCCCCAGTACCTCTGAACAACAGACATGAGGTACTGGACAAGGAAGGACAGTCAAATGAGGATGTGGATGATGGTCAATCCACACTAGAGACATCTCCACAGTCAGAAAGGCATACCATCACCACACCCACAAGGAAGAAAAGCAGGGTTGTAGTCATTGGTGTCTCCACCCTGAGGTGAATTGAGAGTCCAATATGTCAGGTAGACCCTCCTCACAAGGAAGTGTGCTGTCTTCCTTGAGTGCAGGTTAAGGGCATAACTAGGCAACTTTCTAGTTTGATATAGTCCTTGGACCCTTTACTGATTTTCCATGTAGGTGGAGCTGCGACTCGCAGACCAAGAACAATCAAAGGAGACTTCAGGGCCCTGGAAAGGTTGGTAAAGGAGTCTGAGGCACAAGTTATTTTGTCCTCACTCCTTCCAGTTGCAGGCAGTGACACTGGAAGGAACAGACGCATCCAATCCATTAATACACGGCTCCATGGCTGGTGTCACCGCCACAATTTTGGTTTTTTTTGACAAAAGGATGGCCTACACAGCACCAGGCTTATTGGCATCAAATGGGAAACACCTTTCTCAAAGAGGAAAGAGGGTCTTTGCCCAAGAGATTGCAGGGCTGATCGACAGGGCTTTAAACTAGATGTGAAGGGGAGGGGGATGATAATATTAGGCTTGTCTGTGACAAGTGGTGGGACACAACATCAGGGTTAGAGGGATGGGGCGCTAAGAAGGGCCTTCGACCTGTTGCCCTCTATGTTAAGAAATGGATAGAATGTGAAAAGATATCCCTAAAGAACAGCAAGAGGAAATTGAATTAGGTAGGAATTAGAGACTGAGACAACATGGGGAACCTTGTGGTTGGTGTCTATTACAGGCCGTCTGATCAAGGGGAACCTACTGATGAAGCCTTCTTCCTCCAGCTACAGGAGGCAT